>LPNX010579066.1:142521-178499 GCA_001517045.1 Pseudotsuga menziesii | reverse complement strand
ATTAGAACATTTACAAATATTCAATAGAAATTGCCAAATTACTAATAAGAATCAATACACAATACACATTTTGTCATTCACAAATCACAATGGGACACAAATATGGTAGGATATTCATATAGCTCAAGATCTTGAAACCATATTTCTCATTAAGTTATCAAAATCAAAATTTATTACATAGATGTCGGAATGCCAATGGCAACTAGTAGTAGTAAATAATAAAAACAAAAGGGGTAGATCATAGATGAGATCAAGATGGAAGAATCTCATCTGTCAATAGTCCTCCTCCATGCCTGAATCATCATTGCCCTCCTCCTCCTCCTCTTTGCATCTACTGGTGTGGAGGATGACCCCTCCATAGGATCACCATCATCAAAAGTGACCGGCTCTTGCGTTGGATCATTAAGATCCATGTTGGCTAATGCCAACTAAATAGTGCTGTCCAAACCCATATCATCAGGAAAGACATACCACATCTTTGTCTTTCCCTTCACCCACTCCTCCCGCCTCTTGTAAATAAGATGAAGGTTGGAGTGCACATAGACCATCGACTCTGCCTTGGACAGCTCAAGCCTGCTATTCTTCAAACTGTACAAGTTCCCATATGTGCTCCAATTCTCTTCACAATAAGAGGATGAAGTAACTCGAGAGATGACCCTCAAGGATGTCTTCTGTCGAAGAGGGCATGCTCCTCCATAAGGTGCCTACCAAACATAGGGTTTCTTAACCCCCTTGTCTCTAAGCACCTCATAGCCTCCAAATCTCCCATCTGCAATGGAATGCCCTCCTCCACCTCCTCAAGCATGTCTTTGTCCTGAAGTAGCTGTCTAAATGTTGTTTTCCTCCCCCGTGAAATCTCTCCATCCTTCTGAGGAGGGACTTTGCGTGAGGGCCTCGACCCCCCATTGAGCTAGTCATGACTGTAGTACTTGGGGTTCAATGAGTGGGCCAAGCAATGCAAAGGTGTGCAATTCTTATCCCACCTGGAGATAAGAATATCCTGTATGATGGACCATAAGTTCTCTATTGATGTCTCATACTCGGCACGTTCATTCTTCATAACAATGGTCCTCACAGACTCAATCATGGAATCCCACCCCTCATAAACATCTTGCTAGGATGGGTTGGTCTGTGTCTGCAAACCGCAACAAAGAAATGATCGGGTCCATGATCTTAATGGTGAGATCTACCCTCTCCCACCAACCATCATCTAGCACTATGTCCTTTACCTTTTTTGAAGCAATCTGATCCACTTTTCTCCAAAAGGACCAAAACTCTGAAATAACCATGGACCCCAAGAATGGTTTTGACCTCCCTCAACCTCTTGAGCATGATGAATGAGGAAGTAATCGAGTATCTGCAACCTTCAACAATGAAAGATGTGTGTACTCTTTGTATATTGTGAGGGCATTGGTGTGGTTTTGTACAAAGTTACGGAAATGCCGTGCATCCTCAATAAGTTTTCTAATCCATCTCACATTTGAATCAATAAATTTTAAAGCTAAGTTCAAAGAATGGACAATGCAAGGTGTCCGAAATACCTGTAAGATCAATAAAAGAAAGTATAAATGAGTCTAGACTCTAGACTCTACAAGACTACAACTAACAAGTACAACTCAAATGAAAATCTAAATACCTGTGGATATTTTGATTCCACACTCATGCCAACAGTTTTGCAAATAGGTGCATTGTCCATGATGATTTGTACACAAGGCTCAAAACCTACGTCTTCAATGACTTTGATGAACAACTCACCCATATACTGTGCATCCTTGTATTTCCCAGGAGCATCCACCGCTTTCAAGAACACTAATCCATTTGGGGAAGACACCATGAAATTGATGAGTGGATGGCGTGCTGTATCCTTCCATAAATTAGAACCAATACTGACACCCTCTGAGGGCCATTATGATTTGATTGGATCAAGAATTTTATCCACCTCTTTCTTCTCCTTAACCAACAATGTGG
Organism: Pseudotsuga menziesii; assembly: GCA_001517045.1. NCBI lineage: Eukaryota > Viridiplantae > Streptophyta > Pinopsida > Pinales > Pinaceae > Pseudotsuga > Pseudotsuga menziesii. The sequence continues at coordinate 176,531 of LPNX010579066.1, read as the reverse complement.
TTCTAAGCTTCTTTGAAATAGGAGGCACATAACTAGTTGGAGCTCGTTCAATTAGAACTCGACATATCTCTATGAACAATGGTGACCGTGCAACATTGAATGAAATGAAGTTGAGGTAGAAAAAGAATGCAATGGTAAGGTCCACCTCTTTTCGTGCCTCTTCTTGAAAAATGTTGTCCATTGGACCACTTGTAGTTGGCCTCTTAACCTCACTCCCATATCGACTAGGTGAAGGCCTTGTGCTAGAGGGTTTCCTCAAGAATGAAAGATGATCCTCATTCTAGTGTGTTTTGCTTGTTGCTGCCACCTTCCCGTGGCCAGCATGATCCTCTTTCTCCATCTCTCTCCTTTGGGTGTTACTCACTGCTTTGCATGAAGAAATCCCACAAGGAAGTGCCAACAAATGCCCCTTAACCCGGTAATATGTTATCTTGAACTCATTCTTGCAGAAATTGCAACTCCAACACACATTGCCTCACCCACTAAGCTTTGGTCCACGCCCTTCTTTCCTTGTCACATACTTCCACAAAGAGTATTTACTCTCTTGCGCTTGTTGGCTTGCTAAAACAAGGTGAAAATGACCATGAGCTCCACTGGAAGCAGTTTGAGCACTAGCAGGAGTAGAAGAGGATATGCTTGGAGGAGGAAGAGGAGGAGAGGCTCTAGATGGGGCATTTCTCCCTTTCCCTTGCCCTTTAGCTGCTGCCTTAGATGATTGAGACATTCTTCTTCTTGCTTGATGGTGAGCTTGACTACGACAAATTCCTCCCTCAAATGCACTTGTAAACCAATTTCCTTTTGAAGGGATAAACACTCTTCCATTTCCTTTTGATGATGATATTTTGGGAACAAAAGGGCACAGGGAAAGGGTAACTCGTGATAAAAATGCTCACTTTCATAAGGCACACATGTGGAAGAAAAATCTATAACCCAGAGCTCTTGAAACCTAAATCTAAAGAAAAACGAAACAAAAGGGCATAGGGAAAGGGTAACTCATGATAAAAACACACACTTTCATAAGGCACACATTTTGAAGAAAAATCTGTAACCCTTAGCTCTTGAAAGCTAAGGAGTAGACGTAGCACTCATTTGCTATGGTGATCAACTTGCAAAGATACCCTTTCTAGGAACCTAGGAAATGCACCTTGACTTAGGGGTTTTACCAGTGTTCCACAGGGACGCGCCTCCCAAGGTCGGGGGCTCGCCCCCTACGCTTCCCACACCCCGGGGGCTGGGGGGCTCCATGGGAAACGTTTCCCAGCGCCCCCCTTTCTGCAAAACTTGGGGAAATGCGGGTCTAGGAGTTTCCTGGATTGGGGGGCTCCCACACGCCCTTTCCTGAAAATGGGGGGCTCCGACAGGCTCCCACTGCCCTCAATTTTTAAAAAATTTTTACTTAAAAAAGAAATGGTTCATCTTAAATTTTAGGCTTTTACACTAAATGGTCATTTTAAAACGAAATAGAAACAAATAAAAAGAAACAAACATCGATATGGTATGCTTGGCTATAACGATTACATTAAATTACACTAAATTCTTCGGGAACATAAGCATGCCAGTATGCAAATGGTGATGGGATGAGAAATTGATATGTTTATATGTTGGGGTTCATATTTTTATTATTTTTCTTTTTTCTTTTTTATAATTTTAGAGACCGAGCCCCCTATGTTAGAGACCCTGACGCCTCCGCGCCCCCCTTGTCCCCCAAAATACCCCAAAATTTTGGGGTGTCTCTACATGTCCCCATTGTGCGTTTCCCCACTCCCACACCCCCCCCGTCCTGAAAACTTGGTGGAACACTGGGTTTTACATGTAATAGGGGTTAAAGTTGGTCACACCACTTGAGCACCTGAGTGGGCCTATTGGTTAAGAACATGCGTTATCTCCTTGGAGGTCACAGGTTCAAAAACGACAGGGGTAGGTTTGTACATTGGCCCGTTGTAACAAGGCTCAAAGGGTAGGCGACCCCTGGGATAGAGACTCACCCCGGTGGGATTCGGGATGTCTCGGCCCCGACCAAGTCACAAGTTACTGGTATATCTGGCTTGCGGGCTATTGGATACACTTTTGGGAGGTTGTTGTTCCCACAGTCTAAAAAAAATGTTGGTCACACCACGATAAGCCTAAATTTTAATTGGAAAAAAATTAAATAATTTAGTGAACCATTAGAAAAGTATGATTGTTGATTATTCCATGTTATTTCTTCTTATTTGGATGCATTTCCTAGTCAAAACCTAGGATTAGCCCCTAGCACATGAGCACCCTAGCTTCTTTTCTGGTTTGACGCTTATTATTGTACACTTGGATGACGACTAGGCTTTAGGAGGTGAGTACCCTCCTTGTTTCACATAATTGGAGGCACACGTGGACTCTAGGATGGGGATGCTCCCTTCCTAATTGGTTGATGATGATACTTCCTTGGCACATGGGGGTGGGTTGTCATGTGTTGACCTTTGCTTGCACACATTTGACCTTTGGCATGAATTGAGGAATTTGTTACACACTTCACATTGTTAATTCACTTCAGTGATGGGACGTCTCGGATCTTTCACACGTGACACTTAATTGGAGGTTTGTTACATCATTTAGTGGAGAGCTTTTTAGGGTTTTGACCCATGTTGGAACCGAGTACATAGGGCACATGGTTTAAGATGGAGTGCTCCATGCATTCATTTTTTGATCTTTCTCGAGGAGTGCACTTGACTTATGGGACCACATTGATGGAATTTGTTGCTCAGTGGAGAGATCTAAGGGGTCAAAATCCTAGATCTAACTTCCACCACTTTGGTGCACTTACTCTTTGAGCATATATTTTGTTATCCATATTTTTGACCACCTTGGTCTAGTGGTGCACCCCCTTTCTTTTCGGCAAATTCGATAGGGTTTGAGGTTGGTTAGTCCAAGCACCTGATTTTTAAAGTATTTTTGACCATGACTAGAAGAGATTATTGTTGTTTACTCCTCCCTATTGTAGATCTAGGGTTTTAGCCCAAGAAAGTATCTTATTTGAGGGTTTGTTGAGCCAAAACTCTCTATAACAGGCTTCTCTCTCATTTGTAAAGTGTTGTTAATTGGAGAAGAGAAATTTAATTCTTTTTATCTAAACTCTTGGTATGTGTTGGAGACCTATCTTTTATATGTGGCACATGATATAGTAGATCAAGCTTGGAGGTAATGCTTGTTCTTTTTTCATTGTATGGTTAATAGATCTAGTTCATGAGTAAATAAAATTTTCTGCTTGAAGAAAACAAATGTTAATCTCTTTACTTTCTTATATTGTTTAGTAATTGGTGGATTGTTTGTATTTGATATCCTTTACAAGTGTTTGTAAGTACAATCTTTCATTGTTGGAGTATATGCTAGATCCCTAGCGAAAGGTGACCCTTTCTTGGAGAAATTTTGCATCAAACCCAAAGCTCTGTCTGTCCTTGGCATGATTTTTCAGCATTTTCAGCTCTAGAAACCCATATATAACAGCCCATTGAGCTCTGTCCTTAAGACCCCATAAGCCCAAGGTTGAAGGAACTTGTCTTTTCTCTAATGATCATCCAAAAAACCTTTAAAATTTCCTATTATCTTTTGTTTTCCAATTAGAAAGTGGAAGATTACCTTGCTGTCCATTTCCAAATTTCTATTTTTTCTAGCCTAAGGTTTACAATTGTGTTCTAACATCAATTTTAGGCTTGCTTTTCTCTCATTTAATTTCTGGAATTCATCATTTCATAATAGCTTTAAAGAAAATTAATTAGGTGTAAACAAGTGTTGATTTTTGTAGCATTGGACAGGTATTTCTGCATAGGCCAGGTGTTTGGCATGCAAGATTCGTCCAAGAGACCTCTCAAACTTAGGGTCTTAGATTAATTAAGTGAACTATTAAAGCGAATGTACTTATGTTATTACCTTATGTAAAGTGAGCTAGAGGGCCCATGGTATTTAGGAGTCCATGGTATTGGGCCTTGGCCCTAGGTATTTTCATATTGTAATGTTATAAAAGGTAGCCTAGGTGAGAGGAGACACATCAGTCAGTCACACGGTGTGAGTGAGATCTCATTGACTAGTTAACAGAGGATTGTCCTCTAAGTGTGCAGTGTAGGGGTTGGGTTAGAGGAAAGGAGAGCAAGGGGGCAACTAAGGGCTAATAACCAACAAGATCGAAGGATCGCTCTTGAGGTTTGAAAGCTAGCATTTTGTCATTGTATTTTCCTCAGTGGCCCATTATCCTAGGAATGGAGCCCAAGATTTTATAGTTAATAAAAATCAATCTGTTTGCTGGCTTTTTCCCTAGTTAGAGATTTTCCAGGGTAAATCAATGTGTCAATATGTGTGTGATTTCTTGTTTCATTTTGCTACGTTATTTGTTGTGAATTTAGTGTGTTTTTTGTTAATAATTGCACATAAATTATTCGAGACGTTAAATCAGATTTGGGCTCAAAAGATCAACATGGTATCAGAGGGCAGGTTTCAGCTTTGAGTAGGAGATAAAGTTTGGGAGGATTTACGAAGAATAAAAAAAGGAAAGACTTTGTACAGGACGTACAACAATCGTATAATAGCGTATGAACACGAATTGTGTGCTATAGTAGTCATTTGCATAAGTGGTTGATTGAAAGAGTGTAGTGAGTTGCACGACAAGTCGACATGAGGATCAACTGAACCGTGAGGCTATGGAGCAGATTGAGCCAACAACCACGTGGTCGAGGGGCAACACGTTGGCAGGTGTGATGAAGATTTGCTGCATAGGAGTGTAGGGAGTTGTAGATGTGAGCGGATTGATGCTCATGAGTAGCGAATGACGCAAACACGAGTTGTGTCAAAGTGATGTTGGAGTTGTTGCTTAAGGCTGCTGTGGATTGGGTCATGGTCGGAGTAGCTGCAGCTGCGAATTGTACTACGAACTGTAGAGCACTAGATCATGGACGAAGACAGGTCGAGCCAGTAAGGGAAGGTCGGTGAGCATGAGTGCAAATACGGAGTTGGCAAAAAGGAGTGGACTTAGGGGAGATTGAGCAACAATTGTGGGGGATGCCGGTGGACGTAAATGTGAATAGGTTGGTGGAGGGAGACGAAAGTAGTAGAGCTCGGGAGGTTGGGAGCTCGGGCAAAGCTACTGGCAGCTGTCCACAAAGCAAAAATGGAGTGGTAGGGAGACACGAGGATTAGTTGAACGTACATGGTGACGTGGGCTGCAGTGGTAGAGGAGTAGTCAAATGATAGAACAGTGAAGTCGTTGGTGCATAGAACAAATGACATATAACAAGAGAAATGGTGGTTTGTAGCCAATGGAAGAGAAAGCTAACGACAAAAAGTGGGTGTTGCTAGTAGTAGCAGGAAGCCATCGACCAGTCACCATGAACATAGTTGCCAACAACTGACGGGTAGATAGGAAGTTCAGGGTAGACGTCAGGAAGCTAGGCATGCCTGCAAAATTTGGGCAGAGCGCAGAAACACTTCGAGAAACCAACAGAGCCAGGATAGCCTTGGGAAGATTAGAACAGGTTTGGGCAGTTGCCCAGAGAGTTTGGGTAGCCCAAGTAGACTCCGAATAGTGCCTAGAAATCTGCAGAAAATCCTCGTGCAACAATAAGCTGTAGATCTGGATCTCGGTAGCAACAACAAAAGGTTAAAAATGGTTGCTGTAGGGATTCAGTTTGCAAACAAGTTGGAGGGAGCCTCCAACTACAACCCTTAGAAAGCATGGGTCAACTTGGTTTTCATGGAAAATGGGCAAATGGGATTTAACTGGCAAATCAGTGACCGCATCGATAGATTCCAAGGACTTGGCAAATCACAACCCGAAAGATGTGAAGGCCAAGAGAATTATCTTGGACGCGATGAAGGATCATTTGATACCTCACATAGTCAAGAAGGTGTCAACCAAGGTGATGTGGGATGCTTTGATAGGTTTATATCAGAGTAAAATCAAAACAGGAAGTTGGTGTTGCAAGAGGAGCTCAGAAGCACAAAGATGTTGAAAACTAATACTGTAGCTTCTTATCTCACTAGGATCAGGGAAGTTTGTGACAAGTTGGCGATAGTTCGGGAGAAAGTGAGAGATCTGGAGTTGCTGAGGATTGCCCTGAATGGATTCACCAAGCCATGGGAAACCTTTGTCAAAGGGATCATTGCGCGAGAGAATCTCCCTAGCTTGGAGAGGTTATGGGATGACTTTATCCAAGAGGACATTCAAGAGGAGTCTTTATTTGGAGGTCAATAGGAGGATGATGAGGAGAATGTTGCTCTTGCCAGTTAAAAGAGGAACAAGAATGGTACTAGGTTAACTTAACAGGGAGTGAAGAAGAAGAAGGACATGAGCAAAGTCAAGTGCTTTGTTTGCCACAAGTGTGTCCATTATGCTTCATAGTGTCTAGAACAAAAGAAAGATAAGAGCAAGTCTCAATTGGTAACATCAACTGTAGAAGTTCAAGAAGAGTTTGCCGAGAAGTTTGAGAAAGAGTTCTCATTAGTCTCTTGCATTTCTAGCACAATTTTGAGTAGTGCTTGGTTCGTGGCTAGTAGAGGTTCTCGTCATATGACGGGGACACATGAGTTGTTCATCATGTTGTGAGGGGCATACCCAGATTTTCATGTGGAGCTTGGCACTTATGCCAAGTGTATTGTGAAGGGAGTTGGAACAATTAGGTTTCAACTAGAGGCAAGAGGATCTCTGGATGTGGCAGAGTGTAATGATCTCTACTGGAATAACCAACGTGAATAACATATATACTCCATGAATGGACAAAATAATATATAATTGATGATATCTAAGATGATAATGTATAATGAGGATGTAGCTGCATATATAGGGCTTATAAGGTGACTATTCACCAAAGGGTTATATCCCTTAGTTAAATATAACTAATATTATGTTTTATTTTATTATTGATTTTATTATTTGGTATTCATTATTTTAATATTTTATTTGTTACATTGGCTCCCCCTTAATGGAATCTTTGAGGACAAGGCTTACATATGATTTTTTTAATGCTTGTAATGCCATCTCTTGATTTTTTTGTGTTAGTAATTGCAACACTTGACAAAACGAGACGATACGAGCTACGAAGTCCCAAGAAAAAATGTTGCATCGTTTGTGAAGTTGTCCATCTGAGATCTGTCTTCATTGGAGTTGTTTGTTGATTGCTTTGTTGGATGGAACTTCTTGTTTTTTGCTTAGTTTGTTGATTTTGTATTCTTTCTTTTATGAAATCATAACTCTATTGTTTATGTTCATTTTGACCCTGTCGTTCGTCAAAATTATATTTATAATTTGGGTGTCGATAAGGAGTTCTTGTTGTTTGTTTTTTTACTAGATTGTTTTCTTTTTGAACTGTGACGAGGACTGTATTTGTATTTGCTTCTTTTTCCAACAAATCATTATCATTCTTAATGTTCCTGATCATTTCTTCGTGCAATTTCTCATCATCTTTAAGCTTCTGAATTTGATCCATTAGAACTTGTTTGTGCTTCGTAAGGTGACCATTCTCTTCGATATTTTCTAATAGTTTATTCTGAAGATCTTGATTCTCATCGTCAAGCTTTTGATTGAATTGTGCTTAATCCTTCGCCTTCTTGATCTGAAGAAGCAATTTTTTATTATGATCTCTTAGACGAGAGATCTCTGCTTCTTTGTCCATGGCGACTTTGTCGAATTCTTTCTGCATCCTCTATATTGATTTATGATCTTTTTGTGAAATCACCTTCAAGATGTCTTTGAAGTCTTTAGACGACACAACTCCTGAACTTGACTTCACTGTAACATCCTAGAATGCAATTTTCTTCTTCTTATAGGAAAATGTTAGAAATTTTTTTTCAGCATTTAAAATGGAAGTCCCCCATGTTTTTATCCAAGGTAAACCCAAAATTATGTCACCGTCAAAGTTCCATAAGGAACTAACAATGGATTTCGATGTGATCATATATTCTCCAACATTTAGTTGTAAGCCACTTATTTCAAATTGTTTCCTGTCACAAAAGTCTAGCCCTTCACCTATATTTGACTCGGGAATCACTAAATGGTTAGCGAATTCAGTACTAATGTAATTATTACTTTCAGTAGGTGCAATAGAAATGGTTATATCCTTCCCTGCAAGTGTCCCTTTAATTCTAAATATTATTTCAACATTTCTTTTTGAGGTGATAGGAAACTTTTCCTACTTTTCAACATTAAAATCCATATTCTTAATCTTTTTGAACTTTTTGTCAATATCCCTCTTTTTGTCCAATAATTATTATTATTATTATTAAAAGTAATAATAATATTATACCAATATGGAATACACCGAACTTTGTAATCCAAATAGTAAAATTTGATACATGTTTTAAAAATTTTTATATATGTTTTAAAATTTTTTATACATGTCTTTAAAATGTTTGAGCAGGTTTTTAAAATTTTGTAGTTAACTGTGCATGTATTTAAAATTTAAAACAGCCATTACGAATTGAATCAATGAATTTCATTGTATGTTTACATTGTATAACGATGAATTTTAATTTAGTCCGTAAATGGTGATGGGATGAGGAATTGATATGTTCATATGTTGGGGTTCATATTTTTATTTTTATTTTTTAACAATCCTCGATCTTGAAATACCAAGCACGTTGTTTAGGTAACAATCCTTGCAAGGCCATCAACAACTTGTCAACATGAGAATCCCTCTCATGCACCTCCAGTCCTCCAACAACTAAAACAACTAGAACTACGTCAACTTCCTCATCCCATGAGAAATTTGAAGCAAGAGTAACACCATGGGAAACTCCCTCTATCTGAGAGAATCCAAGGGAAACTCCCTCTGTTTGAGAGAATTGATCAACCTTGTCCACAAGGTATGTTGACATCCCTTGATAAAGCGTGGGTCAGAGGAAAAGAGACTTCCATCAAGGTATACTCCCATCAGCTGCAAACCTGGAATCAATCTCGGCATCATCTTCCATCAAGGTATTACACCTCGCCTCTAAATGACTAGGAGGCATATGGATGGAAGAAACTGATCTGGGAAGTCTCGTATGCATCTCGATTTTCCTGCTCAATGAGAATTGTTAGTCATGTCACTAATGAAAGGCATCTAGGAAGGAGCAAGTCCCTTTAAGGCTATGTACACCAACTCTTAGTCCTCCACATTTGTTCCAATGGTGGCCAACTGATCCTTCAGTTCATTGATCCCGGTCAAGTAGCTCACCATGGTATTTCCCTTGTCCATGCAAATCATTGAAAGCTGGTTTCACAAGAACATTTGTCAAGAAGCACAAGAATTTTGAACGAACTCAACCACAAAGTCAGACATCTTATTAATTGTCTTCTTATATGTGTGGGAAAAAATGATCCTTCTTAGAATCAAGAAAGATTCTTTTCACCTTAGCTTCCTTCTTCCATTGAGTGGCCAATTTTGTTGGATCGGTAGGATCTGGAATCTGTTTCAAAGCACATTCCCAAAGATTGGCTTCCTTCATAAGTATCTAAGGCCTGAGATTCCATGGAATAAAATTGTAAGCCCCTTCCAACCTTTCGCTCTCTAAAATCGAGAGTCATCATGCTAATCTTTAACAAGTCTCAAGTGCACAGAATCAACAGTATATGAAGATGAGCAAAACCCTTTTGGGGTTCAAGTGCTTTTCCAAAGCACCCTAGGGTTTGAAAATCCAACAACCTCAACAAGGTCAACTACCTCGTCTAGGTAATCTCCAGCTGAAATACAAGCTTCCCTCTTACACTAGAGTGAGCTTAGCCACAACAAACTTTGATACCATATAGATTTTTTTTGAAAAAATGGCTTTCATAGACTCTAATGCTGTTAATGCCAAATCTGTCCAAGTGTTAACCTCAGTAATTTCAAGATTTGATGTCCGAAGACCATTCAAACAGAGGCATGACCACTCATTTTAGTAGAATATTACCAGCATACAGACCACCATATTTGATTTGAAACCAACAAAATAAGGCATGGTCATTGCCCTTAATCCTCGATTAAGTTCACTCAGCAATGGTGGTGTTGTTTTCAGGATCTTACCTTAGAAATTGAGAGTAGTACGTTTTGGATAGATTTGTTTTTTACTCTCTTTGCATGCATATCTTCTGAGGAAAGAGAAAGTATTAGCATGATTCTTCTAAAGGGAGTGATGAAGATAGTACAAATTTTGGAGAGGGTGCTATGGATCATTGTGAAGATCAATGATAAAAGTTTCAGAAGTACAAGCTTGAAAGTGTAGCAGGGAATGCTAAGAAGGTGATTCAGTTTATTGTGAGAGATAAAAGGGAAATAGCAAGGACAATATAGTCAGTCGCGACTATATTGTTAATGTTATTGAATGTCTGAAATGCACCTTCTAATGTGTTATCCACTAATTTTGCACTTAGTTGGATTAGCTGAGGAGCCGCCATTTGACAGACTTGTTCAAAGTCTGATTCCAGTGTATCAGTTGATTCGTCTGCATGTCTAGCCAATATTGGCTAGCCACTTTTTTATTTGAATAATTTTGACCATGGCCCCGCGGGGTTTGTAATAAAATGTGCTAGTAGGATATTTTTGAGTGGTTCGGTCTCCTGAGACGTAGAATCTCAAATAGGGTATTCCAGGGAGTTTTTTGCCCATGACAATTATGCTTTGCCTTCAGCCGAGTATAATTGATGAGGTTTTCTTCCGCTCCCTCCAAAGTTGGAATGCCCGATGTTGAATTCTGGGCCTTGGGGGGTTATTAGAGCCCAAAAATTAAGCCTACTAGACATTATATAGATAGATCATGGTCATGTCCTAAGTCATCTGGACACATAAAAAAAATTGAAAAAATCTTTTTCCGAATAGTGAAAAATTATTTTTTTAATTTTTTAATTTTTAATTACTTTTCCTAAGTTTTTTGGGTTAATTTTTCCAAAAATTAAATGGAAAAAACCTGTTCTTGGTAAGTCGGTCATCCGGACTACAAATTCAGTGATTGAAGGCTCTAACCTTAAGCCAAAAATCATTCTTGATCAGCCAGCCAGTCAGAACCAACTTTCAAATCAACAATCGGACACATAATGCATTTTCTCTCAAAAAAGTCAGTTTTGAGTAAAGAAATGAATTTTTATTAAAAAATGATTATTTTGGAGAAAAATAAAACTCTCCAAATTAATCCAAATTCAGTAAAATAAAAGGCTAAATGACACCTCATGGAGCACTTATGATGATTGGAGTTATCATAACTCAGCTTCAGTCATCATTAAGAGAACAATTAATTTATTATCAGTTATCAGACATGTCATTTCCAGCTAAAGATGAGATGGAGAGCTCTCATTGGTCCGGTGATTTGATCGAGGTGAAGACTGAAGCTTACACCATCAGTAGGCTTCCCAGACCTAACAAAGTAGGTTTCCAGACCTAGCAAGCAGCTTTCCCATGCAGCAGGGTGCCTCCTTCAGCAGCTCACGCCCCTCTCTCTCCTGAGGGCGCCTTCCACACTTGTGGGCTCATCTGTGGATGGATTTCAGTGTTTAGGGTTGGGGTGGGGGCGCCTTGCCTAGGTGGAGGCCTCCCCTCACTCCCGGTTCTCCGATTTAGGTTTGGCATCTCTGTTTGGTGGCCAGGCTGGTTAGGGTTTGAGGATTGGTTTTAGGGTTTTAGCACTCTCTCATTGTACAAATAGAGGCTCCTTTAGCTCTATTCGAATGGATCTTTATGCAAAGAACCTCTGGTGAATTACTGTAATGCTTGTTGCTTTTGCAACCGTATAATAAATTTTAAGGCTTTGGAGGCATACATGGTGTGTGAATGTGGATGAACAATTGGCGAATGAGATGAAATTTTTCAATTTTTGTCTTTTATTGCTTAGGATTGGATAATAGCTCATGCTTTAGAAGGCTTCCATAAGCACGTAAGATTGATCATTTGATGTTACAATTTGATCTTTTATGGTTTTGTTTCTATGAATTAAAGTAGCATCGATTATTCAGTTGTATGACATGCTCTTTACATTTTTATTTACCAAACATACATGATCTAATCCATTGTTTGCAAGTATTGAGTTGAAATTGTGCAGGTCATCTCATTGAAGCGAGTAGGAGTTTGAGCTCAGGTGCATCCTCTCCTCTCGAAGCCAAGGAAACTTCCAAATTTTCAAGATCCAAAAGAATCCAAACCCCATCAAAGTACCACAGGTTTGAGTGTTTCTTTCATATTATTCATCTCTCAAATTTTTATAAAATCTTTATTTTCTTGGGATTAGGGCACGTTTTGGCTAAAGTGAACATTCATTCACTTAGCCTTTGCCCCAGTTGGTTGCCCTGTTTACTTTTTGCAGCCTTTTAGGCCTTCTTTTTGTAGCCATTCCTTCCCTTAATTCGCTGTCCACTTTTCCCCACTTTTCACCCTTTTGGACGGCCCTCTTTTGCCTCCTTTTTCCACTTTTTGCAACCCTTTTCCATCCTTTTTTTGGGCCATCTTTTGGGCTGTACTTTCAGCCTTTTTTACCCTCATTTGCAGCCCTCTTTCTCTGATTTGCAGCCCTCTTTCTTCCTTAGTTTCCAGCCTTCTTTGACTTGCCTTTTGTCCTCTTTTCACTCCCTTTCCCCCTCTCTTTCCTTGCCTTTCTCTTTCCTTTTCTCTCCCTTCTTTTCGATAAGTTTGGGTATTTGTTTTTATCTAGTTTGTAGATTTATTTTCAAGTTATTTTTTATCAACTAATCCTATAACAAGTGTATGTCTAGAGCTCTTAGTTTCAAGCAGGTGAAGGAGAGCCCAAAGGCCATAAGCAAGCAAGGGGTGCAAAAGAACAAAAAGACTCTCTCCCTCTTCTCTCAATCTCCTTCTCTACCTGTTCTTCCAAGAAGCAAAGAACACATCATTATCGTAAAAAAATAATAAAAATGGGCTACTAGGAGCAAGTCTCCTTTCTTTTATACTTCTTCTATTTGGGGGAAGGGTGTTGTGTCATTTTTCATGATTTTTTAGTGTAGTTTCCTTTAAGCAATTAGTTTAGTTTTTTGCTTAGTCTTAGTTTCCATTTTTGCTAATTGCTAGTTGTTCCCTAGCATAAACACTAATTGCTAGATTTATTATTGCATTTTGGTATCTTGTTATATAATTGTCAAATCATAAAAAGAACCAAAATCTCTTGAATCTCACCGTAAGGTGGATCAAGAGTGTTGTCTGTCGGAGAGTTTAATCAACCACTTTCATCTTAATTGTTGTGCTTGTTTAATCAATTAAGCATTTAAGACTCTTGAACTTGCAAAAACACAAGTCAAGAGCACTCTCTATCGGAGAGCATCCTAGGTTTGCACAATCCCTGCATTAGTTGCATATAGATTAGCTAAGTCTCTTGAACCACTGTCATAAGACGGGGTCAAGAGCGCTCTTTGTCAGAGAGTCTAATTAATTGTTTTAATAAAATCTTCAACACACATACCCCTTTAATTAATTAACTCCCTTCCCTCCTTGCCGGAGTATGCTCTGACTGATTCTAGATCGGAATACCCAGAAACGGCATTGGATCTTTAAACCCTACAAGAGTAATTTAATAACCCTTAAACACCCTTAAACAACGCACCGGCATTGTAGGGATACTTCCAAAGTACTTCCTATTAGATGCGCCGGAACCTCCCGCTGTCTTAGATTCCTGGCTATCTGGTCACTTGACAATATCAGCCTGGGATACTGGGCGGGCCTGACATGTCTTAAACGGAGGAAACTTAGAAGAGTCTCCCGGCTTTGACAAACCTTCATTGACACCCTAATCAAGAGCATTTTTTAAAATTCTTAAAATCTACCAAGAGCACTTGCAAAACCTAATATTCACTAGCTTAATTCCTAGACTTTATTTCACGCATTTATTTGACTCCATAAGGCACTGGTCCTCTGTTATAATTGAGTAATCTTCTATCTTGATCAACTGTCTATGGTTTATTTTTGCTGATTATATCTGAATGCTTAAGTTACAAGTCTGGAATATTTGTTTATCTTTCAGTCTCTTGCTAGCAACATGGATTGCTCTGATTTACGTGTCACATTCATAAACTTAATCATTTCTAATCACAAGTAACTCCTAAACAACACCCATCCGCATCCAAAACATCTTAAAACTTAAGTTAAACATTGAGCCATAGAAAACTCTTTGTTAGGGACTACCCCCCTTGGCTTCGTTAGGAGTTAGCCTAAACGGAGGAGCTAGGAGTAGGTGGCAGTACCTAGCTTCGTGCTTGCCCCCAAGGTCACACCTCTCCCACTTTCTCAAGTGAGGAGACCAATGTTTTAAAACTCGGACTCGGACTCGGAATCGGTCAAGGGTCAACTCGGACTCGGACTCGGAATTGATAATGAATCGGTAATGACTCGGCCGATTTGAATTTAATGACTCAGATTACTAAAAAAATACATAAAATATTAAATTTTAAAGAAAAACAATATATTAAAGATTTTAATCCATGCTTGCAAAGCATTAGAGAGAAAATATCTAACGTCTACTCATGCATATACCATATAAGTGTGAATATATCAAAATGGCATCGAGTGTACTATGCAACATATCTAGAACAAAAAACATAATCAATGAGGCCTAAATGGCTGGTAGAGTCCAAAAAACAACATGCTATGATGCCACTACATCATATGTCAATGATCATACATCTCTTTTTGTTTAGCCTTCTCCTCTTCAAATTCATCAAACGGTTGTTGCAACTCCAACCTAATCTCACCAATAAACTCTAAATCAACTTCCCATGGGGCAATATTTCCTCTAACAGCAGCCGACTGTTGTTTAAATCTATTAATGCCCCCTCCTTTAACCCATGTCTTGCAACACTTGCAATACATTTTCCCTTCAATGACATCAGCATGGATCCATGCCTGATCTTTTCCTTTTGGGGCCAATCTAGAATCTAAATGCAAACATGCAAAGAAAAAAGAAAAAAATCTTATTAATAATAATAATAATAATCTATTTTTAAGGTCACCGCCAAGCGAGACACCAAATTGGTGTATGAGACCCCCTCGTTTGTGGGACAAGGGACCCCCCTCTACGCAGCGATTTAACTGCTAAAGTCTACAGAGGTGTACATACACTACCCCCCTCTGGATTTGAACCTGTGACCTCCTAAGAGGAAACACATGCTCTTAACCATTAGGCCCACTCATGCACCAAACAATAGAAAACAGGAATGATATTTGTCAATTTAATGAGAAAAAAAGAAACAATGGCTAGCTGGAAGCTAACATACATCTAGGTAAGAGAAAACCGGTCTCCAATAGTCCAACTCCTCCAATCATGTTTATTGTTCTTCACTGTTGGACGCTCCTCCAATCCTCCATGAATCCAAATAACAATAATGTCAAATGCTCACAAACATCTTACAACAGAAGTGTGAGGCAAATAGAGGGGCAGGGGGTCATCTTATGGCCTTAGGTTATGGTTAGAATAAGAAAAATCTTAAAAATAAAAAATAAACATGTTATTTTGGAGTCTACATTCTTGTGGGTGTCTGCCACAACTGACTCAGCTGACTCGGGTTGCAACTCGGTCGACTTGGCCGACTCGGCCAACTCGGACCCTAACTCGGCCGACTCGGACCCAACTCGGTCGACTAAGTATAAAATCGGCCACCCGAGCCGAGTTGTAGGCCAAGTCAGCTCGGTCGGTGGTCAACTCGGCCAACTCGGACTCGGACTCAGACTCAGACTCGACTGGTTTTTAAAACACTAGAGGAGACAACTTTCGGAAGATTTCTGCTGCTGGTGTGCAATCGGCGGACAACATAATGCATGTACAATAGTTTCTATTGAGTCTTTTTTCTCTTAATCACAGTCATGTGAGATTTGCTCCACTCTGATATTTTGCACACTACATTTCCAAATAATTATGTGATTAGAGATTTAATTCTATGTTAAAAGAAAATGTAGAGCAAAATCAAAATGAATTCATTGTTGAATTCTAGTTGTTAGGCATGTTGTAATAAGTATCCTTAGATGTTATTATTTATGGCACTGATGACATGAACTAGTATGCACTATGGCATGGTCATTACACTTCATCCTCGATTAAGTTTACTCAACTAGTCACCAATTGTGGTTTTTTTTTCAGGATCTTACTTTACAAAAATAGAGACTAGTATGTTTGGGATAGATCTAGTTTTAACTCTCTTGGCATGCATATCTTCTATCCAAGGAAAGAGAAAGTATTAGCATGGTTCTTCAAAAGGGAATGATGAAGATAGTACAGATTTTGGAGAGGGTGCTATGGTTCATTGTGAAGATCAATGAGAAAAGTTTCAGAAGTACAAGCTTGAAAGTGTAGCAGGGAATGCTAAGAAGGCGATTCAGTTTATTGTGAGAGATAAAAGGGAAAGAGCAAGGACAATATAGTCAGTTGTGACTATATTGTTATTGTTATTGAATGTCTGAAATGCACTTTCTAATGCATGTACAATGGTTTCTATTGAGTCTTTTTTCTCTTAATCACAGTCATTTGAGATTTGCTCCACTCTGATATTTTGCACACTAGATTTCCAAATAATAATGTGATTAGAGATTTAATTCTATGTTAAAAGAAAATGTAGAGCAAAATCAAAATGAATTCATTGTTGAATTCTAGTTGTTAGGCATGTTATAATAAGTATTCATTAGATGTTATTATTTATGGCACTGATGACATGAACTAATGTGCACTATGTTATTGTGCAGGAAAATCGTGAGTCCCGCTTTACGTGATCTAGGAGGCATTTCTTATTGCTTGGCATTGGTTCCACCATCCCATTTAAAATCTGTTAGAATTTCATATGTTGCATTTCTATGCACACATACAAACATTGTTAAGATTAGTGATTGGTGAAATCCAGTCAAATGTTACAGAAATGGGGAAACTGTGTACAGCTCCTCTATGCCAAGTTTCTTCTGTTGGTTACTTTTCCAATCATATACGTGATAGTACAAATGACTGGTGTTTTAAATGCATTTCTACAGATTCATTTTGGAGCCCAAGTCGGTGTTAATTACAGAGCAGAAGGAGAAAATAAAAGAATGTGATAGTTCTGTAGCTTCCTTACAGGTATATATTGTTGTTATCAGAGTTGGCAATTTCGATGAATGGTTGTTTTTTCCCAAAGAGTTGAATTCCTTTATGTTGTGCAGACCTCAAAGGAATACCTGGAAAGGCAGATGACAGAGGTCGAAAGCAATTTTAAAGAGTTACTGCAGCAAGACCCAGGACTTGCCCGACAAATTATGTCAATGTCAATGTCATAATGGTCCTGAATATTCAAGTTACTTGTATTGATTATGTGCTGGTTTACATGCACACTTTTATTATCGGGTTTTCAGATTTAACCATAAGTATCATCATGTCAAGTATTGTAGTTAGATAAATAGGGTATGAATGCAACCATTGAAATCTGGAAGCAAGAATGCTGTATGTTTATGAGTAAAATTTTAATCCTTTTTCGATTTTGAAGTTTTGTTTTCTCATCTATGGTAGATCCAGGTTTCTAAAATGGGCCCTCATCTAGCTGTACGCAGCTGAACTAAATTTTCTTGAATAATTTTCTTGAAATATGTGGACAGCTAGTTAATTTGATCTAGACAAAGTTACATCCATGTACAAAGCATTGGCTCCAATGTAATAGGTAACATTTATGATGGTATGCATAACATGATTGGGGACCATGCTCTTTTTCTCATAATGTACCCAGTCGTTTACTTTTCAGTCCAAGATTCACTGACCCATATGGGATAGGCCTGGGGTGTAGATACCATGCACAAATAAAGCCTTGATGTTAAGGTTTTCTAAAATCTTAGATATGATATCCATAAACATTCATTTATTCAAATTTCTGCTACCTATATAACTTATAAGAAGGGACTGGTGATGTTAGTCTCATACCCGTTGGTCAAGTTTGACAATTGATATATTTAGTTTGTAACACTGTTCACTAGCCTTATACCTATTATAGGCCCTTAATCCTTCCGTTAGGATTCAACAACATCCAGGAGAATTGAGTAATGCAACATGCTATTAGTTTCAAGGATTTTGGTTTGTTGTAAATAATCTCCACTTGACTAATCTCATGACCTCAGTTTATTGATTATTACTAGCAAGGATAGTATCAGGGCCATTTTCTAACCTATGTCTCGTTATCTATTTTTATGGTAGGATTTACGTTGAACCTTTCTTGATCCTCCATGGACCCAGACATGGCTCTGTACTATATTGGCTTTCTTATCCTTTTTATGATTTTTATAGATCCAGTTTGTATACATTCTCAATCCCTTGTCTTTCACTCCCTGTGCTTTTAAGGGCTTATCCTCTTCCAAGCAACAAAGGATTACTGAATTTAAGGATTACTGAATTTAGAGTCTTAGACCATGTATGACTCCTATATGTTCCAGATAAAAATAAAGCGTTTTAATTTAGCAGAGTTCTTCTGGAATAGAAGGCATTGGATGAGCTACATTGAATAGAAACATTGCACTGGCCTTATTCAAGTTCTCTCCATATTTAAAAGTAGCAAGGTGAAATTGTAGGGAATTCATGTTAGAAACATTTTTCGACTGTCTATAACCATTGTGGACTCAGATTACTCTGTTATTTATCCTTGCATTTGCATTATATTTATCGTGCATGTGCAGAACACTTTCCACGAATTGCAAAGAGAAGGTAAGGTAATTTATTTCATCAAGAAATATAGATGCCCACCATCATTCAGATTTTCATAACTTCTTTTGTAACTAATCGTATGCACGGGTCACGACCTATCATTGCTGACACAGATGGTACGTGGAACAAACTTTTACCACTATGCTTGTCAAAATGACGCTTGTTGTCTCCCAACATATACAACATCAACACCAAGGGGAAATCTAGGACACGCTACAAACAGACACAAGGCATTTCAATCTTAATTACATCTTATTCAACATTATGGTGTTAAAGATACATTGAGAGGCTTAGAAGATGGTTGCTAGTTCCGCACTTATAATTCCCAACTTTATCAGCTGCCAATCGTTGGTGGCTATTTCTCTATTTCTTCTTTGAGGCCTCCCTTGCCCTTGTTGTCTGGTATGGAATGGTCAAACTAAAAAACATTTGATGCTGCAAATTATGCCTCAAATTGCCTCAATCTAGGCATAGAGCTAGGGTGCTTAAGAATTGTGGAAAAGATGCTGGGGAACTATTTGGGAGAGTTGGAGGACGCACCTTTCAAAGTTGAAGTGACGGTAGAGCCACTGCCAAACTTGGACTCTTTAGAGGACGTGAGGCGCCATTGTGGAGGTCGCCTTTCCTTATTCATCTATAGAACTTGTTCCACCAAGATGGTAGTTGCTTCTATTGTTGCTCTTCAAAATAATTTCTAACATAATTCTCAAGGAATAAGAAATAAAGAGGATGTTGAGTACAATTTTGTGATTGGGCTATTATAAGTAATAATGATCATAAGCACCTCTTACACAATCTATGGAACCTGCAAAACTAGTAAAAGGCACAAATATTGTCATAACGAATCTGGATATGAAAAAACTCATTAGTGATAATCATAATACACATCTCTTAAAAAACCTAAGCAACTTACAAAAAGTTCAAATCTCGTAAAATTTGCAACTATTGACACAAGGGATTTGGATATGAAAAAACCTCGATTCAAGGTATCTAATCTCAATGCGTTGTAGCAAATGGTGATTGTAGGCCCGATGTTACCCCTCTTTTAGCATGGGTGATTTTGATAAGAGATTATTGACATGAAATTTGTCGCTTCATCATAAATATTTGGTCAGAGGTCTTTCAGCTTGGTCAAATTGTTCGTGTGCTTTGATCCGCTAGTGATGTGATATCTCTAAACCCTAATTTACTCTTACATATTTTTTGGCGTGATAGTATGTAAACATAAATATATTATATGTATGCTTTTATAATGACTCACATTTAAACTATTGCCCATCTCAGTCTAACCTTTGTGTTGCTCTTCTTGTTTAATAAGTGTGGCATTATGACGTTGATTTGTACCTTAGTGAACTACATTATGTGATTTCATTCATGCCATGACTTTTTACCTAGCCATATTTCATATCGTTAACCAATTCACTCATTACCTCAAGTTTCCCCTATGTGAATAATTTACTATTAGGCACAACATATGGTCTCTTTATCATTCCAATGTATGAATGCTTCGAAATCAAAGTTGAAAGAGCCCAATACTCTAAAAAAGGGAAGTTGATAAATTAAATGAAAAGGAAAATATAGTGGCAAATACTCCCCATCACAAAAGCCAGGTTCTGTTGTCCTAGGTTAGCAAAATCACGTCTAAAGGAAAATACACTAAGCCAATGAAAGGGCTAAATCAAATCTCCAAGGAGAAATAAAAAAATGAAGTGATCACAATATGAAGGCATGAGGGTGGATGATCCATGGAAACACATTGTAGGCATACATATATAGAAGAAACATCTAGAAAATTTGAAATCCTGAAAATTAAGGATTTACTTATCTGGTTATTTCACAAAGACCCCTTTCATTCCATATACTTATTTAGTGGATTCAGATACATATTCTTGACTAACCCTTCCTTTTTTAGATTCTTTAGCACCTCACTGCGGAATATGGGGCAATTCTTTTTTATCACGTAGGAAATAGATTTGCTCATCCACCAAATTAAGTGGGCGTACTAGCTTGGGGTCAGCACACTAAGCCACTGGTTTTATCGGGACCACAGTGGTTCGGCGGATCCGTTTCATGCAAATGATTCATAACTACTTTTTGTCACGGTAGGGAGTGTTCCCAGGTTAATTACTATACTAGATGGGCTTAGGTAAGCTGAACTATGCATATTGACTTGGGAATCTTACATGTAAAAGGGTTTTAATGGTTACGCGAATGTTGCACATGCTATGACTTGTTGTGGTATGTTGGATGATTATTAGGCACTACTTTATGCAGTGCTACACTAGATGTTGACCACATGTTATGCACCTAACATGCTCGAGGAGTTTGACCCTTTACCAAGCACATATGGAGATTCTTCATTGCCACGTGGCAGGTCTAGGAGGGTTTTTAAACCCTTCCTCCATACGTTCGGTCATCATTACTTCATGAATGGACCATTGAACCATAACACACTTCATTTGAGGACCATTTGGACCATTTTGAGGTCACAACTATGGAGTTAGTTGGCTTGGATTTGACTCTTGGACAATATGTTGAGTTTTGGACCTTGTTTGATGTGGCTCTCTAGGTCTTTGGACCTCATTATTGTAGTTAGTTATGGACCATGACCCTTGGAGCAACTTCACATTTTTGGACCATGGAGGTTAGGGTTGGTCCATCTCTGTTGAGTGCTCTCTTTTTGGGCCATTTTTTTAATATGTATTGGACCATTATTTGAACTTGTATTGTACTATTCTGAACTACTTTGACCATGATTATGAGGGCACCCTCTCTTTTTGAGGAGTTTAACATTATTTTATGTATTTTGATAGATCTAGGATTTTAACATATTTATTATTATTTTTGTCATTTGTTTAACATTATTTTAAGATCTTTTGATGCAAAAATGAACTCACCTTTAATTTGTCATTTGTTTTTTACTATTAAAGAGAAATACTATTACATTTTTGCATCAAAGGATCTTTGTTTATTGGTGTTTCTTCTCATGGAGTAATACTTATAGATGACATATTGAAGTAATTTATTTTATTTTTCCATTGTCAAATTTATTTTCTAGTTTACATTAAAGGGTGGTCCTAGTCAAGTGAAATCTTAGGTGTTGCATGTTAGTTTTGTTATTTGTCTCATGGCTTAACGATCTTAGGAGAAGTTGCAAATCAAGGAGTATAAGTTAGGGTGCAAGTTATGATATAGATGGGATGAGTGAATTTAAATACCACCTCCCCTTGGTGGCAATTAATAGATATTAATAGTTTGGTAGGAATTTGTCTCATTCTTTGTTGCAGGAAATTCCATTCAACCACTCACACTTTAAGGTTCATGGAGTATTGATCCCAAGGCCCCATTGGTCCAAGGATTGAGAGACACTAGTTCCTATTTCAATTTCTACAACCAAAACTAATTAAAATATTCAAATTTAATTGCTTTATAGGGTAGAATTTTTTTGGGAAAAAAATTATTTAGAAAGTTTTTTATAGGTTAATGCTTGTTAGTTCTTAGGATTAGATTGTTGGTTTAAATTTTCTGTAGCTTTCTTTTAATTTTTTGCATTAGTGAGATAATAAAACAACCATGAATTTTAATTATTCATTTCTAATAAAGGGTTTCACTACTATTGGATTGAATCTAAGTTTTAACTTCAATAATTTAATGATTTTTTGCACTGTAATTTATTGGGCCAGTGAGGAACATTTTTGAGAATTATGTGGTAACCAGTAAGTAAGATTTAACAATAACAATCATTTAATTATTGGTTACAAATGCTTCTTTGAACTTTTCCTAGAATGCTGAACACGATGGCTTTGAACTTTCCATATGGATGGTGTCTCATCAAGTATTTTATGTATCATAGTATAGTTTCCAAATAGCAATGGTTTCAATAGCTTTCCTATTCTTCTATTCAATGCCATGATTATTCTTGTTATGATCTTTTTCCAACTTGGATGCAGATTGTACTTAGAGCCTTGTGGTGTATTGATTTGCAAGGCTATGGCCCCCAGGAATGAGCATATTTTCTATTTTTATTAAATGTACAACACTTATTGTGTCGTAGACCATTCATTTGACTATCCAAATGATAAAAGTAGTTGCACCCATTGTTCTCCTTAAGGACTTTATAGGTTGATTCCTCCTAGAATAGTTACCCAATATATCACCAAATATATTTCGTTCATATAACATGTTGCATCACTATTAAGACTAATGGCATTTTATATTAAATGAAAATCAAAATTTCACTTGTTTATAGAAACTAAGAACTTGTACCATGGTCATGCTATTCAAACATGTGTTTTCTATCCAATGTCTCTTGCATAACAAAACCCTACAAAAATGATCACATATTTATTTTACTAAATAATAGATAAAATTACCAAGTTCTAAAAATAAAAATGCACAATATGCTATATTACCACCATTTGAAAAAAAATTCAAAGCCAAAAGTAAAAGCTGAAGCAATGGCCTCTTTTCTTATTTTATAGCCGAACAATTTTAGGAGAGATTACCATGTGCATTGATTTCATCCATAACTTTTTCCTGCGAAGTATGACTTCGAGAACTTTGACCCAAATAAACAATGAGAATGTGAACTATGGCCTCAAGAGGAAATGTGACCTTGGACACTTTGACCTTGGGTACTTTGACCCAGAGGATCTATGACCTTGGGAAGTTTGACCTCAAAATATTTGACCGGCATGAACTATAATGGACAAGAATCTTTCCCCATAGGAACTCTAACATTGTGAAGTTTGACCCATAGGAACATTGTCCTCAAGAACTATGACCTCTGCCTTAGGATCTATGACCTCTGTAACCTTGACCCATAAGAACTATGACATTAGGAACTTTGACCCATAGGAACTATCACCTCGAAAAATTTGGCCTGCAACAATTATGGCAATGGGAACTATGAACTTGAGAACATTGACCCATAGGAACTTTAACCTAAAAAACTATGGCTTTAGGAACTTTTCCCTCGAGAGGATCTATGACCTCAGAAACTTTGACCTTGAGTACTTTGATCCACATGAACTACGCCATCAAGAACTATGACTTCAAAAACTTGGAACAATAGGAACTATGATGGACAAGAACTTTGCCCCACAGGAACCATGACATTAAAAAATTTGACCCACGTGACCTTTTCCCTTGAGAATTACGACCTCTGGAACTTTGACCTCGAGAATTAAGACCTCAAGAACCTTGACCCATAGGAACTATGACATCAAGAACTTTAACCCATAGGAACTATCACCTTAGGAACTATGGCCTCAAAAACTTTGACCCACAACAACTATGATCTTAAGAACTAAGGACCTCAAAAGGAACTATGACCTCGTGAGCTAGGAACTCAAGAGAAACTAAGACGTCAAGAGGAACTATGAACTTGGGAACTAGGACCTCAAGAGGAACTAAGACCTCGTGAACTTTGAACTCGGGTGCATTGACCCACATGAACAACATTCTCAAGAACTATGAGCTCAAACACTTTAATCGACAAGAAATATGAGAACTATGACCCACAAGAACTATGACCTTGCATTAGAGCAAATGTGGGGTTTAAAATAGATCTCCTAAGGGAAAAAAACCCACGTTACACTACAAATATGCCACGCCACACTAAGTTGAAGGTGTTATCTAGTGAAAGTCGACCTATATTGTGTCATTAATAGTAGTTGACAAGTATGTTGAGTTAGTGTATAGTTAAGAGATGAGGGTTGAAAATATTAATGAAAGGTTTAGATTCTTGTGCACACAATAAATGATAATGGTAAGTTTTTTAAATTTATATTTAATTTATTTAATTTGTTTATAAGTCTTCTACAAACAATAAATAAGATAATTGTATATTTTTAAGATATATATATATATATATATATATATATATGTGTGTGTGTGTGTGTGTGCCATTACTTTATATATATATATATATATAATCTAAAACTAAAAATAAATAAAAAATTGCAATGAAAAAATACAGTACAATAATGTTAATAATAAACAATTACTATTATTATTTATATTAAATATTAAGTGTTTAAGGTGAATTACTATATACAAGATATTAAACTACATAAAATAAAAATAATAATTAACATCTATTACTTATATTATATTATTTTTTTAAATATAATATTATGCTTATACAAGTTATAAATATAAAATGAAGATTAATAAGAAATCATCTAACATTGATATGCATAAAAAGAGGGGAGAAACAAAATCTATTGGTATTTTTGAGATAAATTGCGCTCATGAACTTGGAATTGGATGCTTAGTATTATTGGAAAGGTCTTGACGAGAGATACAACTTTCAAGTTGTGAGTTTTACAAGATTATGCACCAATTTTCTGAGGCAAAAATTTTAGTATTTATGGGTTAAAAACATCTAAAATTAATTAAATATTATTATTGTTTTTTTTAATATTTCTTTTCATGTGGTTCTTTGCAGGGGGCCCACACGAAGGGGCCCCACCCTGTCAACTCTTGTTTTGAGAGCATAACCCCAAAAGACACAGAGAATTGAACCTTCCACCTCAACTATTCTGATCTTGGACTCGGAAGGACCAACCAACTAAGATACCCTTGGGGCTTTTAAAAAATATTTAAATGGAGTTAAAATTAATTTTCTCCCATTTAAAATTAACTATTATTTATTTTTTATTTTCAAAAGATTAATTATAAAAATGTTTTTAGTATTTCAAAATTACTATGCTATCATTTTAATTAATGTAATCATATATTGGCATAGATCCATCTTAAAAATGATCTATCGAGCCCTAAAAGAGATCAAATCTCTCTAATTGCAAACCTCTTTTTAGAGTGGAAATGTTGAGGAAATGTTAATGTAATGTTTATGGTTTTAATTTGCAGTCTTATATATGCAGTTCTAAATATTATCTTAAATCTAAATTGAGCCGACATGTTATTTTTTATAACATTTTATTAATTTTTATAAAGGACATGCGTCATCTCTAGGATGAGCACGTAAGGACTTACACATCTCCCCCTAGTGGGCTATGAACTTGCCCCTCTTCGATAAAAAAATGCTCTATATTAATTATTTCAAGTGTTTTTATCATATTTTGAGATGAACTTTTCATGATCTTAACCAAGATGAGACTTAAATGGACTTACCTATTGTCAAGTAAAAATATTACACATAAGTATCATATGTCCAACTCGACCATAATGACTAACCAAAGCTATTTAAATTCTATTTGTTTGAGAAATCCAACTCAATTCAATTCATTCAAGACACATTTTTTTACAAGGTCCATTTTTTATCCCAAATTTTCTTTAATGGGAATTTTCACCCACAAGAACTATGATCTTGGGAACTATGACCTCGAGAACTTTGACATGTAGGTAGAACTGTGACCTCAAAAACTTTGATTGTAGGAACTATGACCTCAAAAACTTTGATTGTAGGAACTATGACCTCATAAATTTTGACCTCATGGACTATGACTTTATAAACTTTTACAAACAAGAACTACGATCATAAAAAATATGACCCACATGATTGATGCTTTCCCAAAAGATCTCATCGAACTGAACAAAAATCTTTGATTGCGTTTTTTGGAAAGATGCTTTTCGGAGTTGTTAGAAAGTGTTGATAACACTATCAACAATTTGGTAGAATGATCCTTTCACTGTTTTGAAATCTTGTTGACAACACTTTCAACATCGCTGCAAAACATGAAGTGCAATCTTTCAAGGATGTGTCACTCTTTCAAAAGGTTAGTGGAAGTGTCAGTGGTGATATTTGAAAACGATGAAATGAATCTTCTTTCAAAGCGCCAAAATTGTTTTCCTAAGATAACACCCTCAACATTTTCCCAAAAGATATCATCATTGTAGAAGATTCATTTGAATGTTTAGAAAGCTTGTCAACAACACTTTCGGCATTGTTGCGGCTTTCAAGGATGCACCGCTCTTTCAAAAGGTTAGTGAAAGTGTTGTCCCCGAGCTCTCAAAATGTTGAAAGGAATATTTTGCCAAATTGTCGATAATGTTATTAGCACCTTTTAACAACTACACAAATCTTCTGTATAGTTAGAGGCACTGGATATCTTGGAAAATACTTGACCAAAGTCGGGGTGTCACAAGGCTATCAAAGTCGGGGTGTCACAAGGCTATCCAATGTTTGTTCTTGTCCATCCAATGTTTGTTCTTGTTTGTCCACCTAGAGCAACAACTCCTGATTCTTTAATCAAATGTTTCAATTTTGAATTTGATATTGATCTATGATAACATAACTATACCTTTGACACAAATGTCACAATCTAGTCCTCTGATTATATTAGAAAATAACATGAGGGTAATGTGGTTGACATCTTTACCAAGCCCCTTGGAAAGATGAGTTTTGAAGAATGTAGGAAACAGTTAGGTGTGGTAGAAAATTCATTTCTTCATTAAGGGGAAGTGTTAGATAATAATGACGAAATGCCTAAAATAGATTCAGGTTGAACAGTATCCGCATTTCACTGTACCGATCCTGTTTCGTAGGATTCGGCTACATGTTATTTCCCTATATAGTTGTAATGTTTCTTAGCTTAATATGAGTGTGCTATAATCTTCTATTCTACTGTTCGTTGTGTATTTTTTTTTGGTATTAGCGTTGCCAACTGAGAATTCGGATGAAGGGAGCACCCAGAAGAGGAGTTGTGTGAGGAGGCTACAACGTGGAGGATCTGGTGATTATCGCTGGATTGAAATAATTTTCAGTCCGTGCTAGTTGTATGCGCGATATGATCTAAGCCGTAGATCACAACCACTTTTCAATCGGAGTCGTTAAAATTTGTGTCTCCTACACAAATTTCGCAAGAGTGAAAGTTTGCTTGACCTGTGCAAGTCAAATCAGCGATATTTATGTTGATTGTTGATCGATTTGCCTCTTGATCTTCACCGTGAGGTTAATTTCCTGTTCCTACAGTGACGCTATCACTGTCGCTGAGGACTACTGTGAAGTGGCTGCTGCGAGCTGATATCACTGTGCTGATTGAGGCTATCGTGAAGGAGCCGACTGTTGCTGCGTACGTGGAGGAGCCACCAAGTTGTCGATGGTGTGGATGCAGAGTGCTGCCGCTGGAGCAGTGGAGGAGCCAGAGTGGCTGCTAAGGGGCCGTTAAAGGGCCACTACGCCATTACCTGTAGTGTTTGAATACCATGAGTTGCCCTCTTGCGTACGTGGAGGTGTTGTTGAAGAGCCACTACGCCATTATCTACCGCGTGTGCATATCTACCTCCAGTCGATTGGGAGAGGCTGTGAGTCTGTTGAGGAGGATTGCTGCAGTTGATAGGGCCATAAGCCTTCTAAGGAAGGTCGTGATCTTCATTGGGGCTCGTAAGGAAAGCCTTAAGGCAGGTCGTGTCCCTAGTGATTGTGGTTGGGCTGTGAAGGAGGACCTCGTGGAGGAACCATAAGAAGAAGCTGGAGATGCAGTAACCGCCAGTAAGGGAAAGCCGCCACTTCTACCCGGGAAAGCCTGCTATTATACGTTGTTGGGGATACGATCCACTATCATTAGCAGGAGAGGGTAATTTTCACCCACGAAGAGGTATTTTATAATTTTCTTTTAGCATAGATGTCAAATTCATTTACAGATAATTACCTGAATGAAGTGTCCAAGCTCGATGGTGCAAACTACATTAACTGGAAATTTAAGATATTGACTATTTTTGAAGCCTTGGAATGTCTGGAGTGTTGTCAATGGAGATGAAGCAAAACCCACAGGTGTTGCTAGTACAGAATGGGAGAAACGAGAAACAAAGGCCAAAGTGTTGTTACGGATGTCTGTCAAAGAAAACATCATTCCGCACATCAAATATTGTAAAACTTCGAAGGAGACCTGGGAGATATTGAAAGGTTTGTATGAAACTACAAACTCAAATAGGATTATGTTTTTGAAAACTAAGCTATTGTCCATGAAAATGGAAGCACATGAGAACATCACCACCTATATTTCTCGAATTAAAGATTTATGTGATCAATTAAGTGCTATTGGTGATAAGGTTTCAAATTATGACATGGTAACTATTACATTAAAAGGGTTAATCATAGATTATCATCATCTTTATTTCAAGTCTAGGAGGTAGAGCAAAGACCCCTACATTTATTGAGTTAACAAGGATTCTTCTACAAGAGGAAGAACGAATGAAGGTGTTTGAGATGGATTCTCATACTCTAGAATTAGCATTGATGGCCAAAGGAAAACAACCATACAAGGGAAAGCCATGGGACAAAAACAGAACAGGAAAGTTTCAGCCAAGAAACAGAGGTATGACTCACTCAAAATATGGTTCACATGATAAGAGAAATGATGATTGTTTTTACTGTGGAAAACATGGTCCTCATGCTAAAGACTGTTATAAGAGGAAAGCTAATGAGTCCAAACAGATGCCCAGAAAACTTTAATGGAAATTATGTGAAAGTTGACACCTCTTTCAGTGAAGGTTTTAAGAATTTAAAGTTGTTTATTTCTGAAGCTGCATTGTCTGCAGAAATTGATGATGAAAATGCATGGTTCATAGATTCAAGAACCTTAGCCCATATGTCTTGTGTTAAGGAGTGGTTTGATGAATATCATGAGAGTAAAGATGAAACACACATATATTTAGGAGATAACAAATCTCATAAGATTCAGGGTTATGAAAAAATATGTGTGAATTTACCTAGTGGCCAAAATAGACAGATTCATGATGTGTTGTATGTTCTAGGCATCAAAAAGAATTTGATTTCTATTTCTGCAATAACTGATAAAAATCTGAAAGTAGAATTTATGCAGTATCATTTCCTTGTGAAGGATATTCATAATCATTACAAAATCATAGCCACAGGGACAAGAATTGGAACACTGTATAAGCTTGATGTCACAAAGTCCAATCATTATGCATTGACATCTACTACAATGACAATTGAAGAGCTATGGCATCGCAGGTATGAACATCTTAACCAAAATGACTTAGTGCTACTTCAAAAGAAATTAATGGTTGAAGGGCTTCCTGTCTTGAAACATCAGCATATAGAATGTGAAGCTTGTGCACTAGATAAGCAGCATAGGGAAGAATTTCCAGTGCATACAAAGAAGATACAGAGAGAGATACTTGAATTGATACATACTGATGTCTGTGGGCCCATGCAAACCATATCAATTGGTGGTACAAGGTATTTTCGGATATTTGTTGATGACAAATCACAATTTACTTGGGTTTATTTTATAAGGAAAAAGAGTGATGTATTTGAATACGTTAAAGAATTCAAAACTATGGTGGAAAAGCAGACATGTAAATGCATCAACATACTCAGATCTGATCAAGGTGGAGAATATACCTTGGGAGCTTTTGATAGCTACTGCAAGAACAATGGGATCATTCAACAATTCATAGTACCTTCTACACCACAGTAAAATCGTGTAGTTGAAAGGAAGAACATGACTTTAGTGGAATATGCTCACAGCATGTTAAAAGGTAACAATATCTCTAATGGTTTTTGGGCAGAGGCCATTAACACTGCAGTTTATTTAAAGAATAGAAGTCCAACTAAGATTCTAGATTCAAAGACGCCTTTTGAAGTTCTTTATGGCTATAAACCTGAAGTTGGTCATTTAAGGATATTTGGTTCTAAGGAATTTGCTCATATTCCCAAAGATGAGAGAAGAAAATTGGATGCAAAATCTGTTAAGTGTACATTTCTTGGTTATTGTGATGATCATAAAGCTTACAAATTGTTTAATATTAGTACACATAAGCTCATAGCAAGCAGAGATGTGATCTTTCATGAAACTACAGATGAAGACATAAGTAAGAATGATGTTTGGCATACTCCTTATCACAATGATGTTCATGTGAAAATTGATATAGTTGATGAACAGGTACAACAACAAGGTGAAAGTAGTGTAGATACTCCAAACACTCCTACACCTCAAAAACAGGAAGTGAAAGTGAAGATAACGGTGGACCGCTGAGGAAGTCAACAAGAACAATTCAGGTACCCTCTAGGTATATAGACTATGCATTGATGACACATGTAATGAATGTTGTAGAACCTATTTCTTATGAACAAGCCAAATATCATAAGGACTGGAATACTGCAATGAATGAAGAATATGAATCAATAATGAAGAATGAGACTTAGGAATTAATAGAACTGACTAAAAACAAAGTTCCCATAGGATGCAAATGGCTGTATAAAACCAAATTTAATGCAGATAGAAGTGTTGACAAATATAAGGCTAGATTAGTTGCAAAAAGGTATTCACAAAAGGAAGGGGTTGATTATGAAGATACTTTTGCACCTGTAGCTAAGTTAAATACAATTACACCCATGATTGCATTAGCTAAACAACACAAATGGAAAGTTCATCAATTAGATGTTAAATCTGCATTTCTGAATGGTGATTTAAAAGAAGAAGTCTATTTGGTTCAGCCTGAAGGATTTATCAAGAAAAGACAAAAGGATCTTGTCCGTAAGCTTAAGAAAGATTTATATGGTTTAAAACAAGCACCTAGATCTTGGTATATCAAAATTGATTCATTCTTTGCTCAGAAAGGTTTTAAGAAAATCAAAAATGATCCTAACTTGTATGTCAAAAAGGATGAAAATGGGAATGTTGCATATCCTTATATTTTGATGATTTGATTGTCACAGGCAATGCTTCTCATTTGATTGAAGAGATTAAAATTCAGTTAGCTCAGTCATTTGAAATGAAGGATCTTGGTGAAATACATTACTGTTTGGGTCTTGAAATATGGAGAGAAGACAACAAAACAATGGTCACTCAAAGTAAGTACATAAGGGAGATTATGGAAAGATTCAATATGAGTGAAAGTAAGGCAATGTCAACACCTTTAGATCAGAAGGCCAAGTTATTCAGTCTTGATGAAACTAGAGCAGCAAATGGTATTCTATATCGTCAGTTGGTGGGAAGTTTAAACTATCTTACCACTACCAGACCAGACATAGCATACTCTGTCAGGATCCTTAGTTAGTTCATGGCTAAACCACTGGAAAGCCACTGGATAGCTGCAAAGAAAGTCCTTCGACATTTGAAAGGAACTGTTAATTTTGGTATTATGTATACTGATAATTGTGATGTTGAGTTGATAGGTTACTCTGATTAAGATTGGGCTAGAAATCCTGATGACGGGAAATCAACCTAAGAATATGCATTCAACATGGTACAGGGGTCGTGTCTTGGAGCAGTAAGAAACAACCAACTGTTTCTTTATCATCAACAGAAGCTGAGTACAAAGCTCTATGCAATGCTACTTGTGAAGCTGTTTGGCTACGGAGAATTCTTGAAGATATTGGCAACAAGCAACTTAAGCCAACTGTTCTCCAATGTGACAATCAAAGTTCTATTAAATTGGCACACAACCCAATTTATCATGCCAGAACCAAGCATATTGAAATTCAACATCATTTTGTAAGAGAAAAGATTCTAGAGAAGGAAATTGACTTGATCTATTGTAAAACCACTGATAATGTCGTTGACATCTTTACCAAGCCCCTTGGAAAGATGAGTTTTGAAGAATGTAGGAAACAGTTAGGTGTGGTAGAAAATTCATTTCTTCATTAAGAGGAGGTGTTAGATAATAATGACAAAATGCCTAAAATAGATTCAGGTTAAAGAGTATCCGCATTTCACTGTACGGATCCTGTTATGTAGGATTCGGTTACATGTTATTTCCCTATATATTTGTAATGTTTCTTAGCTTAATATAAGTGTGCTATAATCTTCTATTCCGCTATTCGCTGTGTATTCTGTTTGGTAACAATAAAATTAAAACCGGTATCGTTTCTATATAATTGTGTAGCTGTTATGAATTTAGAAGATGACAATACAGCCTTCACTATCATGAAGGCAAACGATTCCAAAAAAATAAATAAGCTGGTGATTTACAAACCACCCAGCAACATAATCAATCAGAGTGAACTCGTCTCATTATGGGAGAATAAAATCGAAAGAACTCAATTCAAAAAGTTTTTCTGCCAGTTGCATGGGTGAAAAAAAGTTTGTCTTACTAAATTCCAGTGTAATCTCGTCATGGGCTTTATGTTTATCACTGTTTTCTATCAAACTGTTTTTTTTGTTTTGTTTGTTGCAATGTTCTTTGATTTGCTGTGTTAACATTTTGTCTAAGAAACCACAAGTCAGAGACATCTAAACTGTTAGCATGGTTGGATTTAAATATCACCTCCAAAGAGCAGGTTTTGATCTCGAGCTACCTTACATGACAAAACCTGTCTTAACCCTTGACAATTTTCTACCAAACTGTTACATAAAAAGAATTCCACAATTTCTTTTTGATCAAACTTCTACGAGGTCTACCATGAGAAAATATAAACGATTTAAATTTGAACGCACCAACGATTCTAGGGTAAAGTATTGCCTAGCTTTAGTCATAAGGCGTTGCCATTTGCTCTGTCACGATGCAACATAAATATAGTGTCTAATTGGTCGCCTAACTCCATGTATTTTTCTAAGTTCTCTTGGATGAATAATTTCCATTTGAAAATATTCACATTTTCATAATCATTTCTAACAGAAAACACCCATTAGACAAGAAAGCTGGGCGCATTCCTACTTTGTAATTATTGGATTAAAATCTGTCTTAAAGTCAATTGAAGATGACGAATCCTGAAAATCTTTGTCGAAAATAAGGCACTCGATGGAAGCTAGTTAGCGGTAATCTCTGATTTTTGAAACTATGCAAACTATTTTGATGACAATCTATGCTCATTGCGAGATTATAATTCTAAAAAATCTAAACATATGAAAGAGCCTAGTCTTACATGTTTGACTTGAAAATTCATTTGTACATCGGTCATCAGTTTCATGTTTCCTTTCGTTCCACACCATTGATTTGAAAGCTCTAGTATCAAGCGATAAAGCTCTTTAATGTTAATTTTGATAGACATCCTCCAAATATTATCAGTCCTTACCGGTTAAAGAATAGCTGCAGGAAAGGAATTTGTGCAGTGATCCCCGAATTGAATTCTAAGTGATGTCATTGGATGACATGCAACTTTAGCTTAAGCATGCCATTTTTCCAGTGTTACACGTGAGTACTCGTTTCCAGACCTCGGAAATGAGTTTCCTTGACCCCATGAGTTTCGGAAACAAGAAACAAGATTGGGGTCGTTTCATGAAAAACCGGAAACTTGTACACGTTTCCTTTCATCACGTGGTCTAAATAGAGCTTAGTGGCCTCCTTACATGCATTTGAATTGAGATGCAAATGTTTTCCTTTACCCACTGGCACTTGCCAAGGCTTTTTCTTGTTCCAAACTCATTTACCTTTACCCACTGGCACTTGCGAGGGCTTTTTCTTGTTCCAAACTCATTTACGGAGTCAGCTTCGAGGTTTCCAACTGAGCGCGAGCTCACGGGTAC
>LPNX010579066.1:102798-142454 GCA_001517045.1 Pseudotsuga menziesii | reverse complement strand
CCGTGCGCTCGCGCTCAGTTGGAAACCTTGAAGCTGACTCCGTAAATGAGTTTGGAACAAGAAAAAGCCCTCGCAAGTGCCAGTGGGTAAAGGTACCCGTGCGCTCGCGCTCAGTTGGAAACCTCGAAGCTGACTCCGTAAATGAGTTTGGAACAAGAAAAAGCCCGTGCGCTCGCGCTCAGTTGGAAACCTCGAAGCTGACTCCGTAAATGAGTATCGTGCGCTCGCGCTCAGTTGGAAACCTCGAAGCTGACTCCGTAAATGAGTTTGGAACAAGAAAAATCCCTCGCAAGTGCCAGTGGGTAAAGGAATAACACGGAACAAAACAACCACAACCCCGAATTCAAACTTCAAAGTGGAAACCTTGTGGCTTCCAATTACATTTATTTTTTTTTTAATAAATTTTAAATTTATTAAAGTTTAAACATTATTTTTTATAGATTTTAAATTTTATTAAGTTTAAACATTAGGCTTTAAATGTACTATCATATGAATACATGATGTTACTATTATGTTAGTGTTATTGTTTTTTTATTATTAATATTTAAAATCTTAAATTAGAAAATATTAATTTTGTAGTAATTATGTTGGGTCCCCTAGGTTAAAGACATTGACGTACTCTTTGACGTTTCCTAAAATTTGGAGGGTACTTCTACATATGTCGTTTCTGCGTTTCCCTGAATACCGGAAACTTGGGGGAACATTGCATTTTTCTTACTGACACTATGCAGAAAATCTTCAAAAAATATTCTCATTAAATGCTTATTAACCAATTAAATGCTTATTCTCATGAATATCTTCTATTACATTAATGACAGGCCATACTGGTCGCCAAAATGTCCTTCATACATTTGACATAGGCTATAACTAGCCGCAAAACTGTCCTTTCGTCGTCTGCCGATTCGAGCACCTGCAGTCCTTCTAGACCTGTCGCCTTCCAGCCTTAACTCTTCTACCTGCCAATTTTCCACCGAATCTGGGTGCGCTTTTCCTCGTCGCAACTTTCTCTGCTTTGCGCTTCATTTTCGTCATTTACCTGATTTTCGCTCGTCGCGTGCCTGCTTTTCCTCTTGCGCTTGTGCTTCAGTTTCTTCCTTTAGCTTTATCCTGGCCCAACAATCCCCCAACACTCACATGGGGCTCATTCCGAGCCACCACTAAGAAAAATTTAAGTCTCTAGCGCAGATTGCGCCACAGGACCAACCTTGTCCTGAAATTCTTTCAAAATTTCTTGCACCCAGGCAACTTCCTCGCAGACCTCTTCAACTTGCTTCTCCAATTGTTCCACATGATCGGAACTGATATGTTCTAACGGTTCTTCTTCCAATGACTGAGTGATAAGTTGGAGATTCTGTTGTACAGGCTCAATAAGCCCTGTAACTCATTATGCTTCCGATTGGTGCACTACAACTTCGTCGTTTCTTTTCTGCTCCTGGTCGCGAAGAGTTTTTACTTCCTGTTGTAACTGCTTCAGCTCGGCAACCTTTACTCTCTTCTCTTTAATGGGCAGCTTCTTTATGTCTTCCTTAACCGCGTTGATCTTTAAGTCAACTTTCCATGCATCTTCCTTAATCTTCTCCATGACTTCATCTTTCAAAAGCAATTCCCACGTCGCAGTGATGGCTTCAACTACTTCAGTGCAGAGTTTTTCTCCTTTTCTTATTTGCTCAACAACCTCAGACGTTGCTTTCCTGCACTCTTCAAGCACCTCAGGAGGTGTGCTTGGTATCTGCTGTGCCTTAAGCTCTTCGACCTGTTTTCTTAGGTCTATAGATATCTTGGACAAGAGGGCTACCTTTGCGGCCGTATTTGCATCTTCTTGGCCTTCTTCCAGGGGGAACTCTGTGACTGCGTCTTTGATGGCTTCAGCTAGTGCAAGCATGTTTGTTCGCATGCCTTGATCTTTTGCTCTTTTTTCGTGAAGGAGGTCCTTGTGACCCTTTTCCTTCATTTTCTGCTTGGTAGCCCGATATACAAGAGCATTTTCCTAGATCCTTATTTTAGTCACAACGGCATGCTGAATAGCATATACTTTGCCCAATGCTAGTTTGAAAAAAATCTAGCATTAGTGTCCCAAACTCATGGACAACATTATCAATCTCGGGTGTCCCCATCTCCATTTCTCGTGCTTGGACATCTATCTTTACCAGCGGAAACAACAGTGGTGTTACCAGCGCGTCATTTGGATCCACATCGTAAGTCTCAACCTCGACTGTGCTTTTTACTTCATTGATGGCCTCAGTGAGCATATTGATATGCTCCACCAGTTTTCCAGTCAGTCGCAGCTGCTTTATACTTATGCAATTAAAACTGGACTTTGCGACCTCTGTGATTGCTTCAAAAATCAAGCTTATGTCCTCCTCGACTAAACTGACAGTGTTAGTCGTTTTGTCCACTTTGTGCTTCTTGTGATGTGGCTGAGGATGCTCCATGGAATGCGCCTCTTCTCGAGCCTTCTTCTGAGTCTGCACATCCTCGTCAGTAGGTGTGTCTTTTGAGTCATCCTGATCACCGCCATGATCACTGTCATCATCCTCTGAGCTCAGCGACTGGTTTTCCTGCCCGTCGCCCCCATCGTTTCCTTCTTCATTGCCTTGGTCATTTCCTTGACCATTCCCTTTGTCGTTTCCCTAGTTTACTCCTTGGTTACCTCCCTGGTCCATTTTCATGTCGACCGGGACACGCCATTCTGCAGGCCACTCCTAGATGGTTGCTTCCACATCTGAGTCAGTAATCATGAAAAGTGTTGGCAACGCTTGCTTCTCTGGGTCCCACAGTGGCTCCAGAATAATGTTGTGGACACCAGCCTGGAAAATTATGAAAGATTAATATTTTGCATTCTCGAATCCCTCACTCTGTGTTGGTGCTTTATTACTTCGTGCGATGCTTCCCCATGCCGAAAGAACTCTATGTTATTGTCCATTTGTTGGATCCTGTTGTCCTTGTCCTCCCAGAGGTTATGATACTTTGCGCCATGGCAAAGCACTGGGACATCCAATGGTTGGTACTCGGGTGGGTTTGACCAAACAATAAAAAAATTAAAATGAGCAACCATGAGTAGTGGAATTTGGCCTTACCCTCCTCCTACACCTGCTTGGCATCCTCCAGTAGCTAATTCAATAGATACTGCGACCAATTGAATATCACTCCTTCCGCGCATTGTTCCGCAAGTTCCACCATCCTAACGGTGCACTCAATGGGTGGCATCTTGCGCAACAGCTTGCAAGATAGAATCTTTTCAGTGAACCTCACTGTGTTGTCAATAATAGAGGAAATCAGAAATACTCTCTTCGTGCGCTGGAGGTCATACTTCTCCTTGATCTTTATCGTGTCTCTGTTTGCGCAGGGTCGTGCCCTTGTTTCGGAAGATCCGTTATCGAAGAATGAGCTCGACATCGACAGGATAGGGTCGATTGAGCCATAAATATCCTCCATGGAAACAGACCAGGAGTTGTTTCACATATGTGCTCGTCTGCTTCCTTCGGCCAAAGTGCGCCATCAGTAGTAAGTTAAGAAAGCCTGCACTTTCTATACCTCGATCTCATTGCATTGGAACTACCAACTGCAGCTCAAGAGGGATGACCGGTGTCGTGATCATGTAGTTCTTTCTCTCCATGTCTGCCTACTTCCTTGTATCGGTATCCTCAAATTGCAACTTTACCAGTTTGGGGATTATATTCATCAGTAGTGGCACTCCCGTAGGGATCTGGGGTACGACCAAGGACGAGTCTGTTTTTGTCAGAAGCTTCACTTCAGACGCCTCTAGTCTCCTTGGCCGAACATACGATGGTAGCAAGTTCCACTCTTCTACGGTGGCATTTGCATCTCTTCGTGGTGGTGAATCTGGTGCGTTCTCTGCAACTATGTCATCAGTGGCTTTACGCTTCTTGGTGAACTTCGACACCCTGATCCAAGGCGTTGATGATTTTGGGGTGTCTCTTTCTGATATAAATGGTCACAGACCTACAAGGGGTATATTGACCGGTGGATTTTGAGTTGGGGCCGTCACAGGGGTCGAACTAGAGGCCAAGGCAGGGATCGAACCATCTAGAGGAGTTGTTCGTTGAGTTGGTCATGCCATTGTTTCTTCTTCTTTTTCTTGTTGTTGTACCTCCAACGATGTAATTTCTGCTTCTATCGGGCAAGGGGATGTTCTCATAATGTCGGATTGCTCACTGGTACTGTAAATGGAAATGACCATTAGCTTCGGCTCTCCCAATCTGAAACTATGGTTCTCTCTTCTTCTCTCTGTGCTCGTAAAAGGATTCTTGATGATGAAGGCTCATATTTATAGGGATGTGCCCGTACTGCATGTGATCATTCGATGGAAAATAGATGTCTTGTCGATCACATGAGCTTCCCATTCGACACATTCCAACACTAACTCACATACTTGAGTTCTGATCCGTACCCGTCAGGGCAGTTATGGTGGGGATGACGGATGAGACCAAATAGCATGTTGCCATTATCCTCGGACTTGTCGAATTGATGACCCTTCGCCGTCATAACTGACTCAATATTTTCAGGTATCCATGCTTTAATGACGGCTAGTTGTCATTCCCGCTCTTTACTGTGATTTACATACTTCTGTCGCAGACATGCAACAGAAAAATTTCCTTTCCTCTTTTCAGTTTTTTTTTCTACCTTACCCAGGCATGGCGCGACCATCATGCCTGCGACTGGTGTTCCATCTATCTTGTGCAGTTTCATTGCGCCTGCATTAGTGATATGTGCAACCACATATGGCCCTAGCCAACGCGTCTTCAGTTTCCCTGGATGCTTCAAAAATTTGTTGTCATACAGCAAAACAAGTCCTCCGAATTTGAACTACTTAGTTCTAATATGGCGATCATGCCATGCTTTCTGCCTTTGCTTCTCTATGTTTTGATGAAATCCTACGACGAAGCGTTCTTCTTCAATCTGAACGAGCTGCGACAACCTTTGCTCGACGACATCTACATCTGTCGTTTTCGTTAGCGCAACAATTCTTAAGCTCGACACAGTAAACTCCATCGGCGCAACAACTTCTTGTCCATACACCAGTTTAAATGGAGTGTGCCCTATCATTGGCTTGCAAGTTGTGTGGTACGCCTATAGAAAATCTGAAACTTTCTGATCCCAATCATCTCAGTGCACGTTGCATACTTTGGTTAATGCATTCTCTAGAATCTTGTTGAATGCCTCAACGGTTCCATTCGCCTGAGGATGATAGGGTGTCGTCTTTCTATGTTGAATCTGGAACTCTGTGGCAAGCTCAACAATCATTTTGTTAACAAAATGCGTACCTTGGTCGCTTAGGATAATTTTTGGGCAGCGGAATCGGGTCACCACATTTTCAAATAAAAACTTTGCCGTAGTTGCAACAGTACAATCCTTAATAGGTGCGGCTTCAACCCATTTGGTCAGGTAGTCTGTCGTCGTGATAATGTAGCGTGTGTCAATCGTTTTCCCTGGCAGGCTGATAGGACCCACAAAATCAATGACCCACTTGTCAAATGCTTGAAGGGTTAGTTGCAGTGCAAGTGACATCTCGTTGCGTCTCGAGGGTTTTCCTGTCCTTTGGAAAAAATCACAGCGCCATCAGAAGCTCTTAGTGTCCATATGTATGGTTGGACACCATAATCCAGCTTGCAATATCTTACGCACGGTTTCATTTCAAGCGTAGTGTCCTCCTGCGACAGCGGCATGTGCTTCACTCATGACCCAGTTTCGTTTATGGTCAAAGACACATCATCGCAACATTTCATCGGGGCCCATCTTGTATAGGTGTCCCGCGATTAATGTATAATCAGCGGCCTTGACGACCAAATGTTTCTTCCGCACAGTGTTGAATCCTTCAGGCGCATAGCCTGTGCTCAGAAAGTGGGTAATAGCATTAAACTCCTTATTTTGATCATCAATCATAGTGACCGCAAACAGTTGCGTGTCGGGAAAGTTATCCTCCAGGATGGTTGGTTCTTCACCACTTTCTATTCTCGATAAGTGATCAAGTCCCACATTCAGTCTACCAGGTTTAACGATGACTTCAAAGTCAAATTCTTGAAATAGTAGAAGCCATCGACATATCTTCCCCCCCAAAATCGACTTGTTGATCAGGTATTTTAAGGCCGAATGATCAGTTTACATTTTAAAATGTCCACCCAAAAAGTAGTGTCGGATTTCGACAGCGCATAGACCATGGCGAGGACTTCTCTCTCTGTCGTCATGTAATTTTTCTCTGGCATTGACATTTTTCTGCTAGAAAAAGCAATAGGGTGATCACGCGCACCCTCACCTGGTTGCGTCAAGACTATGCCGAGTGCGACAGACGACCCGTCGACCTGGATGTGGAACTGCTTCTTCCAGTCGGGAAATACCAGTAATGGCGCGGTGGCCATCTTGTTCTTTAATTTGTCTAAGATTTCCTGACAAGCTTCCATCCACTAGAACTTCACATATTTCTTCAACAGTTTCTCCATAGGTCCAGTTATCTCTGCATACCCTCTGATGAATTTTTTGTAATAGCCTATGTGTCCTAACACTGATATGAGTTGTGTGACTGATGTAGGTGGTGGCAAATGAAGAATAATCGCAACTTTCGATGGGTTGACCAAAATTCCGTTGTGACATACGACATGTCCAGACAACACACCAAATGGTGTGCAAAATATTCATTTCTTTGAATTAAGCACGAGATGATACTGGCGACAGCGGCCCAACATCATGCACGGACTCTCAATGTGATCTCTTACTAAACCAAACACATTCCAATCATCAAAGTAGACCTCAAGAAATTTATGTATGAAATATTTAAAATCAGAAACTACTATTCTAGAAAAAATAGCAGGTGCATTCTTGATTCCAAAGGGCATTACCATATATTGGTAGCATCCCCATGCTATGACGAAGTTCTTTTTATGTTGATCTTCCTTCATAATTCTTACTTGATGGTAGCCAAAAAATCCATCGGTGAATGACTACATGTCTTGTCCTCTGACGCTTTCCAGTACTTCATCCATGATTGGTGTTGAGAATGGATCATGTGGGCATGCATCGTTCAGCTTCCTCAAGTCGACACAGATCCTGACTTCGCCTGTTGTATTCTTATCCTGGATCACTAGAGGGATGATCCATTCTGATTCCTCAATAGGTTCAATGTTTCTTGCGTCGAGCATGCGATCCAATTTTGCTTTTACCTTCTCTTTATACCTTGGATTTAACCTATAAGGTCGCTGCTTAACTGGTTTAGCATCTGGTTTCAGGGGTATTTTCATCTCCCCTAGATCTCCTACTATTCCCTTCATCTCTAAGAAATTGGTGAGGAATAGGTCCCGAAACTCATGCAGCAAATCTGTGATCTTTGATACCGTCTCATCGTCCCAATAGTCTCCTATATTGGTGAACTTCGGGTTCTCCGGTGAGCCAATGTTAACTTAATTTTCAGCGGCTTAAGGAACTGGTCACTCGAAATGCTACTTCCTTCAACTTCCCGTGTACCCTCCGACTTTGGTATGTTTATGTTAGTCGGATCATCATCTGGTTCTCTAGCCATATTGTAACAAGCCATCCATTGTTGGATGGTCGCGCTACACTGGTGGGAACTCGCCACTTTGACAGAGATTTCAGCAAATATATTTTCCTTGATCACTTGAAGCGCAACATCAATTGTCGGCTGCTCATCAACAAATGCAAAGGTGTGCGTGAATTGTTTAACCACCTCATCCCAATCCTGAGTTCCTTGTCACAACTTTATGGACGTATATTGGCCTATGGGTGTCATCTCCAATGTATGAATGAAATGATCGACCCATTCCTTTCGCAGGTATTATGCAAATGTTATGCGACACTGATTAATGTGCTCGACAGGGCTTGACAATACTGTGAACTTCTGACTCACGGTGGTGACTTCTTCATCGAATATAACTTCCATCAACCTTCTGCACCGTGGCCATTATGATATGGATCGCTTATGCGTACCCCACCATCTAGCGGGCATAGCCTTCAGTACATAGTATAACACAGACAAGTGCTATGGTTCTGTTACCACTCTTTCAAACTCGCTTAGGAAGGTTGCAAGGTTAGGTAAGCCTTCATATGTGGGTAGCTCCCTCGAATGATTCTCCACTCGTCGCACAAATATGGTAACTTTGGCGCATCGCCTCATAAAGACTTCATGCAATATGTTTTGCCAATTCTCTAAAGATTCTCCTAAGTCTGATGTGCATGAACTAGCACTCCTCCAGCTCAGGTTTCCATCCGATGTCGGGTTTACATAATCATCTTTTAAGGTGCTAATATTATAGATATGGTCTAGATAATCAACCTGTCCTTCACTATTGACTGGTTCGACATACCTTTGTCCCTCTAGTGGATCAATGGGCGACATTATCGTCATCTCATCATCCTCGAATGAGATGATCCTTTTCTTGAAGTTTATAATGGTTTGATTATCTATGGCCCAATCTATCCCTAGAAGCGCGAGATACGGGTTCGTGTCGTCGATAATGTTAATGACTTCAAAGTCCGTGAATGTGCGCATCCCCTCAATGTTGACAGGGACTTCACTCAGCCTACCAATTGGTAGGACCTTTGCTTGATTTGCAAGCCTCAAATGCACAGGAGACCAGTCCAAGCGCAACCTGCCCATGCTCTCCCAAGTATGTCGCATCAGAATATTGATGCCCGACCCTAGATCTAGAAAGATGTAATCCATGTCATAGTCTCCTATTTGAGCAGTCATTCTTAACTCGTGCCCCGTTTTAAATTTCTTCTTGACATGGTTAACCTTCCTTCCAGGTTGCAACTCTACTGGGGTTTCTTCTCTTGGTTCTTGTAGTTCTACAACACCATCTTTATCTTGAATTAGTGCTAAGCAACTTGAAAGAACCAACTTGATCTTACTAACCTTTTTCGGAATCGGCTTATGGAATAACTCTTAGAATCATTTAGGCATCTCCCTGACTTTAGTTGATGTCGACAGTTGTTATTGATCCACGAACTCCCGTCACACGTCCAAAAAATACTTGTTTCTATTTTTGAACGTTGAATGGTGCTTTCTTCTACGTCACGGGTCACACCTACGGTTGTGGTAACTGTTGTTCTTGTGATATATCTTGATCGGCTCCAATCACAACACCTCCTCGTGTTACAATAGCAACGCTTGGCTCTCTCGGCTCAGCAACAATCATCTGAACATTAAGGTTAGGATTTGGATTGGGATTTTGCGCAGGGTTAGGACCTGCAACAGTCTGAGCTACATAGGGTTGTATTGGGATTCTTCGCAGGGTTAAGACCTACAACAGTCCCGACAACGAAACCATTTATTGTCTTACTTTTCCTCACTCACGCGACCCAGGTTCAACAATAACACAATACCAACAAAACACCCAAAGACATCGGCCCAACAGAGCAAGCTCAGCTGGTAACACCTGCAAGGCAGGCACAGTCTCACCCGAGATATCTTAATGTGTAACTGCCAGAACCATGTTTCCGCAGTCGACGAGGGATTGCAGTCCCTTGGCGTGCGACCAAGGCAATCAACAGAGTCAGAAGGAGGGAGTCTTTACTACTCGGTGGTAATGAAACAATGTGACACAACCTTGTCCTTGTCAACTTAACAACTGGTGCAACGATGCGACACAGCTGATTCCTTAAATGTAAATGACAACAGCGCGACAGTATTACAACTTAACAATATTTTACCATGAATAATATACAGTGCTCGACAATGCTTTAGTCATTCATTCATGTACTATTGTTATCAATATTGCGACATTCACTCAAACAATAACTATAACTAATGCAAGATAATCAAATATTCAACATTAACCATTAAATATTCAACCATTCACATTCAATATTCATGCGACACAGGAAATAACGTGGAAACCCATCTAGGTAAAAACCACCAAGGTGCTCTTTATCTGGCATGAGAAATATATGGCACCTTGCAATCTGTGACTTACATAATGTTTAAGATATGTCTATTTGGCTCAGACTCTTCTTTCTCTCATGCTCTCTATTTTATGCTTTTCTTCTAACTCCTACTGATCCGCACACAGCCTGGATTGACTCTTCTACTCTACTTTCTATGCACTCAGCTGCAGATTGACTCCTTACAAACGGTCTGCACACACAACTGTAGATCCTCAGCTCAACAACCTTCTACTATCAGACTCCTCCCTGGTCTTCATTTAGTAGCAACCAATACTAACTGACTGAACCCTTATACAGAGTGGGTTCCTCCTATTTATAGTTTCTACTAGACCACGCAGGGTCGATTGAGTACAACTCAGTTATTACAATCATAAGTAGCCACACAATATCTTCTATTACATTAATGATAAGCCATATTGGCCGCCAAATTGTCCTTCATACAT
Source organism: Pseudotsuga menziesii (assembly GCA_001517045.1). Taxonomy (NCBI): domain Eukaryota; kingdom Viridiplantae; phylum Streptophyta; class Pinopsida; order Pinales; family Pinaceae; genus Pseudotsuga; species Pseudotsuga menziesii. The sequence goes on along the minus strand of LPNX010579066.1, from coordinate 132,096 downwards.
TTAACATAGGCTATAAATAGTCACAAAACTGTCCTTTAGTCGTCTGCCGACTCGAGCACCTGCAGTCCTTCTTAACCTGTTGCCTTCCAACCTTAACTCTTCTATCTGCCAATCTTCCATCGACTATGGGTGCGCTTTTCCTCGTCGCACCACTCAACGTCACAGATTTCTTTGCTATGTGCTTCCTTTCCATCCTTTCCTGATTTTCCCCCGTCACGCGCCTCCTTTTCCCCTTGCGCTTGCGTTCCATTTTCTTCCTTTAGCTCTATCCTAGCCCAACAGTTTCTTTGAGTCATGAAAAGATTGGTTCTCCAACTAAATTAGTTGTTTTGATATTCCATGTTCCTGTTCCACATCAACTCTTACATTTTTAGATTTAATCAACGAAGATTCATAAAAAATTACATCTCTTCTAATGACAATTTTGTGGGCAGTAGGATCCCACAATCTATGTCCTTTCATTACATCATCTTATCCAACAAAAAAGCACTTCTTTGATCTAGGGTCTAACTTAGAACGTTGATTTTTAGGAGTAAGTGCATAAGCTTCAGAACCAAAGATTTTCAAATTTGAATAATCACAGAGATGACCAGTCCATACCTCTTTTAAAATTTTACAATCTATTTCCATTGAAGGTGACCGATTTATTAGATAACAAGCAATAGAAACTGCTTATGCCCACAACTCTTGCCCCAAATTAGCATTACTGAGCATGCTCCTTGCTCTTTCTAAAAGAGTCATGTTCATGTGTTTTTCAACGCCATTTTGCTGAGGAGTGTATACATTTATTTTGTGTCTTACGATCCCTTCATCTTTGCAATATTTTTCAAACTCTAAAGAATTAAATTCACCTCCATTATCCGTTCTTAAACACTTGATTGTCCTGACAGTTCTTTTTTCCACCATAACTCTAAATTGCTTAAATGTGTTAAACACATCAGCTTTTCTTTTTAGTACATAGACCCAAACCTTTCTAGAAAATTCATCTACAAATAATACATAATACTTTGCTCCCCCATAGGAAATGGTAGGAGACGAACCCCACAAATTAGAATGAATGTAGTCAAGAACACCTTTACTAACATGCCTACCTGCTTTAATTTTTTGTCTACACTGTTCTCCATATATAAAATGGTGATACAATGTCTACAAAACACCAAATTCAAAGTTTTCAAATTTGGAAGAAATTTACGATTCATTAATACCTGAATTTCTTTTCACTCTTATAACCAAGACGTTGATGCCATAGCTAAGTGGATCTTGGCTCTTCTTTAGATACTAATGCAATACCATTAACTTGAGTTCTTCCAACCAGTTTGTAAAGGTTTCCTACCCTCTGTGCCTTCATGACCACTAAAACACCCTTGGAAAATTTTAGAGTTCCATCAAAACCTGTAAACTTATGACCACAATAATCCAATACTCCTAAAGAAATTAAATTTTTCTTTAACTCAGGTACATGTCTAACATCTGTAGGCGTTCTTATTACTTCATCAAACATTTTAATTTTAACACTTCCAAACCCAACATTTTTACATGAATGATTGTCTCCTTAAAGAACTATTTCATCATTAACTGTTTGATAGGAATTAAACCAATATTTATGAGGACAGATATGGTGCGAAGAACCAGAATCTAATAACCATTCCTCATTATATTCGGAAATATTACAAACATACGAGACCTCATCAATCATACCTGAATCAGAAGACTTAACTGAAGTTGCCTTTGACTTGGAGTCATCCTTCATTGATTCTTATCTCTTCCAATAGTCCTTCGAATTTTTTATCGTCCCATAGCGATCCAACGCCTCTGGAGGCTCCCCTTAAGCTAATTGTGGTTTCACCTCCTTTCTTCTAGAATTTTGCACTAACCTGGAGAAATGCATCTTTCTCCATCTTGGTCTCCTGGATCAATAAGATGTCTGGCTGGACTAAAGAAATTAAGTCTTTCATAGCTCCTTCCTTGACTTTACTGCCTAGACCTCTACAGTTCTAGGAGAGGACCCTCGTTACTTACTTTTCGTAGACGAGGGAATCCCTTTCTGGAATTTCCCTTGTTGACGAGTGTTTCTGGTATTTCGCAGCTGCTTTTCCAGAGTTAACTGGGAACCTTATAGTTTGTCCTTGTAATTGGATTTCTCCCTCACTTCTTTTGTCGATTTCCTTCCTCTTGCCTTCTTCTTTCTTGGCATAGCCATATCTATCTCACCTTCCTCTTCTTCCTCTTCCTCGGTATTGGTTTCTTCCTCGGATTTTTCCTGATTTCCTCCTTCTTTTACTACCTCAACTCCTAAATCTGACTGGATCTATGAGGTGTTGTCCTTCTCATATTGATCTGATAATACAGCTTATTTTTCTGGTTCTTTATTCTCTCCTGAGGAGGGATTCTCTTCTATTTCAATCGAAACATTCTCAGTTTCAATGGCCTTACCCTCCAATGGAGACTGCCTTTGTTCATTCTTTCCCCCTTCCTTCCTTTGCACTTCTCTGGTTTTTGCTTTGGTATTTCTCTTCTTTACTTTTTTCCATCCTTCCTCTTTTTCCTGTTGATCCTCTTGCTTTTGCAAATAGTTTTGGTAGAAGTGCCTATATTCATGACACCCTCTACACTTAAATGACAGTTGTTCATCATCTAATTTTTGGTAGTGATGCCAGTTCCCTACTATGATCTTGATTGCCTCTAGTAATCCAGCTCTACGTAGATGCGGGCACATGGATATTGATCTTTTGGACTTGCCATGTCGATATACCTTCCCATGGAATTTCCAATTGCATTTAGCGATTTTGGATTCAAGCAATGCATTGGTAAGTTTGGTAGCCTAACCCAAACTGGGACAACCTTAGGGATGTTTGCCTCCAAGTCGAAGTCTGGCGTCCAACCGTTCAGATAAAGTCCTTATAGACCCATGAAGTAGGGCCCATTCCAGAATATTAGGTCCTTTCCTTCCTTATATTCAAAGTCAAAGAAGAAGTATCGTTGGCCAACAGAGTAAGAAGCAACATTTTTTGAGATCAACAGCCTCCAGTTCCTTTGAACCTAGCTCTCAGTGGTTTTTTGTGAAGTCAAGAGACCAGTAAATTGCCCAGTCAATGCCTAGTCTACCAGCGAGAGAGCCACATGGATAGTGTCCTCCAGCGGCAGAGCAAGCATCGGAACCTCCTTAATCCTTTTCACGAATTTCAGAAGGACTCCTTTAAGGGCCTTCTTTCTTTTCTCAGCTACAAGCCTCTCGAATTCCAAGTAAGGGGAATTGGTCAACCCAGATCCAACCCCCTCAATCCCCATTGGGTGAACTCCTCTCTATCGACCTCAAATACTTGACCCACCAGGAATTACTGACCCAACATCGATCCAAACAAGCAAAGAGCCTTGTCCCCAGCAATGTGGCTACATGCAGAGCTTGCATGCACTCCTCAACACTTCGATCTCCAAGCCTGACCTCCATCAAAAGCAGATCCAGTAGTTAGTGATTTTACATGCAGTGGTGCATGCATACCAGCAATTGGGAGAGTGCTCAATTCAAGCAGAATCAATCCAGGTCAGCGTTTGGAGATCTCAAATCGTCAATGAAATTCTTGAACATATCACTGGATCGTGGATTAGATCATTGTTACTACCAATCAGATCGTTGTAATCAGATCGATGCATTATATCTCCTTCCCATCAATCAACTCACTGGATCGTGGTCAAAATGGTGGTTTAGATCTCTGGTTCAAAGGAACTCCTCTCAGAATGCTTCACTGAAGTTCACCCAACCAATTCATTGTGAATCCCAGATTACCCCTGCCTGCAATATTCCTTTTTCTCCTAAGTTGTTGAAGACCTTGAAGAAGCGCCAAAGCTTCCGCTTGATTATTAGTGGCATTTCCTAGTCCCCAAGCATACCGGAGATCAATTAATCTATTAGGACTGAAGATAATCCCTCCCCCTCCCATCGCCCCTTATAGAAGTGACATTATTATTAATAATAATTTAATTAAAACATATGTCAAGGTTGTAATAATAACAATCCATTTTTCATGTGACATTCCTTCCCTATCATTAAGTGTTGTATCTACATTATTATGGCATCATATGTCTATTGATATTGGAAAAATGTAAGTCAATGTGTATCATGTTTATCATTGTTTTAGTTGACCTTACATCATTTGTTTTCATTTTTCATTTTGATATCATTTTGTTATGTCATTTTATCGTTATAGAAGCAACGTTATTAATAATAATGTTTTAATTAAAAGAAGTTTTAAGGTTGTGGTAATAACAATCCATTTTTCATGTGACATCACTTCCTTATAATTAAGTATCGTATGTACATTATTATGGCATCATATGTGTGTTGATAGTGGAAAAATGTAAGTTGGTGTGTATCATGTTTATCATTGTTTTAGTCGACCTTACATCATTTGTTTTCATTTTGCATTTTAATAGCATTTTGTTGTGTCATTTTATTGTTATACAAGTGATGCTAATATTAATAATGATTTAATTGTTTCAAGGTTGTAATAATAAAAATCTATTTTTCATGTGACATTTCCTATCATTAAGTGTCGTATCTACAATATTATGGCATCATATGTGTGTTGATATTGGAAAAAAATTAAGTAAGTGTGTGTCATGTTTATCATTGTTTTAATCAACCTTACATCATATGTCTTCATGTTTCATTTTAATATCATTTTGTTGTGTAGTTTTATTGTTATAGAAGTTATGTTGTTATTAATAACGATTTAACTAAAACATGTGACAAGATTGTAATAATAAAAATCCATTTTTTCCCTATCATTAAGTGTCGTATTTACATTATTATGGCATCATATGTGTGCCGATATTGGAAAAATGTAAGTTAGTATGTATCATGTTTATCATTGTTTTAGTCGACCTCGCATCATTTGTTTTCATTTTGCAATTTAATAGCATTTTATTCTGTTCCTATATGTTATGGAAACACTTGAAGTTATTATTAATAATGATTTAATTAAAACATGTGTCAAGGTTGTAATAATAACAATCAATTTTTCATGTGACATTCTTTCTGCGTAATTAAATGTTGTATCTACATTATTATGACATCATATGTATGTCGATATTGAAAAAAAAATGTAAGTGTGTATATAGTTTATCATTGTTTTAGTCGACCTTACATCATTTGTTTTCATTTTGCATACTAATAGCATTTTGTTGTGTTGTTTTAAAGTTATACAAGTGACATTATTATTAATGATTTAATTAAAACATGTTTCAAGGGTGTAATAATAACAATTCATTTATGAGGTTTAACTATGATTTTCTATCAATTGCATGTTAAATTTATATGCAATTGTAAAGTAGTAGTTGATGATAAATTATTGTGAAGAAAGATTTATTATAGAGAAATGAAATGCATTATATTATTAACATAACTTTTAAAATTAATTTAAATATGATTATGATATTAGATGTTAAATCTTTCTCTATTTTAGTTTATAATATAAGTTCACAAAATTGTTTACATTAATTGTAACAATATGACTGCAATTGCCCTACAGGGAAGAAGTTATTATTGATGTTTTTAATAAACACCTTTCACAAATTTTCAAAATAATATGCATGATGTTTTCACGATTTAAAATGCATGATGTTTATGCACAATATAAAATTTGTGGAATAATTAATTTATACACATTTAACAAACATAAACATTTACATCTAATATCACCTAACATCATCTAAGATAAACATCTAATAATTACATATAAAATCACTTAACATCATCTAACATACCATCATCGTATTCATCGCCACCTAACAAACATAAACACCATCTTAAATTAGTTAGCATAATCTAACATACACATCTATCATCTCCTATCAAACATAAACATCATCTAACATACACATAAAAAAATTAGCTAACATGATCTAATATAAAGTACATCAATCACAATTAACACACACATAAAAAATAAAATAAACAAAAGCATGATCTAACATCATCATGCAACATACACATCAAACATCACCTAACATACGCATATAAACATCACCTAACCGTTGGGATATAATAAACCCACTTAATACTTAAGATAAATATTTAACCATTATTTGATTAATTTCCTACCCACTAGGCTCGATAGTTGGCATCCGCTTGCACCACATGGTCAACACTTGGCATATATACCTTTTATCCTGATTCTGGTTTGATTCTGCCAACTTTAGTGACTGTCAAAATTAGCAATTGTGCCTTCTTGCAAATTCTTCCTTTAGACTGCTTTATTCTCGATTTTTAGTGGATAAGGTAAAGCTAGTCAACTAGGCAACTAATAAATGAATGTCCATATACATGGAACCAACGAGAAACTTTGGCTCCAAGAACCTTTCAAATTTCTTGATCACCGCTGATCACTTTGGTTTTCCTGGTGCTGGTGGAATGGTAGTCAGAGGTCTCTGCCTCTCCACTCCTAGTGGAGGGCGTTTCTTGATCTATGATTGTTTTCGTTTGCAGGAAGATTAGAAGTAAAGACTCTTGGTACAAGGCATGGTTTGAGTTGTGTTCTTCCTATCTTTGTGAGGGGAGAAGCTTGATTTTGGTTCATCTTCTAGAGGTCGATTTGCCCAGAAATTGCTCTCTGGAGTCCTCTGCATACTAGAACATTTAAAGATCATGTGCTCTTGATCCATTGCTACCTCTCTTGTTTCTTCTCTAAGAAGGAGGCCTCTGTGAAGCTCTAGAAGATCTGGTAGGACAACCTTTGCTCCTTTAATTAGAAGATCTGGTAGGACAGCCTTTGCTCCTTTAATTTTGCTAGGATTCTGGGTGTAGTTCTCCTAGTGGATGATTGCCTTTTTTACCTTCTAAGGGCAGTGTTGAAGTCATGCCGGATGGAGGGGGATCCCCCCCTTCCTCTAATCTCAATACTTTCAGGAGATTAATTGCTTCAGGAAGCAAGCGGAAATTCAATCAAAATTAGTAGTCCTTTGTCAAGAAGCTTGAGAATATCCCTACGGTAGATCTCCCTATGGATCAACCTTGTTGAACAGCCCTAAATATTGCTAAACGGGGACTCATTGGTCAGTTCACTAGGCTTTGGCCATCCCCCAAGGCAATCGAAGGGTGGGTTCAAAGGAATTGAAAACCTCTTATCTCAGAAGGAATTTGAAGCAATTTGATAAATAAGGGTTACTATGTCTTTCTTTTTGAAAACTCAGCAGATAGAGATTTAATCTTTAGGAATTGGCCATATTTTATGGGCCCTCAAGGGCTCTACCTAAACAAATGGACTCTGGATTTCAATCTGAATCAAGATGTCCCTTATGTTGTCCCTGTTTGGGTTAGGTTGTCGCACCTTCTTCTCCATTGTTGGAACCCTGGATCTCTATAAGCCATAGGAAACACCTTGAGGAAATATATTGATAGAGTTGAACGAAGAGATCAATATACCTGTGCCAGAATTTGTGTCGAAGTGGATTTGGAGGTAGGTCTTCCTGAAGCCATTAATTTGACAATAGCAGACTGGTCCCACATACAAGAGTTAGATTATGAGCAATTTCCCTTTAAGAAGATATTTTGTCATGCTTACAGGCATTTTTCCATATCTTGTAAGAAAAGAGTTAAGGAAGAAGCTATCAATGAGAAGGGTGAACAATGGACTCAAGTTCAAAAAACTAGTTCAGCAAAGCAAGGAAACAAAGCTAAGGGGAAAAGAGGATAAATGAGGATGGGTAGCAATCTATCCGGGTAGAAACAAAAAGAAAACGGAACAGTTGTGAAGGAACTTGTTGTAGCTGCAACGATTTCCCAAAATTCTAAAAAAATTCGGGACCCTCCTTTTAATTTTGTTTTGCTCAACTTGTTTGGGTTTACTTGATTTTACTGATGATTGTTAAAGGATAATTTTATGTCGATGTTGTTTTTACGAATTACATTGATTCCTTACCCTGCTGTCAGAAGAGGTTGGGGCTATGAATCGGAACTGCAATTAACTGCGCATCCGTCATTGCGAAGATGCAGTTGAATGACGATCCAATCCAAAGTGTACTTGCCTCCGATGCGCTTTATTTTAGTTTATTATCAGCATCCTTATTGGAAAACCGTCGGAACTCTTTGTCTATACAGTTTCCGCCGTTGCAGATGACGTATTGCGAGCACCGTGATGGTTGCGTTGATATTTTCCGATTCCTGCCAGTTTTGATTCGCAAGACCTTAGTCTTTTTAACTTCCACCATTGCAGCTCTAGAAGGGACTATTCTTCTGCTTTAGTTTGGTTTATGTTTGTTGCTTTGCCAATTTTTCGCTTAAGTCATTTTTGTTTTCCCTTCGATTGTGACTGGTTTATGAAACTCGTTGTCTTTAAAGCTTCCGTCGTTGCGGCGTTCCAACAATCTTATGGTCCAAGGTTATAACCTGGTTGAACCTCGATGAGAAGTTTTATTTTATTTTATTTCCCTCACCGATGCTTCGCTTGGCAATGCGGAACTCGCAGTTGTTTCATCTTCCGCAGTTACGGAGATGCAGCTGACTTGATCGCCGATCCCTTGGTCACTTTGCCGCCCGATGGTCATGTTTTTTCCCACCGATTGTTTGTTCGTATATATTGGGGGTTTGGGGTTTATTTTCTATTATTTTACCTGCGAACCCATGCCTGTGCTGTCGTTGTCATTCTGAACTAGACATTGTACTTGCTATCGGTAACTCATTCCTAGGTGGCGCTGCCATGGAAGTTTGTGGATTCTTCCTGTCAGCTGCACAGCTCCTTGCCAAGTAGGCCATTTTTCTCAGTTCTACCCCTTCTATTGAATTTCAAACTAGGGTTGTCGTCCTGTGTTAGTTTCCACCTCCGTGGTTAGTGGATACCTAGGTTTACGTTTTTTAGCACTTATCTAGTTCATCTCAACGGTATGGCCGTCCGGGGGGGGAGGCTTTTGTTTCCTGATGATTCATCTCAATACCGTTATGAGTTTGTGAACCTCACCCGGCTATTTGGGAAACTGGTGCAGACGAGCGTTACGTTGTCTGCACCAGTTCTTTCCAGTTTGTGTATGGTCGTTCGGGGGGAGGTGGTTTCCTTTTCGTTTGCAAGAAGAAGGCGTTTTTTTTCCTATTTGATTCGAAGTACCGAGAGTTTCGGTTTTCCAGTCTTTTGGGTCGCTCGCATGTGTGGGACTAGGGTAGCGATGTTTGAGGTTGCACCTCGTTTCGAATGAGTTTGGCAATAGGATGATTTACTCTGGAATCATAGCGCCGAGGGTGTAGTTTTGAGACTTCTTTCTTTGACCGGAATAAATTCTTCATTGTTAGCGAGGTCATGTTGTTATGGGTTGATCACGCCAGTTTTTAGTCATGGACAGGATATAGTTTATTGCAGAATTATCTTGTGCAGGAATACTCGGTAGTTAAATTTGTTTCTGTGTTTTACGTAGATTCGATCAGGACTAGCATGACCGAGGTAAATGCTCATGTAGTTTTTGTCTCCATTCTTTGAATATTAGTTGAATGGCTCAACCGGACCTAAAATATTTTTGTGTGTGACAGGGGAATTTTTCTGAGTACGAGATGTCTAAAAGGCAGAAAAAGAAAGCCCCTATAGTGGAAGAGGAACCTGAGGTTGAAGTTGTCACAAAGTTTGAGTATACTTATGAAGACACCAGGTGCATCACAGGAGCGAAAACTGAATACAAGTGGGGGGAAATCTATAGACTGATATCACATCATGAAGTACCTGACACTGGTTTTGAAGAAGAAACTATATATGCTAACATTGAAATATCTGCTTTGATGAGGGTTGCTACTAGGCCTAAGCTTTTCCCTTGCTCAGAGGTAATTGGATGGATTCTGCCCAGGGCAGACGTAACTACCATGATTTTGGACAACATTGACAAACAGGGTTATGCTGCTTATAGCCCTCATTATGTATCACAAGCCTACCACTTACCAGAAACCCAGGTTTACTGGACTGAAGATTGGCTAAAGGAAATTAATCTTGACCTAGTTGAGACATTGAAAAGAATGCTGGTACATGGCAAGAGTTTCAGAACTAGACCATCAAGGGAATATGACACAGCCACCTTAAGGACCCCTTATAGGTTCATTGCTTTAATGCTGAACAGGATCTTTGGGAGGGCTCACGGTAAAAGTTTTAAGTTGGGGTGGGTTCCTATCATCTTTTGTGTTGCCACCCAAGGGACTGTGTTCAACTGGGCAAACATTGTATCAAACAGTCTCTCGGCTTACATTGCTTCAGCCTTGGGAGGGGTGTCCCAGAAAAAATCAGAGTTCTACATGAGCTCCATACTGATTGATTGCATACTGTGCAACCAGCCATTCCCAAACCTGAGGTGTATTTAGGACCAAGACTAAACACCAATATACTCAGCCTACAAGCCACTATGGGCGCATAAGTACTACAGCCATTACAGACAAGTGTGTGAACACTTCATTATGCCATTATATACAATGATTTTCTTAAAAGAATGCAATTGCATGTCTGAAGAAGCATTGCAGGTCATTGAAGAGTATGTTGATTACTAGTTAACTTAGGATGGACTGTATATTAGAATGTATGGTTGCTCCAGAGCACCTTCACTACTTCCAAAATATGCCACTGATTATGTGGTACACAAGGAGGCTGTCAGGCAGGTCTTCTTAGATGGCATAGGGAGTTTTTTATTCGAACATAAGAAGGCAACTTATCCTCCCTTACCGTTTAGATTGGGAAGTTATAAGTTCTCAAGAGTTAAGAAAGTTGATGAGTTCATAACAGAACTGGAGAAATTTCATTTTGGGGAAATAAACTTCCATAGGAATGATTCCCAGAATAAAGTAGCAGAACACTGCAAGGAAGCAAATGTACATTTTGAGTATACAAGGCACTAGGATAAAGATGAATCAATTTTCTGAAATGCAGAAAACATAACTGCATTAAAAAGAAGATCACTACTAAAGGTGGGAAAGGACAAGATGAGCAGAAGAAAGCAGAGGAAGAGGAGGCTAGGAAACTAGATGAGGATGCTAGGAGACTAGCACAGGAGGCCGAAAGTTGGATTAGAAGTGAGGAGGAAGAAAAGAGGAAAGCTAAACAAGAAGCAGCTAGAATTGCAGAAGAAGCTGCCAGGAGTGTAGAAGAAGAAAAGAAAAGGAAAGAGGATGAGGAACTCAGGAAATAGGAAGAAGAAAGACTAAAACTAACAGGGTCCATGACAGAGCAACAAGCTTCCGATCATGTAGACATTCAGGTTCAGGATCTGGGTAATCCTGATTCTCAAGACCCTGAGGCAACTGCTAGCAGCACCTTAGGACAGGTTGTTGTTTCTGGCCTAAGACTCATCCCTTTCGAACAAAAGAAAGGGGAAGAAGTTCCAAACTTCAATACTATTTTTTACGACAAGGAAACGAAAAGAATTGTGAAGAGGACCGAGAGGAAAGTCGAAACTGGGAGGCAGTCAGGGAAGATGATAAATGATACAACCATGGTGCATGGAACCGACAAAGACCCAAGATTCACTATCCGAGCTGGAGCAGCATTGATCCATGCCTCTAAGGATAATGTGGATCGGATAATGACTAACCTTGAACAGTCAAGGAAATTTGCTGCCCAACTAAAAGATACATTGCGAAGGGAGAGAGAGGAAAGTAATAAATTGAAAAGGAAGTTTGAAGACATGCATAATGAAATAAAGTCTTCAAAAGCAGAGCTCTAGTCCCTCCAAGTAGAGAAGAGGTCTTTGGAGGTTGCCCAGGAAATTCTAGCAAAATTGCAGTAGGAATGTCAGGGGCTAGTGACAGAAAAGGATGGGTTGAAAACGGTATGTGAAAGTCTTCATCCAGAGAAGAACCAGCTTCTAAGTAAGATAAGTGAGCTGGAATTACAGAAGGCTACTTTGAAGGAGTCAAAGAGACAATCTTAGGTGCAAGCAGCAGAGCTTAAAGAACAAGTTGCTTCATTAGCAGTATCTTTGGAAGAAGCCAGGGAACAACAAGCCAGCATTCAGCCTTTCAAAGAACATGTTTTAGCACAAAGAGGAAAAATGCATAAGCTTCAGGTATCCATAGAAGAAGAGAGGTGCAAGGTTTTGCAGGTAAACAATCGACTAGAAGAAATTTTGGAAACTTCTTCATATTTCGTGGACAGATCGCAAGACATTTTAGAAGTCCTGGTGGGAAGAATAGCAAGATTAGAGGCCAATGAGAAGATCCCTGCAGACCTGCCAGCAAAGGATCAACAAGGCCTGAAACAAGACTATGACTTATTAGAGTTTACCATAAGCACAGCTGAAGAATTTAAGAAGGCTATAAAGAAGACGAAGGGAGCTTGTACAAAGTTCTGTAGGAGACTTTTGATCGCTTACAACCGTTTCCAGGTTACTGCTGAGCAGAGAATGGACGCATTTCCAGACCACAACCTATTTATAGAGATGTTGCAGAATAGATATCAGGAAGATGAACAAAGAATTCAGCAGATCAAGGCTCTGGACTAGCAGATTTTGAGAGATGAGGTAGCTCATTCAGCGGTCAGTGTACAGTTGCTGGAAGACCAGCTACGCTTGAACTCAGCCAGGATCAAAGTGATAAGAAATCAGGATGCCAAATTTGAAATAAATATTCGTTTTCTAGAACCATCTAAGTTCGAGAACATTGCCTCAGAAGCTTTAGCATGGAAAAAGTTCCTGAACAATCAAGCGGGGCCCTCCACTTAAGTGCTTCATTAGTTTGTTTAAATGAAATATATTGTAAATTATGTAAGCACTAGATGTGAGAAAATTGTGGGAGATGAAGCATTGCGGAAGCCCAAGGGTCATTTGTGGGCAGCCCAACAGTTTTTTCTTTTGTATAAATATAGGGGAATTATATAGAAGGGGGGATTTTTCCCAGTGACACTTGTGAACTACTTGTTGTAAGAGGAACTACTTCGGTTTACAAAAATAAAATTACAATTTTGCCTGTTGGAGAAAGTGCTATGTGGAATGCTCAAATGTGATGAAATGAACAATGTTGAAGGGGAACTATTTCGTTTTCAGCTGTGTTTCATTAACTGTGAGACCGTTCTAACTTTCTGAACCTATGTTCTTGTATGAATGTTCTCTCGTTTATTCTGTGATAATTTCCACCATGAGTAATGAATGTTTTAACAGACAATGAGCTATCTTGTTGTGGATATCTTTATTCATGTTTATGTGTTTTGATTCTAAGAACAACTATCTGTGATTTATCTTAACATATGAACAGTAATACATTATTCATTAATTGATAATCTTGCTCCCTAGGGACAGCTTAGTTAATCTTGTTTTTTCATTTGTTTGTGATTTATATGCGAGAGAGTCTAAGACGAGAGGTAAGAACCTGTGCATCACATTATGACCACTCCTCGTATTCTTTTTCAATCTGCATCTTAGATAGGCACTTGCATATCATACTTAAAGTCAAAAATACAAAAATATACACGGTGGATTGGGCCGCAACTAGGAAAAACACTTTGTTTTTGTTACTTGATCTACAGTAGCCAGACCGCAAACCAGACGGATTCCCCATACCAAACAGTCACAGGCTAGTTGGGAACGTTGACTGGGGAGAATCCCTTGCTGTTGTTGCCTGCGAATTTCCAGGCCTCAACAGTTTTGGGCGCTAGAAGGAGGGCCACCAGTGCATGGTTGGCCGGGGAAATTCATTTCCTCGAAGTTACCCCACCAGTGATAGTTTTGAAAACAGTTTATTTCCTGATCCAAATACTGAAGAGAATAGAGAACATTTGTTTTCAGTAGACAACTAGGTAGTTAATGATCTGAGAAAACACACACGGGCCTATGTAAAGAGTATTGGAGGATTACCCACTATCCCTGATTTACCCTGAAGAGAATACAAGAAGAAAGATCGTCCCATCTTGGAAGATTCAGTGTTGGTTGGAGATTTGGAAGAGTTTGTAGAAGTAGTATTACAAGAACTTGTTCAGCCTTTAAATCAAGTAGGCCCAAACACACCTTACTGTTCTCCTGTGCATACTCATGTTCCCTCACCTCCTTACTCTCCACCCAGACTCATGGCAAGCGTAAATGCAAATCAGCCACTTAACTCACCAAATCCACCACCTGCTTGGAAAGCCAGATCACCCCTGAACTTAACCCCTCAGTTGCATGACTTACCTCAAGCTTTTGAGAAGATGTTGCCCAAGTTTGATCCAAATGAGAAAGTTTTAGTAGATGACCATTTGCAAAGTTTCTATTTGGCAATAGAAGGATTAAGGGCTGGGGAACATGAGGATGTAGTTTGTAGACTTTTTCCGCATACCCTTAAAGGAGCGGTAGCATCATGGTATTTTGGTTTGCCTGCAAGCTCTATCCCAGAGTGGGATACCTTTGAAACGATTTTTAGAAGTAAGTATGCAGCCCAAAAGACGCATGTAGCACTAATGAAAGGTTTAGGCGCTTTAAAAAAAGAAAGAAAAGAAATGGTACACAATTTTACTCAAAGATTTTCTGTTTACCTTGAGAACTTCTCTGCAAATGATAAGCCCTCTGACAAGGTTCTGATTGAGTATTATACCTCAGCTTTAGGTCCTGACTTGGCTATGTTCGCAAAAGCTCAAGTTAAGCCTACATTATCAGAGACTTATGAAGAAGCAGAAAGAGTAGAGACTAAAAAGGAAAGTATAGAAGATTATCCTGAGCAGTCTGGAGAAAAAAATTCCATGAAGAAAGCCTTATTGTTGTCTAAGCCCAAAGAGGAGCAATCACACGATTTCGAAGGAATGTTAAAAATGATGCAAAAACTGTCCAACAGAATAATAGATCTGGAGAAAGAAAAGGAGGCTCAGAAAGCATATAAGCCTTATTACAAGAAAGAGAGGATAACAACCAACCCAAACCTCCTCCATACGGTTCGGCATCAATGAATCTAACGGAGGTGGGGATGGATAATTTTTGCTCTTTGCACTAACAACCCCATTCTAAAAAGAATTGTCCTCAATGGATAAATTCAATGACATTAGTGATGAATCAGCTGTTGGATTCTAAATTAACTGAGGACGGTGATGAAGAGGAAAAGGGTAGTAAGACCTCAAAAAAACAAGAAAATGATACCATGTTTTTATGGGATTGTGTCTCGCTTTTTGATACAGAAAGAAGTACTCTGAAACCTGAGGGTATACCAGAAATTAAAATGACACCAAAAGGCCTGGATTTGGTGAATAAAGACAATTCAATGCTCTCAAAGATTAAGAAGTTGCAAGAGAATGTCAAAAAACAACCAAAGAACAATGTTGATGGTGAAGTACCTAAAATCACCATTATCAGCCAAGATCCGAAGCCAATCAACATGCCTGTTAAGCCTATGGAAAACCAAGGAGGTGATGACAAGGAAAATGTTAAAAATCCTGAAGAACCATAGGAAGAGATACCCACCAAAAACCAACCTGTGGAGGAAGATGTCGAATCAATTGGGGAAGGGAAAACTAGGTTTAAAACCCCACCTTTCCTTTTGACTTTGGAAATTTTGAACCATAAGGTGCATAATTGTTTGGTAGATTCTGGATCATCAGTGAATGTTATGCCACTCGCAGTTTGCAAAAAAATTAATGGGCAGCCAAAACCTACTGCTTGGGAAGTCACTCAATTAGACAGAACTAATGTCAAAGTACCTGGGGAAATGGAGAATGTTCTCATTCGTTTATCCACAAATGAAAAGATATGTCAATATATTGATATTGTGGTGGTAGACATACCTGATGGGTATGGACTTATTTTGAACCGAGACTGGTTCGCAAGGTTAAAGGGGTATTTTGCTTCAGATTGGTCACATTTGTGGCTGCCTCATAAAGGAATCCCAAATTGGATCAAAATTTTAAGGGAATTTTACATGAAACACACTATCACTAAGTTGGAAGAAGAAGATGAATCAGCAAATTGAACTTGAACTTGAACTAAGACATCTTGCATCAGAAGAAGCCAACAATATAACAGACACTCAGCCCGATCTCCTTCAATGTTCACAAGCTGATGGGATTGATTGTAAATTGGTAGACGTAGTTTTTGTTTCAAAAATAGTAGAATTAGATAATGGTTAGGTTTTTGTTTTACTTCTGTGGTTGAGCCTAGCCCCTTAACTTACAAATTGATAGAACTGTAGGGGTGGGCAGAGAACTGATCAGGGAATGGTTTAGTTCTCAAATTTTACTTTTGGTTTCTGCTTTTGATAACCTTGTACATAAATAATTTGATGTAGTTTTTCACTTTGATTTGCCGTTGTTGTTTCTAGTCATTTTTGGTTTGGTTTTGAATAAAAGAGGAAAACTTTTGGTTGCATGGAAAGCATCAAGGTTCTCAATTAACTGAAATATCCGGATAAGACTCTGTATTCTTGTTTGAACTGATAGAATATCTTCTAGTAAGTAGTTTTCCTAAATGGCTATGAACTCATTGAAGTCCTGCTCAACCCTGAAAATAACTCAGAATCAAAAGGTCTGGAATACTATTTCGAGGCTCCATCCATTTCACATCTAAAAGGTCTTAGGGGGTGACAGCGAAAGACCCGCGGAAAGGAAGCAAGGTAAACAGTTTATTATATATAAATGATCCCATGCCAAGTTTTAAAATCCTAGAGGCTAATAAGAGTTAAAACTCCTAAAAGAAGCAATATAGATCAAAGAAAAGTATCGAAACACGTGAATACAAAATTGCCAAAAGTTATTCTCCGTCCGTGAGCTGAAAAGTAAATACACCTCTCACACAAAAGGACACTATGGATAGAAGAGCCTGAATAAAATTCAGAAAGAAAGGCATATGGAGGACTCAAAAGGCACAAAAAGGTGTAAAATGGCATGGGAATGAGGAACAAATGAATATTTATGTTTACCATATGTTACAATCCTGTGGTGTCCAAGCTGGAAACTACCCAAAGACAGAGGTAAAATAAAACTCATATACTAAGCCTCATAAGAGTTATCCGGACTTTGAGATTTTCGTGTTCCCATTTCCAAAATGGAATGTCATCAATTATTTAAATGCATGTGGTTTCCATTATAGGAATACAAGCATCTAGAAGAGTTCAACCTATGAGTTTAATGACTAAACAGTCTTTTAATGAGAGAAGAGTTGATTCAAAAATCTGTGGTTCACCAGGTAGTCGCCAATTGTTGCAGCTGCAACAATTTCCCAAAATTCTAAAAAATTCTGTGACCCTCCTTTTAATTTTGTTTTGCTAAGCTTGTTTGGGTTTGCTTGATTTTACTGATGATTGTTAAAGAAATATTTTATGCCGATGTTGTTTTTACGAATTACATTGATTCCTTACCCCACTGTCGGAAGAGGTTGGGGCTATGAATCGGAACCGCAATTAACTGCGCATCCATCGTTGCGGAGATGCAGTTGAATGACGATCTGATCCAAAGTGTACTTGCCTTCGATGCGCTTTCTTTTAGTTTATTATCGGCTTCCTTATTGAAAAATCGTCGGAACTCTTTGTCTATACAGTTTCCACCGTTGCGGATGACGTATTGCGAGCACCGTGATGGTTGCGTTGATCTTTTCCGATTCCCGCCAGTTTTGATTTGCAAGACCTTAGTCTTTTTAACTTCCATCATTGCGGCTCTAGAAGGGACTATTCTTCTGCTTTAGTTTGGTTTATGTTTGCCGCTTTGTCGATTTTTTGCTTAAGTCATTTTTGTTTTCCCTTCGATTGTGACTGGTCTACGAAACTCATTGTCTTTAAAGCTTCCACCGTTGCAGTGTTCCAACAATCTTATGGTCCGAGGTTATAGCCTAGTTGAACCTCGATGCGAAGTTTTTTTTTTATTTTATTTCCCTCGCCGATGCTTCGCTTGGCACTATGGAACTCGCAGTTGTTTCATCTTCTGTCGTTACAGAGATGCAGCTGGCTTGATCGCCGATCCCTTAGTCACTTTGCCGCCCGATGGTCATGTTTTTCCCGTCGATTGTTTGTTTTTATCGGGATGTATATATTGGGGGTTTGGGGTTTATTTTCTATTATTTTACCTATGAACCCGTGCCTGTGCTATCGTTGTCATTTCGAACGGGACATTGTACTTGCCGTTGGTAGCTCATTCGTAGGTGGCACCGCCATGGAAGTTTGTGGATTCTTCCTATCAGCTGCACAGCTCCTTGCTAGGTAGGCCATTCTTCTTGGTTCTACCCCTTCTGTTGAGTTTCAAACTAGGGTTGTCGTCCTGGGTTAGTTTCCACCTCCGTGGTTAATGGATACCTAGGTTTACATTTTTTAGCACTTATCTAGTTCATCTCAACGGTATGGCCGTCCGCAGGGGGGGAGAGGCTTTTGTTTCCTGATGATTAATCTCGGTGCCGTTATGATTTTGCTAACCTCACCCGGCTGTTTGGGAAACTGGTGCAGACGAGCGTTACGCTGTCTGCACCAGTTCTTTCCAGTTTGTGTATGGTTGTCTAGGGGGAGGTGGTTTCCTTTTTGTTTGCAAGAAGAAGGTGTTTTTTTTTCCCTGTTTAATTCGAAGTGCCGAGAGTTTTGGTTTTCAAGTCTTTTGGGACGCTCGCGTGTGTGGGACTAGGGTAGCGATGTTTGAGGTTGCACCTCGTTTCGGATGAGTTTGGCAATAGGATGATTTACACTGGAATCATAGCGTCGAGGGTGTAGTTTTGAGACTTCTTTCTTTGACCGGAAGAAATTCTTTATTGTTAGCGAGGTCATGTTATTATGGGTTGATCATGCCAGTTTTTAGTCATGGACAGGATATAGTTTATTGTAGACTTATCTTGTGCAGGAATACTCGGTAGTTAAATTTGTTTCTGTATTTTACGTAGATTCCATCATGACTAGCATGACCGAGGTAAATGCTCATGTAGTTTTTGTCTCCATTCTTTGAATATTAGTTGAATGGCTCAACCGGACCTAAAATATTTTTGTGTGTGACGGGGCAATTTTTTTCCGAGTAGGAGATGTCTAGAAGGCAGAAAAAGAAAGCCCCTATAGTGGAAGAGGAACCCGAGGTTGAAGTTGTCACAAAGGTTGAGTATACTTATGAAGACACTAGGTGCATCACAGGAGTGGAACTTGAATACAAGTGGGGGGGAATCTACAGACTGATATCACATCATGAAGTATTTGACACTAGTTTTGAAGAAGAAACTATATATGCTAACATTGAAAGATCTGCTTTGATGAGGGTTGCTACCAGGCCTGAGCTTCTCCTGTGCTCAGAGGTAATTGGATGGATTCTTCCCAGGACAGACGTAACTACCATGATTTTGGACAACATTGACAAACAAGGTTATGCTGCTTATAGCCCTCATTATGTATCACTAGCCTACCACTTACCGGAAGCCCAGGTTTACTTGACTGAAGATTGGCTAAAGGAAATTAATCTTGACTTAGTTGATACATTGAAAAGAATGTTGGTACCTGGTAAGAGTTTCAGAACTAGACCATCAGGGGAATATGACACAGCCACCTTAAGGACCCCTTATAGGTTCATTGCTTTAATGTTGAACAGGATCTTTGGGAGGGCTCACGATAAAAGTTTTAAGTTGGGGTGGGTTCCTATCATCTTCTGTGTTGCCACCCAAGGGACTGTGTTCAACTGGGTGAACATTGTATCAAACAATCTCTCGGCTTGCATTGCTTCAGCCTTGGGAGGGGTGTCCCAAAAAAAATCAGAGTTCTACATGAGCTCCATACTGATTGATTGTATACTGTGCAACCAGCCATTCCCAAACCTGAGGTGTATTTGGGACCGAGACCGAACACCAATATACTCAGCCTACAAGCCACTATGGGCGCATAAGTACTACAACCATTACAAAGAAGTGTGTGAACATTTCATTATGCCATTATATACAATGATTTTCTTAAAAGAATGCAATTGCATGTCTGAAGAAGCGTTGTAGGTCATTGAAGAGTATGCTGATTACTACTTAACTGAGGATGGACTGTATATTAGAATGTATGGTTGATCCAGAGCACCTTCACTGCTTCCAAAATATGCCATTGATTATGTCGCACACAAGGAGGCATTCAGGCAGGTCTTCTTGGATGGCATAGGGAGTTTTTTATTTGAACATAAGAAGGCGACTTATCCTCCCTTACCGTTCAGATTGGGAAGTTATAAGTTCTCAAGAGTTAAGAAAGCTGATGAGTTCATAAAAGAACTGGAGAAATTTCATTTTGGGGAAATAAACTTCCATAGGAATGATTCCCGGAATAAAGTGGCAGAACACTACAAGGAAGCAAATGTACATTTTGAGTAGACAAGCCACTGGGATAAAGATGAATCAATTTTTTGAAATGCAGAAAACATAACTTCATTAAAAAGAAGATTCAAAAAAAAGATCACTACTAAAGGTGGGAAAGAACAAGATGAGCAGAAGAAAGCAGAGGAAGAGGAGGCTAGGAAAAGAGATGAGGATGCTAGGAGACTAGCACAGAAGGCCAAAAGTTGGCTTAGAAGTGAGGAGGAAGAAAAGAGGAAAGCTGAACAAGAAGCAGCTAGAATTGCAGAAGAAGCTACCAAGAGTGTAGAAGAAGAAAACAAAAGGAAAGAGGATCAGGAACTCAGGAAACAGGAAGCAGAAAGACTAAAACTAACAGGGTCCATGACAGAGCAACAAGCTTTCGATCCTGTAGACATTCAGGTTCAGGATCTGGGTAATCCTGAATCTCGAGACCCTGAGGCAAATACTAGAAGCACCTTAGGACAGGTTGTTGTTTCTGGCCTAAGACTGATCCCTTTCGAACAAAAGAAAGGGGAAGAAGTTCCAGACTTCAATACTATTTTTTATGACAAGGAAACGAAAAGAATTGTGAAGAGGACCAAGAGGAAAGTCAAAAGTGGGAGGCAGTCAGGGAAGATGATAAATGATACAACCATGGTGCATGGAACCGACAAGGACCCAAGATTCACTATCCGAGCTGGAGCAGCATTGATCCATGCCTCTAAGGATAATGTGGATCGGATAATGACTGACCTTGAACAGTCAAGGAAATATGTTGCCCAACTAAAAGATACGCTACGAAGGGAGAGAGAGGAAAGTAATAAATTGAAAAGAAAGTTTGAAGACATGTAGAATGAAATAAAGTCCTCAAAAGCAGAGCTCCAATCCCTCCAAGTAGAGAAGAGGTCTTTGGAGGTTGCCTAGGAAAGTCTAGCAAAATTGCAGCAGGAATGTCAGGGACTAGTGACAGAAAAGGATGGGTTGAAAACGGTATGTGAAAGTCTTCATGCAGAGAAGAACCAGCTGCTAAGTAAGATAGGTGAGCTACTTTGGAGGAGTCAGAGAGACAATCTCATGTGCAAGCAGCAAAGCTTAAAGAACAAGTTGCTTCATTAGCAGTAGCTTTGGAAGAAGTTAGGGAACAGCAAGCCAGCATTCAGCCTTTCAAAGAACATGTTTTAGCACAAAGAGGCAAAATGCATAAGCTGCAAGTATCCATAGAAGAAGAGAGGTGCAAGGTTTTGCAAGTAAACAATAGACTAGAAGAAATTTTGGAAACTTGTTCATATTTCGTGGACAGATCGCAAGACATTTTAGAAGTCCTAACGGGAAGAATAACAAGATTAGAGGCCAATGAGGAGATCCCTACAAACCTGCCAACGAAGGATCAACAAGGCCTGAAACAAGACTATGACTTATTAGAGTTTGCCATAAGCACAGCTAAAAAATTTAAGAAGGCTATAAAGAAGATGAAGGGAGCTTGTACAGAGTTATGTAGGAGACTTTTGATCACTTACAACCATTGCGAGGTTGCTACTGAGCAGAGAATGGACGCATTTCCAGACCACAACCTATTTATAAAGATGTTGCAGAATATATATCAGGAAGATGAACAAAGAATTCAGCAGATCAAGGCTATGGACGAGCAGATCTTGAGAGATGAGGTAGCTCATTCAGTGGTCAGTGTCCAATTGCTAGAAGACCAGCTACGCTTGAGCTTAGCTAGGATCGAAGTGATAAGAAATCAGGCTACCAAATTTGAAATAAATATTCATTTTCTCGAAGCATCTGAGTTCGAGAACATTGCCTCAGAAGCTTTAGCAAGGAAAAAGTTCATGAACAATCAAGCGGGGCCCTCCACTTAAGTGCTTCATTAGTTTGTTTAAATGAAATATATTGTAAATTATATAAGCACTAGATGTGAGAAAATTGTGGGAGATGAAGCATTGGGGAAGCCCAAGGGTCATTTGTGGGCAGCCCAACAGTTTTGGTTTTGTATAAATATATGAGAATTAGATAGAAGGGGGGATTTTTCCCAATGAGACTTGTGAACTACTTGTTGTAAGAGGAACTACTTCGGTTTGCAAAAATAAAATTACAATTTTGCTTGTTGGAGAAAGTGCTGTGTGGAATGTTCAAATGTGATGAAATGAACAATGTTGAAGGGGAACTATTTCGTTTTCAGTTGTGTTTCATTAACTATGAGATCGTTCTAACTTTCTGAACCTATGTTCTTGTGTGAATGTTCTCTCGTTTATTCTGTAATAATTTCCATCATGAGTAACAAATGTTTTAACAGACAACGAGTTATCTTGTTTTGCATATCTGTATTCATGTTTATGTGTTTTGATTCTAAGAACAGCTATATGTGATTTATCTTAACATATGAACAGTAATACATTACTCATTAATTGATGATCTTGCTCCCTAGGGACAGCTTAGTTAATCTTGTTTTTTTCATTTGTTTGTGATTTAGATGTGAGAGAGTCTAAGATGAGAGGTAAGAACCTGCGCATCACATTGTGACCACTCCTCGTATTCTTTATCAATCTGCATCTTAGATAGGCACTTGCATATCATACTTAAAGTCAAAAATACAAAAATATACACAGTGAACCGGGCCGCAACTGATAAAAGCCCTTTTTTTTTGTTACTTGACCTACGGTAGCCGGACCGCAAACCGGACGGATTCCCCATACCAAACAGTCATGGGCTAGTTAGGAACGTTGACTGGGGAGAATCCCTTACTGTTGTTGCCTGCGAATTTCCAGGCCTCAATAGAATTATCATGTCGAAACAATTTTGAAGTATTGAGCATCCCTGAAGAACAAGTGCTCTCAGTGCTTGAAGAGGGAGAAGTCCCTCAATCTCCAAATTAGCCAAGTGTAGAAGTCAAAGGTATAGAGGAGCTCGATCTTGGAACTCATGCTGATGGACATTCTCCTACTTATGCAGAAAAGGCAAAAAAAAGAAACCTATCGACAACCCTAGCTCATCCGATGAAGATCCCCTTGAGAGGTCTTCTAAAAAAGGGTGTAAATATCATAAGATGGTTCAAGAGGAAGAAGTCGAATGTCTTAAGATGCAAGGAATTCAAGGCACTATTGAAATGTCAATCAGCAGGAACAATAGGGCCAGACCTTCAAAAGGAGGTCCTCTCCCTCCCGGTAATAGTAAATAATGAACATCGTCTCCTGTAACTGCAGGGGGCTGTGAAACTCTTCAAAACTAGAAGCTGTCAAAGACCTATTAAGAATGGCTTTCCCTGACATTATTTTGCTCCAAGAGACGAAAATAGAAGAGGATAATCTTCTCTCCTTAAGTAAAAAGTCATGGAATAAATTCGTAGGGAAGGTTGTGAGTGCACGGGGCTCATCCGATGGTCTTGCAACCTTGTGGTCAAAGCAGCTTTTTTCTCTAAAAAATTTATTTGAAACGCAACACTAGATATTTACAGAGCTTAAGCACATCTCTAGTAAGATATCTCTTGCTATTTTTAATTTATATGTGCCTGTAAATTGTCAAGAGAAAAGAGAATGTTGGTCTTCTTTGGAAGAATTTCTTGCTGCAAATAATCCTTCAAACATATTAGTGGCAGGTGATTTAAATATCACTTTGGATCCTAAAGACAAAATCGGTGGAGTCTGTAGGAGAGACCCCATGCATAGAGTTGTGAAGCATCTCATCTCAACTTGCTATCTGATGGATCTAAAACCTAAAATAGGTTGATTCACTTGGAGTAACAATCGTTCTGGAGTAGCTCATATTGCAGCCAGATTGGAACATTTTATGCTTCAGAGTTATGTTTTGCTGGAAAATAAAATTCTTTCCACTAGCATTCTTCCAAAAATCATGTCAGACCATATGCCAATCATGCTGAAATTGGAGGATGAAAAAATCGTGGCCCCATACCTTTCAGGTTCAATCCCCTGTGGATTGCAAGAGACGACTTTATGGATATTGTTTCTAATGCGTAGAGAATTCAGGTGAGTGGTTCTCCAAATTTCGTGTGGGAAAGCAAATTAAAAAAAACCAAAATTGCTTTGAAGGCTTGGATAAAATCTCTTCCTTCTACACTCAGTGTTAGAAATCAAGCGTTGGAAAATTTGGATGCGGTTCAATTGGAAATGGAGGTTCCTGAGATCAATACAGAAATGTCGTAAAAAGAACAAAAGGCTCAGTTCAATTCTTTTAGAGCGTTTAGACAGGAAGAAGAACTCCTGTGCCTGAAATCTCATAGTCTATGGCTAAAATCTAGAGATAGAAACACTTCTTATTTCCATAAGCAATACCAAGCCAGACTCCCCCATAACCATATCTCAGGAATCTCCTCTTCGAATGGTGAGACCCTCAAAGGCATCTCTCAAATCAAACAAGCTGCTGAAGTCCATTTTCAGAGCCAGTTTAAAGAGGGTGGAGAAATTAATTTTGATTTAACTTCTGAATTTCGGTCCAATGTTCCTAGCTTGGTGAGTGAGCAGAAAAATGGTGAGCTAATGGTGCCCTTTTCGGAGAAAGAGATTATTGACATTATATGGTCTATGGAGCCTGATAAAGATCCTGGCCCTGACGGTTTCTCCTTTCACTTTTATAGAGTATGCTAGAATGTAATAAAAAAAGATCTCCTTAGGATGGTCAAAGCCATTCAAACTAAAGCCAAAGTTGGTGGAAATACCAATTCCACCTTCCTTTCTCTAATTCCCAAAGAATCCAAACCTACCTCCTTCAATCAATTCAGACCTATTTCTCTGTGTAACGCTTCATATAAAATTCTTTCTAAACTCTTAGCAAACAGGCTCAAACTTCTGCTCGAAAAATTGATCTCTCCTCTTCAAGGTGGATTTGTTAAAGGGCGGCACATTCTTGACAATGTGATTCAAGTTCAGGAAGCCATGCATTCCAGCTTCCACATAAATGAGAAGGGAATGTTAATAAAACTTGTCCTGGCAAATGTGTTTGACAAGGTAAAGCTTCCATTCCTTTACAAAGTTCTTAACTCTTTTGAGTTCAGTTCAGCATTTTTAAAACTGATCAAAGCCTGTGTTGATAGTCCTTGGATAGCACCACTAGTGAATGGTAGGAATGCAAAAATTTTCCAAGCTTCTAGGGGTCTTCGTCAAGGCTGTCCATTATCATTGTTTCTTTATATTTTAATGGTTGATTCTCTGAGTAGAATGTTAAGCGCAGAAGAAAAAACAATTAGGGATTATTCCAGGCATCAAGTCAGCTAGTGGAGTCGAAGCTATCAACCATGACCTCTTTATGGATGACACGCTGCTTTTAGGAGGGGCCTCATTGAGATTGGTAAGAATCTTTAAAGACATCATGTAGAATTTTTGCACCATCTTAGGGGATCTCATCAACAATCGGAAGAGCGTTGTGTATGGTTGGAATGCAGACCACTCAACTATTGCAAACAATTCTCAAACCTTAGGCTTTGATGGATTTGTCACTTGGGATAAGGCCATGTACTTGGGTCTTCCTCTAACTCTGGGTCATAATAATCCTTCTCTCTAGCTAAAAATTATTAGTAATTTAAAAGCTAAGATTGCCTCATGGGGTGTTCATTGGCTAACTTTAGCTGGGAAGCTTGTTTTAATCAAGTCATCTCTCTCAGCTCTTCCAATCTATCAATCGTCTCTACTTCTCACTCCAAAATCGATTGTGAAACAGATTTCCAAGCTGTTAAAAGACTTTCTTTGGCAAGGAGGTGAAGGAAACCAGAACTGTTTGCATTTAGTCAAGTGGGATACTGTAAAGAGATCAGTTCTTGAAGGTGGTCTGCATATCAGAGAACCGGGAATGGTAAATCTAGCCATGGGAGGTAAGTTGTTGTGGTAGATTTTTTCAAACAAAAAACATCCTGTCAGTCAAATCTTTTGGAAAAAAATACCTTAAAGGAGGATCTCTTCGGAATTTACAGATGTCTAGCATTCCTAAAGGCACTATAATTTGGAATCTTTGTAGAAATGGGCTAGAATTCTTCTCACAACAATTATTTTGAATTCCTGAAAACGACAAACAATTTTTTATATGGAAAGATTCAATAAATGGTAAATATCCTTTAAACTCTGACTCTTCAATCGCTAAGATAAAGGATTGGATGGAGAATAAATGCTTATTTAGACTGTCTGATATCTCTGCATGGGACAGTGATGGAAAGTGGAAATCGTGGGTAATCCCTGAGCTGCCAGAACATGAATGTCACATGTTATCCTCCCAACTGAATATGTTGTTAATTAAATTGATTGGATTGGCTCCTATCCACCTTTCTTGTAAGGATGCATGGAGCTGGGGATCCTCAGGTGTTTACTCGGCTGCTTCAGGATACCAGGTTCTTCACTCCAATCTTCAATCTTCTCTTAGTGCTAAATTCTGGAAATCAGTGTGGCAAGCTCCGAGTATTCCAAAAGTCAAATTTTTCTCTTGGATTCTCATGCCCCAGAGAGTTCTAACATGTGAAAATCTGTTAAAGAGAGGTTTTGCTGGTCCTTTCAGATGTTGCTTCTGCAAACAAGCTGCTGAAAATTCAGCACATATTTTTGTTGGATGTGAAGTTTACTCAGATTGCATGGATGCATCTTTTAAGTGGGTTGTCAGTATCAGTTCCTTCAATTTCTGAAATTGTATATCTTTTTGCTAATTGGCAACTGAGATACTCGATAATTTCTTCCACAAGTCATGCTTGGAGAAAAATCTGGTAAGCTATCCCAAAAACATTTTGGTGGAAAATTTGGTTATCAAGAAATTATTTGATTTTCAATAATAAAGCCATGAAACCAGAAGTTGTAGCGGTTAAAGCTAAGGCTATGCTTTCGGAAGTGTGGAGTAAATTTCATCTTGACCCCAATAAAAACAAAGTGTAACATAAGTGGCTTGGCTTGATTCAAATCGATAAATCTCGACTGAGTATCGGAAGGCCTATTACACTCCATTTTGGCAGGTAAGACGCTCGGAAAAGGACTTCATAGATTGGTGGCAAAGGAAGAATAAAGTGTCAATCTTCTTTGATGGTGTGTCAAAAGGAAATCCCGAGAATGCTGGAGTAGGTGGATTAATCTTCTATCCGGGAGGAAGGCTGCATTCTTGCCTCAATTGGGGACTAGGCCAACTCTCAAATAATCAAGCAGAATTATATGCTCTTCTAAAATCATGTCAACTCGCCAAAGAAGCTAGGTTCAACAACCTTCAAATATTCGGAGATTAAAAAATCGTTATAAAAGTTCCAAATTTTGTTTCAGAGTTCTCTAATATCAATTTGAACATGACTATGCAAAGGTTGCACTTCATCTTGATAGACCGTGAATCGGTCTCCTCATTTCATATTCTTCGTGAATTGAACAAGTCGACAGGCCTTCAAGCAAATCAAGCTTGTCTCCTTCTTCCAGGATTGCTAAGTTTGAATGATAATCCTAGCCTAATGCATCAAATTCCCTAACTCAAAAATGAGAAGATGTGAAGAACCAAAAGTGTACATTCTTGAAATGATGTAATTGGGTGAAGGCCCGTCTTTTCTCAATATCAATAAAAAATAAAAATAAAAATAAAAAAAATCATAATCGTTTTAGTGGAAGAAAAAAACTAGGCAACTGCTATCTTTTGTGTCCAACTCATCCTCCATGGTTTTTTCTCCATATTTCAGGATTAGCAATATTTTCCTTTACACATCATCACTCACTCATGCCTTAGCTAATTCGTGAGCTCTTTGTCTAATTAGGAAACTGCTTTATTCATCCGTGGGGGTTTATCATATTTAGTAAGTATGCTTTATGGGATAGCATGAGTTGTCTACTAACAACTCTATTTTCCTTTATAAGGATGTATTACCTATGTAATAATATCTATCATCATTGATGGGAGGATTCCATTTGAGTAATCTTTCTCAATCGACGGGCTGATCGATAGTGCTGCATCTCGAGGGCGTTGAGGTCGAGGCCGTGTTGCTGGCGTGGGGCTCCTTGCCCAGGCGTGAAGCTGGTCCTTCTCTGCCAGATCTTCCAGATCGTGATCTGCATGCATGCCCAGCCTTGTGCTGTATTGGATTGGCAGGGTTGTGTCCTTCATGCTCTGAAGGGTGGAGCTCCAAGATGGCCGAAGAGACTGGCGGGGATCCACCGCCTATCAGATCAGAAGCCTTCGAAAAGATTTTATCTAATCCCGTCAACAGAGCTAGTAATAGAGAAATCCCGAAATTCGTCAAGAGAATAGAAGATGTGTCGGTGGTTGCTCTCCCACCGGAGGAAACAATCCGGGTTGCCCTGTCACTGGCAGACCGCGCTCTGATCGGGCAGTTCACAGGGCTATGGCCCTCCCCTAAAACCACTGATAGCTGGGTTCAAAGGAACTGGCGGCCGTTAATCACAAAAAATGTTGCTTCTTACTCCGTAGGCAGGGGATACTTCCTCTTTGATTTCGAATCCAAAGATGACAGAGATCTAATCTTCAGAAATGGGCCCTACTTCATGGGGCCGCAAGGCCTGTACCTCAACGGCTGGACACCGAATTTCGACCCTGAAGCTGACATCCCAAAAGCTGTCCCAGTCTGGGTCAGACTGCCTAATCTCCCTATGCACTGCTGGAACCCTAAATCCCTACAGACTATCGGGAACGCCCTGGGGAAATATATCGATATGGCCAGCCCTAAGGATCAATATGCATGCGCCCGCCTCTGCATGGAGGTCGACCTTGAAGCTGGGTTGCCAGAAGCAATAAATCTCACGGTGGGGAACTGGTCTCATATCCAAAAATTGGACTACGAGCAACTCCCCTTCAAATGCAGAGGATGCCATGAGTACGGGCACTTCCTTCGAAACTGCCCCAAATCTCCAGAAAACCAGCAAGAGAAGGAGGAAGGCTGGCATAGGGTGAATAGGTCTAGACCGAGAACACAAGTAGGAGGAGGCACCAAGAAAGGTGTGGGAAGGGGAGCTAACCCACCTGAAAAATCCCAAGAGGCCCCAAGATCTAAAGAATCAGTGGAAGCAAGGGAGGAATCTGCTGAAATAGAAGATAGAGCTAGCATGGAGAAAACTAAAGAATTGGAAATAGTCATTTCGGATCAAGGGAGAGATAACGAGGAAGACACAGCTGAAACCAAAGAAGGTGAAAGCCATGGGAAATCGGAGGAAGACCCAG
>LPNX010579066.1:36863-100723 GCA_001517045.1 Pseudotsuga menziesii | reverse complement strand
AAGAGCGGGAGGGGGTGGAGTTATAATAAATCCACGAGGGAAAGCTGAAATAGAATATTCTTGGAGCGTTGGACATGAGTCTAACAATATAGCTGAAGCTTATGGGATCTGGCAAGGCCTCAAACAAGTTCAGAATTTAGGAGTGGAGGAAGTTGTGATTATTGGTGACTCACGGCTTATTATTCATGCGCTGATCAAGGGAAGAAAGGGGAATAATGAGAGGCTGGAAGGATTGTTAAAAAGAATCAGGTATATGGCTAAAAGCATTAGGAAGATTGAATTCTTTCATGTTCTTAGGGAGCTAAATATGACTGCGGATGAAGCAGCTAATAAATTCATAGATTTAGGGTGTTATGAACTCATGGTAAACTCGAGGATTAGTCTGGAAATCCCACCATAATCGACCATTTTTCTAAAGATGGTGTCTATTAGTGGTTCTTTGTATCCTTGATCAACGGTTTTTAGTTGAACCTCCTCTAATAAAATAATCGTTTTTGTTTAAAAAAAATAATATCTATCATCATTCATAAATATGGCTTACTAAGGTCTCATGTCATCTCCCAAACTTGTATAGGGAAGACTCCTTAACGAGCCAATAATGTTGATAACTGGTCAAAGAACTCTTGCCTGAATCTAGCATGAAGCCTGCATCATATGCTAGGTCTCGGGAACTAAAGCACCTAATTATCCAACCTAACCATCTTCTCATCAAAAAATGGTAGACCTCCTAATGCATCTAGGTCTCTACACAAAAGAATCTACATAAAATAGAAGAGGGAAACCAATGGGCTTCCCATCAGTGGTGAAGTGTGCCATGGTCGCCACTGATAATGAGAGGCACCTAACCTCCTCTGTACCAAAAAAATAAATCCATAGTTATTCATAGGAAACCTGAAATTCATCTGGATCAGTGATGTTCTCATTGATATATCTTTGAGAGTAAACGAGTTGAATCTTTGTTGCAACACTAGATAGGACATCAAGGAACTGGGAAAAAATCATCCCCTCTCCTGGATAGTCCAGTGATGAAGTAGATGTTCTCCTTAGTATGACAGAACCACTGATTGATACCAATATGAAAGGACCGTCTGTGGAGATCACAACGATGGATCAACTATATCAACAAGGTTGAGTTCCCCATCAGGGATGTAGCCTCATCATAGAACTCAAGGAGGCCTACAACTCTCAAGAGGGCTTGCGTCTGTGCAGTAATGGAGTGAGGGTACACATCCCTCTTCCTCTCTCTATCCTCCCACTCCTATACAACATTATACAAGTCCACCCCCTCTTGTTGTTGTTGTTGCTACTCTCATCGTTGATGTCTCTGATTCACATATAAATTCCACCAGTCTCATACACAAACAAAGACTGCATGTATATATAAAACATAAAAAAAATCATTAAATGATATTTTTATTTATAAATACAATTTTTTTTCTCAAAAAACATAAATTTACAAAGTGGTGTGCCTAATAAACAGTTAAGCACTTCCCATAGTGCTTTTGTATATACAATACACTGCCAACAATGCACTACTAGATAATGAGCGCACCGAATACACAAAACAATTATTTTTAAAAATAAATATACACGATGCACTTTATAAACGTGACACATCAATGTCTTTGTAATAATACAAGCATCATGATGGTGCATATATGATTATAATACACGTCATACAGATAATTTTTATAATTCTTACAAGGTGCTTTATACTAATGTGTCTACACCGCAAACAATGTGAAATATAACATTTTGTTTTCATTTATGATTATACTAGTGCGTTTAAAAGACTATAATGCATCGGTGCATCTAAAAATATGGAAAGCACTTAACAAACTGTGCTTTATTTGTTTATCGACGCTGGTGCACTAGTTTATAGTGACACACCTAAAACGTTGTTGTAAATTTTAATTTAGGTTATGTGGTGCGTTATTAAACATTTAACATAACATAGTAATGATAAGCTATAGTGTACAAGTCCAGGGTTGGCAGGAGCGGGGGGGATCCTCTTGGATCCCGGAGGACAAATAGAACTAAACTTTGCTTGGGGGCTAGGGAATAGAACTAATAATGAGGCTGAGTGGCTGGCGCTTCTTCAAGGCCTGCAGCTTCTTCATTCTCAAAATTATCGAAAGGTTCTAATCTTTGGAGACTCAAAGCATGTTATCTCCAAACTGATCAATGGATACCCCATGGGAGCTGTCAATTGTCGACGCCTGTATAAAAAAGCAAAGCTCCTTATGCTCAACTCCTATAAGCCTCTTCACATTCTTCGGCTTAACAACTCTGCTGCGGACATAATGGCTAATTTGGGGGCCTCTCTCCCGCAAGGCCATTACAGGCAAAATGGGAACCCTATCATTCTCAAACATATTCCATAATGCGGTCATGGACTATCCCCAATCAACACCATTCACTCATGTTAAAAAAGTACCCTTTGTATGGCCATAATATGAGGATCAACCTCTCGAATAATCCTTCCTTCTTTCATTTCTTCACTTGCCATTTTGGCCCCCCTCCTCTCCTTCTCCTTTTTATCTTACTCCCCCCCCTTAGTCATGCTTATCCCCTCTCCCTAACCTTATCCCTCCCCCCCTCTCCTTCTTCTTATCCCTCCAACCTTACCTTTCCCCCTCACCCAGTGCCTCCTTACTGCTGGCCTCCACCACGAGATCCTATCTGCCGGCGCTCTTCATTTAAGTGACAGTCCTTTGTCCCTGGCCGCGTGGCACTTTAACAGCTCCCTCCATCTCTTGGTCGATGCAGCATTAATAGACTTCAAGCCTCGGGTTAATGGCATTACCTCCTCGCACGCACAAAGTCTCTTCCACCTTTACTACATGTCTTCTCTTGGAAGCGATATGGCTCTCCATACCATTTCAACTATTGGCCCCGGGCTGCACGAAGCTTTGCGAATCCTTTTGAAGATTGTCTCAGGAATTGGAGAAGGGGGGTTGCAAGACCTCCCGCGGCAGGCTCTCCCTTACATTCGCTCTGTAGTAAAGGAACGACTCGCACTTGCAGCCTTCTCCATCTGTTCGTGCAGCGATCTCACAGTGTCTCGAACTGTCACTCTCAACTCAGGTTTCTCCACAATTTCTGGTAATTGGGGACGCGGTGTGGTTTTAGGCTGTCACTGCTCGGGGTGGCAGGAAGGCGTGGTGGGCACCCTGGTTTGTCGTGATCAAGGAGAGTTTTCGCTACATAAGGAGATTCTTGCGCTCGGCCTCTGCATTATTCATCTTCAGGCTGCGCACCAAATCTGTGAACCTGACAGTTCCGCCATTCACAATCAGTTGGAAAGAGTCAGCATTTCGACAAAGGTAAGCAAAATGGCACAGCTGGGCGAAAACGCAGGTATTATGGACATTAAGAAGAATCTGCGGAGAATGTATGAACTGCTTGCCATAAGTGTAATGGACAATAAAGAAACGGCTTGAGAAGTGAAGAGCATGAGCGAAACAGTGAGTTACACTTCCCTTCAGATTAGCAATCATGACTCCCGCATAGATGACAATGAAAGCAATCTTCATGAAATCATGGGCAAATTCGATAGGATTCAAGAGGACCTTCATCACTTCATGGCCATGAATCAGAGCAGCAAAGCTTTTGGGGATAATGCTGAAGCCGTGCAGCTAATGGAAGAGGAGTCCGTAGCACAACCAAGAAGCAACAGAGGCAACCCTTAATTCTGGTTTTTAGTCATGACTGAATGTTTTTTTGTCTTTTAATATGTAATCAGTATGTTTGGGTATATACTACCAACAGTATTAGATGTTTTGAACAAATGTTGTATGAAGTTTTTTGGAAAATCTCATGGATAGGCTCTATGTGCAGCCCTTTTGGTATGCATGAACACATTATAATATCCTTAATGCAATGAATGGTTGTGCACAGCTAGCTTTTATACAAATCCTTTTTTAGTTTATGTTAAAAAAAAAGCTATAGTGTACAAGCATTGGTCTCCCTACACTCGGTGCACCTTGTAAATTTTCAAGATGCACCATTACCACAGTGTGAGCCGAATAGGTTAAACGCATCGTGCAACAATTTTAAATTTGCAAATTTAAGGTGAATTTTAAATTTTAATTTGCTATAAGTTTAAATTAGAAGGTAACAAATACATTACATGGACATTTGTGCTCCGAGGAGGCATGGTTGCCACGTAGACCAAAAAAACAAAATTTCCCACAGTTTGGCAAAAATCCAAAGCCACGTAACGAGCAACGAATAGGATAAATTCAAGCACATGAAGCCCCAATGGTAGGGAACTTCAAGGAGGCAAGATTAACATTGGTTCTTAAGAGGTCTACAACACTGGAAGACAGTAAAAATGATATTTTTGTTTGTTAATTTTTTTTATTTTATTTTACCCTGTTTTGGTGCACCCAGAAGTAAGACCCATTGGTGCCTTTTGAAGTCATAATTGTATTGGTGTTCAATATAAAACATATAAAAAAAAATCGACTCGCAACTTTTTATTTTAAACCTAAAACAGTGCTCTCTACTCTAAAACGCACCAGTGTGTTATAGTTAACTAAATGTATCGAATGTGAATATTAAATTATTTAAGAAAAATCCATCAGCTTTTTAAATTTTAACCTAGGACAATGCTCCCAAGTGTAAGACACACTGATGCATTTTTAAGTTATAAATGTACTGTTATTGAATATAAAAATATAAAAAAAGTTTTTTGTTTGACAATTGATATTAATTTCACCCTTCCATGGTACACTTAATTACAAGATGCCCCAGTGTTGTTCTAACACCTAAACGCATAGATGAGGGATCAAGTAATATAAAAATAATTTTATGTTGGTGCTCTAATTTAATAAACACACATGTACTTTAGGATATATAGAACACACCATATTTGTTGTTATTTTTGTTTAAAAAAAACATATTTTTTCCAGACATAGGTTTTTTTGCTAATCCCAACACATTAAGTGTAGTTACGCATCGATGTGTGTCGAATGCACCAATTTCTGTTGGTGGTTGAAATATAAAAGAAATATTTTCCTCCACATTGGATGGGGATTTTCGACACCGATGTGGTGTTTTAAATGATGCATTGGTGCGTGTATACTTAAGGTGCATCGATGTGGTTTGTATGTATAAAATCATCGTAAAAAAACATCCTCTTAAACCTCTGCCCCGCTTGCCTTCAATAGCGACCTCTACTATACATGAATATTTAGTATCTTTTTATAGGAGCTTACACAAAAGCCTCCACTAAAGGGTCTTTTCCTTGTAGTAAAGTTGTCCCAAGTTAATAACCTAATGGGTGTATATGCAAGACTAAATATGTGACCAAAGAAAAAAGATGAAAGGATAAAAAGACAAAGGGGACCTTATCAAAGCAATGAATATTATGTGGGCACACAATGATCATGTGCTTAGTCTTAGATAAGGTGATTCAAGGGAAAACAATTTAACACAAATAAGTTGTTGAAAGGGCGAGTAGAAGGCCCTTGTTGTCATCCATAGGTGGATTGTGTATGGTGAGTGCACTTTAAAGACTATCCACACCCAAATCCAAAAGGGTAATGTTAACAAAGAGTAAAAAGTGTGAAACCCATACACTACATATTGCCCCTGTGACATGAGCCTTTAATCTTAAAAGGGAGTAAAAGTGAGTTGCTATGAAGGTGAATTAGAGGCAAGGAAACATAAGAAGATGTAAAGAAAATGAGTGTGACAACAATATGCAAAATCAATGAAGCATGAAAGGGGAAGCTTCCCATTGGAAATGTAGAATGGATTGATGCCTTGACATTAGGATAAAAACCTATTTTATGGGAAGGTTGGCCTAACAACCATCATGGAGGTCCTTGTTCCTAAACATTGACACAGGAGAGGAACCACAAGTTCCACACCTAGGCATAATGATGATAAGCAAGAAGACAAAAGGAAAAGCAATGTAAGAAACAACAATTGCATGACAAGCATGAGATGCTAGGAAGGAGAAGAGAGAGAAGCAAATTTAACTACTATGCACGGAAGCAATAACTATATTACAAATGTAATGTGTGAGGAGTAAATTCTAAAATTAGAAGGAGAAAGGATATGGAATGGTGCCTACACTTATGTAAACATAAATAGTCACTTACCTAAGCATATATGGTGCACTGTGACAATCTATCATGGCATGCTACTTGTTGCACGTGGGTCATGAAACCACATTTGTTGAAAATGAAAGCTATGTAGATGACATAGAGACAAGGTTAGAAGCATGGTACTTGCACTTACCTAAGTGCCAATAATGGAATGTGAGATCCCGATGGCGCATGATAAAGGTGATTTACATGAAGCACAAAGGTGGGATTGTGTCCAAGTTGTGTACTTGCAATGCAATTGTTAGAATATTGCCTTATGTGGGGCAAGGGAAACACCTAATCATGGGAGGAAGAGGTAATAAACAAAGAAGAAAGAAGAAAGAGAAAGGAAGTAACTTGCTTGAAGGGTAGGCCTTATAGTTATTTTTGGGTAGGAAATTCTCTTAGGTTCTTACAATAGCACATAGAAATGGCAACATATTATCAAAAGTAAAAAGGTCTAAACTATGGTTTATTCTCCTTTAGACTTTTGGTGTGTTAACTACATGTCATAAATAAAGTGTATCTAAAGAGAAATACATTAGCTACCATTTGATTCAATGCAAACAACAAAAAATACACATTAAACAAAGGGGAAAGATCATAGGGTTTATTGCTACCATAAGTGAGATGAAGCTCTTAGCTACGTTTTAAAGTAAATGAACACGAGGACTAAGATCACATAGCATACAAAGAAGAAACAATAAGGAAAAGGGTAATAACCTACTTCAATTTACTTGAAGCTTATTGATGGCATGCTACAAAATAAACTTGGAACAACTATCTCCATACACATGCAAGAAATCAAACACACACTAGTAATTCAAACTTACATAAAATATCTACCCAAAGATCCATATATGAGATCCTTAGAGGCCTTAGTTTGAAGGTACCTTCCACAACCAAGATGTCTAGGAACCTTTGTCAAGGTGGTGATTTTAGAATACCGAGATGTGGGGATGGGATGGAACCAATGACACCCTATAGTGACCAACTCATCTAGCAAGAGAGAAAATACATCCAAAGAAGAGGAAACCATGTCAAGGGAGCCTCAAAGTGGTTGGAAGGTTGAAGATACTATAAATCCAAGCAATGAAAGTGTATGAGATATTAGAGCCAAGTCATAATTCAACACTAATCCAATAGAGTAACAACAAGTAATAGAGAAAGATTCAAGACCCTTAACAAATACCTAACATGTTTCGTAAATGGATTAGGCAATGCCCTATAGGTGTTGGTGAATGTTAGCATTTGTTATGCATCATGATTTTTCCATATGATCTGCATTGTGAGTCTGGACCAAGGAATCACATGCTTTTTAGTTGTAATGCATGTATATTTAAAAAAAACACTCCTTCCAATTTGTAGCCCACGAGACACAAACATGATATGGTACATAAATTCCTTGATATAAAATGTGCTAAGAACAAGGAGGCAAAATAACAACTTGGCCACACAAAGGCTTTGAGATTTGTGTGTAGATGGATTATGACATGTTGGAGACCCAGAACAAGGTATTTTCAACCAATACCAAATTAAAGGCATGAAGTCGAGGGCTTTCATAAGTCACTT
Source organism: Pseudotsuga menziesii (assembly GCA_001517045.1). Taxonomy (NCBI): domain Eukaryota; kingdom Viridiplantae; phylum Streptophyta; class Pinopsida; order Pinales; family Pinaceae; genus Pseudotsuga; species Pseudotsuga menziesii. The sequence continues at coordinate 93,053 of LPNX010579066.1, read as the reverse complement.
GGAAGGTGTTAAAGTTGAAATCCCAAATGGGTACAAGAAGAGCAAACATGCAACCAAGGGTTAAGATAAAAGAGGAGAAAGAAAAGGGGACTTATTAAAGTGCTTAACATCAAGTAAAAAGACCATGATCAAGTGCTTGGGATAAGATAAAGCTATTCAAAGGACAATAATTCAACAAAAATGAATCATTGCAAGGACAAATGGAAGGTCCTTGTTGTTATCCATAGGGAAGCAATGTATGGTGAATGCATAATAAATATTGTCCACATCCACATAAGAAGGGATATGCAAATTGAAAGTACGAAATGCAAAATCCATACATATACTACCCCATGGGGAGGGTTTCTATCCATGAAGAGGAATAAACACAAATTACTATAAAAGTAAATTAAAAGTGTAGAAGTAAAAAAGGAAAAAAGAAAACAAAGCAATAATATTAGGAAAATACACGAAAAAGGGAAAAGTGCCTGTTAAGAAATGTAAAACAAACTAGGGGAATGTGCTCATTGAATAAAACAAACTAATAAGCAATTTACTAGTGTAAACACATTGTACTACAAAAATGAATATGTATTTAAAAATATTTGATTTTTTAAATGCATAAAAACGATATTAAGAAATATAAAACAAACTAGGGGAATGTGTCCATTGAATAAAACAAATTAATAAGCAATTTACTAGTGTAAATACATTGTACTACAAAAATGAATATGTATTTAAAAATACTTGAATCTTTTTTTATAGACAAGAACGGTCATAGTATAAATTATAAAAATAGTGGTGTAGCCACCAAAAGGATTACAAATTTCTGATTTATAGGGAAATCAAGAAGAATTAAGGTATTAAATTCCAAAACAAAATCCCATAATTTTGAAAGGGCCTCGCTTTTAAGGTGGAATAATGTTATAAGGATGAAGATTAACGTAGAGCTCGTTTTGGCGTAATGCTATTGCCTTATTTGTTACTAGATCCGCTTTACATTCAACTCGCAGAGTATATAAAAGAACTCTAGATGCCTGAATGTTCTTGAGAGAGATAGAATTCTTTCAATCAGTCTGGTTAACCTTAAGTTGTGGCCTTGCTTTTTCCCATTCATGGCCTGTATAATTATTCGAGAGTCACCAAACACGATGGCTTCTTCGATCCCCCTGGCTTCCAATTGCTTAAGACCTTGTCAAAGATCGTACGCTTCAGCCATGTTATTAGTATCATTTCCTATGTTCTAGTAGTATTCAATTTCGGTGTTCCCTTCAGGACAATTGATGATCCCTCCTCCTACCATCACTCCCGAATTCCCATTCGAAGCCCCCGTCAAAGTAGAGTTTAAAAATTTTCCTCTCTTTCATCCAAATTTCAAACTGAGTTTGATCCAACCTTAGTTCCCATACTTACAATGGTTTCTTAGCTGTAGCAGTGTCTAGTTCATAAATGTTGAAGGAGTCCAGCCAATTGGCTTCGTCTGGCGTAAGCTTGGTCTTATTCTTCGACATTAATGAAGCATTCAGAATTTCTCACATGAGAGCTTGCGTTTTAACGACAATATGTTGTGGAGTTTGGGATTTATCTTTGAAAACTCTTTGGTTTCGTTCAATCCAGGCGTTCCAAAACATTACTTTTGGGATCATCCTCCAACATGTTTTAAAACCATCTTTTTTATACATGTTACCTTGATACATACAGTCCCAGGAGGCTAACACTGTTGAATGCTACTTGGATGGTCCTTATTACCAAATTGGCGATGGATCGGCTCGCTCCAAACCTTATGAGCGAAGGACCAAGTGACTAGCAAATGAAGACCGGTTTCTTTACTTTCCTTACACAATGGGTAGCAGAATGGTCCAACAATCCCTCTTATTTCTAGATTCTCATCTGTTAGCACTCTGTCATGCATAAGAGTCCAACTGAACATATCGATCTTGGGCAGACTCTTCACTTTCCAAACCATTTCCCAACTCTTTGGGTTGTTTGGAACGCTTGGTATTGCAAAGAATAACTTGTATCCTTGTTTTGTTGTGTAAAATACAGATCGGTCCCCCCATCCATGCTTGTCTCTTAAATTGTTGGCCATTGGCGCAGTGCTTCCAAGTTGTTCCAAAAATCATGTCTTATCCTCTTCCATATATGCAGGACAATCTGAAAGCTCCCAGTTAATCCAACGATAAGGTGGATCAGGATTCCAGCTGGAGATATCCCAAGTCGTGGTCTTTCCATGACTATCCAACCATCGTTTGATTCCAGGTAGACAGGAGAGGGGTGACTTCCCCATGATGGAGTCTTGCCATAATCTAACCTGCTTGCCATTTCTAGGTATCCAAAAGAGTTCGTCTTTGAACTTAGCCTGAACTTTCTTACACAGAGAGAATATTGAAGAGCCATGCTTGTTCACAATCTCCGAGTCTAGACATATTAAATTTGGGCCTAGAAAATACTTGTGTCTGAGCACCTAGCTGCTCCAGGGAGACTTTGATTCAAACACATTCTAGAGGAGCTTAGCTACCAACGCTATATTTTGTTATTTTAAGTCTTTTATTTGTAGTCCTCCTTCCATCCAGGGCAATTTAATTTGTTTTTAGCTAATGAGGGCGAATTTCTTACCTCCATTGTTTTTCCCTCCTTGCTAGAGGAAGGATTTCAACATGCTTTCGATCTTGGCAAGGAATATAGAAGGAGCCAACAACATTAACATTGGTACAAAGGCAAGTCGTTGAGAACAACTTTTATTAAGACCAATTTCCCTGCTACATTGAACCAGACCATTCCTAGGAATGGATCTTTTTCTTGAGTTTTTCAATCAACAAATTCCATTTATAGGTTTTCGGCTTGTTATTGAAGATTGGGACCCCCGTATATCCAAAGGAATCCCAAATGGTTGCTCCCTCGATTCCTAAGATGCACGATATGCCATACGTCTTCCTTGGGTTTATGTTCCAACTATAATTCTTGCTCTTTCTTACATTTAATTTACTGCCAGAAGCTTGACAATAGGCATCCAATTATGGCTCGAATCTTCTCATTATCAACTGACTTGCTCCTCCTAACAAAATAATATCATTAGCAAACTGTGCGTGATTGACATCTTCAGTTCCTTGGGCCATTCTGATGTTGATTAGATCATGATCTATCTTGGCTTGCTCGAGTTGTAAGCTCAGCATAGAGGCTTGGATTGCATACAGTAACAAAGAGAGCGGGCAACCTTTTCCAAGGCCTTAGGAGGCTTGAAAAAAGGCTGTTGCTCTTCCATTTACGAGGGGAGAAATCCACATATTACTTATACTAGTTTTGACCCAGTGGATGAAGCCTTGATCAAATCCGAAACTTAGCATCACCTGGAAGATAAAGGGTTGACAAATTCTGTCAAATGCATTGTCTAAGTCTTTTTTAAACTCAAACATATATATATTTTTATTTTTTTATGAGGAATAGCAGGTCTGATTTGGAAAATGCCAATCAACCAATTACACAAAGATCTTTCAAACTACATTGAAAAGAACAAAGAATGTACAAAATCTTACAATGTGATAATAAGTCTCCCATATAGACCAAATTCAACAAATTGAATCTCAGTTAAGGAATTGGAAAAAATATTCTGGGTTCTCCATTTATGCTAAGGATGCCTTCAGGCAGCATGCATGATTTATTTGCCAATGCATCTGCAGTTTTAATTAACTTACAAAGAATGTGAAAAGATGCTACCCTTTCAAACTCTTTCAAAAGGTTCTGAATTCTCTGCAATGATTTATTCAAAACAGGATTATTAAAATGATCTTCTGAATTTAGAACTTTGATCAACAACTTAGAGTCTCCATGAATTTGGATTGAGTTGTATCCATGCTCCTTAGCAATCTGACATGCCTTCAAGAGACTCTAACTTTCAACCTGGTTATTCGACATAAATCCAAGACCCCAACTAAAGTTGGTTTCAGTCAATCTATCTGGAGATATAACCAATCCCCCAGCACCAGAGATCCCATGATTCCCCTTGGATGCATCGTCAAAGAAGATTTCCGCTGAAGAGGAGCTCTCCCACCATGCGTTAAATGCAACAACATTGCAACACACATGCCAGTAGGGGGAGCTACCAGGTTTGATGCAGACTGTGTTTCTAAGTCCCATTAGACAGGGAACCATCCACATAGTTATCTCAGAGGACAAGGAAGAAGGGGCCAACGATTTACAAATAGTCTTTGCAATAATCTTTTTAATTTTAAAAGCCACAAGCTGAGGAGACAAGGGCATATCATTAAAAATCCAATTGTTTCTAGAAATCCATAATTTCCACTAGATAAATTTGGGGATCGCTTGCCAGATTTTAGACATTTTGCAGTTTTATCTTTTGTTGGTGGACTGCATTCCTTCCATGATGAATAAAGAGAAACAACAGAAGATGACTTGGAACATATATGTTCAATCCGTTAATGACCGTCTCCCACACCATTTGAGAGAAGAGACAGATAATAAAGATATGATCTGTCGTTTCAGAAGCTGAGTGCATAAAAGCATCATTTAAAGGGTCCATGAAATCCTCATCTGATCAAATTATCGCTAGTTAGGACCTTATTATGCATAAGCAACCAAGTGAAGAAGTTTACCTTGGGGAGATAATAAGTGGACCAGATTGATTTCCAAATCGCAAGAGGTAGATTAGAGACATGAGGAGTTTGTGAAACTGAGAATCCTTAAGCAATTGAGTAAGTGTCGGTTTGTCCCCATCCCCATTTATCTTTATCAAAGCAATGAATGAGAACAAGTCTCGTAAGAGAAGAGAGCAGACGAGATTTTTGGGAATTGAGATGCTTTGGGAGCTCTGGAATGGACCAATATGCCTAGTTTCCAGCACTATCCCAAGAGCAAATATCATCCAGACGTAATAGGCCTTTATTAGATAGCCAGTCCTTAATTTATTCTAATGCGATGACAGAGGAAAAAGGAGAATTTCCATAAATTTTATCATCCCACAGAAGGATCTTCTTCCCATTGCCAGGGATTCTGTAGAGCCGTTGGTTGAAATTGCCAATTGCTTTTCTGCATAAGTTCCAGATAGTTGTGCCTGAGGAAGTATTTGAAGTTGTTAGATTTATCAAAGAGGCACCCTTTAAATACTTCATCCAAAATATCTTACTAATCGAATGGTTTTTATCAGCGTATAGCTGCCAAATGAGTTTACCTCCCATTGTCAGATTAGCCAATCTAGGATCACGAATTTGCCATCCACCTTCTAGAATAGGTCTTTTAATGATGTCCCAACTTACCAGATGCATCTTGTTCTGGTTGCCTTTGCCGTCATTCCAAAGAAATTCTCGCAAAAGTTTGGAGATCTGAGACGTGATAGACTTAGGAGCAAGCAATAAAGAGGATTGAAAGATGGGAAGGGCTGAAAGAATCGCCTTAATCAAAATCAATTTTCCTGCCTTGGTTAACCACTGACTGCCCCAAGAAGCAATTTTGGCTTTTATCTTGGCTGAAACATCGAGCCAAAGAGAAGGGGGGCTTGATCCAAGAGTTAGAGGGAAGCCCAGATACTTGGTCTTCTCCCACTTATCATAACTAGGGAAACCCAAAGAATTTGCTATTTGAAGGATTGTCGAATGGTCTACGTTCCAACCATAAACAACACTTTTTTTTATTGTTGATCAAAGCTCCTGCAATAAGACATAAATTTTGAAGCACTTCATTAAAGGCATGAGCAATTTTTAATGAGGCCCCTCCATGAAGGAGAGAATCATCCGCGAAGAGGGCATGATTTATTGGGTCCACACCCCTGGCAATCTTAATGCCTAGAATGTATCCTGCTTCCTTTTCCACAGTATGTTTTCTGCTAAGAGTTTCATCCATCAAGATATAGAGAAAAGGTGACAACAGACATCCTTGATGGAGTCCTCTTGTTGCTTGGAAAAATTTTGAATGTCTACCATTGACCAGAGGCGCAATCCAGGGCTTGTTTGTACAAGCTTTTATCAGTTTAACAAACTTCAAGCTGAAACTAAAAGAGACAAGGACTTGATAGAGATAGGAAAGCTTTACTCGGTCAAATGCATTTTTATAACCATCTTGATTAACATTCCTTTCTCCTTCCTTTGGAAACTTGAATGAAGGGCTTCTTGAACTTGAATTACATTATCAACTAGATTCCTACCTTTTACAAAACCTCTCTGAAGAGGAGAAATCAACTATCGTAACAAGATCTTAAGACGATTAGCTATCAATTTGGCGAGGATTTTGTAGGAGGCATTACAAAGTGAAATAGGTCTAACCTGTCGAAAGTTTCAGGATTAACTTCCTTTGGGATTAAAGCAAGAAATGTAGAGTTCGTATATCCTCCCACTTTGCCTTTATTTTGAAAGGCTGTCACCATGCGGATCAAATTTGTTTTGATGATTTTCCAATAAGCTCTATAAAAATGGATAGAAAACCCATTTATCCCAAGATCTTTATCCGGCTCCATTGCCCATATGACATCCAAAATTTCTATTTTAGAGAAGGGTTTCATTAGGCCAACATTGCACTCTGGGCTGACAAGAGAAGGAATAATAGCCAAAAAATCTGCAGTCACTTCACCATTAGAGTTTCCATCCTCCTGACACAGTTGCTAAAAGTGTCTTTTGCAGCATGTTTTAAATGTTCATGACCTTTTATAATTTCATCCTCACCTATGGAGATTTTCGAAATATGATTCCATGACAATCTAGCTCTCCCTTAGCGATGAAAGAATGCTGAGTTTTTATCTCCCTCCTGCAACAAGAGACTTCGAGACTTCAACTGAAGATACTCCTCTTCTTGTTGGAAGGATTGAGATGTTTTAATTTGTGCAAATTGTTCAAGAGCTAATTGAGATTTTGTAATTTCACTTGCTTCCATTTCTAACTGGATCTTAGATAACTCTAACACTTTCTCTTGCTTGTTACTGGTCGGAGTATTGAGTGTATTTTTTTCCCACTTTTTCAAAGCATATTTTATGTTCTTAAGTTTATGCTCCCAAACAAAACTGGGGGATCCGTCAACATATTGATCCCATGCTTGAGCCACTATTTCCAAAAACCCGTCTCTTTCTTCCCTTTCAAACTTCAAAGAAATAGGGTGGTGATCTGATGAAAGTTTGGGCAATTTTTTTGATGAGATTATGAATTTCCCATCCATCAAAGTAACTTTGCACGAGGAACCTATCAAGGCAAGCAACAATATTAGCAACCCCAACTCTGTTGTTAGTCCAAGTGAATCGTCCCTTCTTTGGCTTGAAATCACATAGATCGCTGGCATGGATTATTGCCTCAACCATATCTTGGAGTGGATCCTTGCCACGAGCTCCTCCTTTTTTCTCATTTGGAGTTAGAGTAATGTTGAGATACCCAACAATTACAGTGTTTGAAGGAGAGAAACTTTCTTAAAAGTATGAAATAGATTTCCAGCAGTCTTTCTTTTCATTGAAATTAACAGGAACATAACAATTGAATAGAGTAAAGGAGATCTTACTAGAGATATGGAAGAGTTTTGTAAAAATCCAGTGTTGGGTGACAGAGCAGCTTTTGAGTTGGAATTTTTCCTCACACCATAGAGTTGAAAGGCCCCTAAAGGTACCTCTCGCACTGACAACCTTTCCAGCGTTCAATTTCCATTTAGATTTACTTAAGAGAAGAAGAGATTCCTCTTCTATTTTTCTCTTTAAGCAAGAGAATGTTAGGAGGGTCCATTCTCATTAAATCTTTGACTGCTTCAGCTTTGATTGGATTCCCCAATCCCCTGCAATTCCCGGAGACGATCTACATTACTTACATGGGAGAGAGGGAGTTATTACTCCTTTTGGAGGTCTGGTCCTCTTACTCCTTCCAAGTGACATTTCAATTGTGGACTGACTTCCCTGCATCTTTAATTTATCCACCTCTTCTTCTCTAGCCTCCTTTCGAGACTTTCTGCCATCCTTTTTAGACAATTACTCAATAGAGTCTTCATTTGAAGAACTTGAACTATCAACCGATTTATTCTTAGTTATTTCAACATAAGATGGAGAAGATTTGGCCCCAATTGGAGAAGAGTGGTTTTGCTGCAAGGATTCACCAACTCTAGGAAGTTCTAGAATTGCTTCTCCAGATCGATATATTGGGCCTGTGATTGTTTCAACTTCCCCATCTTGTTCTTCTGCTTGTTGAAATTCGCCCTCTTCAGGAACATGGATATCTGCAGAAGACCTTAAAACAACAAAATGATTAGAAGAAGCTTTGGGATATTCTACATCCTGTGTTTTAGGAAGGGTCTTTCCATCAACTGAAATTCCATTCCTAGTCTTTCCTTCACTGCCATTCTTTCTGTTGACCTAATTGGCTATACTTGGTTTCTGAACTTGTGTCCACTGATCATCCTTCTCTCTTTCAAGATCTTCTTTTGATTTTTTCTTGCAGTTTCGGGCAAAATGGCCATAATAGTGGCAGAAACTGACGCTTAAAAAAACTTTGTTCATAGTCTAACTACTGAATATGAGACCATTCAGCTACTGTTAACTTGATAGCCTCTGGTAGTCTTATCCCTAAATCCACTTCAACACATATTCTTGCACATGAATATTGGTCTTTCCTTTCTGCCCTGTCGATGTATTTTCCAAGTTTATTCCCAATGGCTTCCAGGGATTCTGAGCTCTGACAATGTAAAGGTAAGTGAGGGAGCCTTACCCAAACCAGAACAACAGATGGAACATCTTGGGTAGGATAGAAATCAGGAGTCCATTTATTCAAATAGAACCCCTGAGGGCCCATGAAGTAAGGACCATTTCGAAATATTAGATCACGATCCTCAGCAGAATCAAATACAAAGATGTAGTAACGTCTGCCTACGAAGTGATTTTTTATACCTTCAGTGACTAGGGGCCTCCAGTTTCTTTGAACGCATCCATCAATAGCCTTAGGAGAAGGCCAGAGACCTGTAAATTGGCCAATAAGCCCTCGCTCAACAAGATTTAATGAAGTTCAACAAATTCGTTCAGCTGGTAATTCAATCGAGGGTATGTCAACTTTCTTCATGAATCTCTGCGATAGTGGACCTCCTTTCCTCTTACCACAAGTGGAAATCAGTCGTTTGAAGGCTTCCAAATCAGGTGCAAGAGGAGGAGGAGGGTCCCCTCCAGCGTCCATTGGGGAGAAACTGAGCACCAGAAATATCTAGAGTGCCAGGGGAGGCAACCCCAATGATAAACTCTCAAGAGCTTGATGGATCCTACAAACTACAGCAGTTGAGCTACCACTAGAGATTCCAGAGGCAGGAAGCTTGGAACACTCCAACAACAGCAGAAAGAACGCAGCTAAAGAAATGGCTTGGACACCCTTCAAGATCTCAAGAAACAAGAGCCTTGATAGAGAACGGGCGCAACACTAGGGGAGATGCAAAAATCAGTAACTTCTTGGAAACAAAAACCGAGATCAACAACCACCTCCATGAAAACATACAAGGGGGAAAACTCCAGCATATCTTGAGCTAATAGGGAAATCCAGTCAAAGACTCTGCAAAATATTGAAGAGTTTGCGACCTTGATGTACTGCCAGTAGCGATTCCAAAGCCAGAAAATCAATGCTTCCTCCAAGGAATGGGCCAGAGCCGAATATCTTCTCTCATTAATAGCAGGAAGAGCCATGATCTTGTAAGAAAATGGCCAAGCACAACCAGAGCCGAAGGTGTTGATTTTTTTTTTAACTTCTTGGAGTGAAAAAACTTCTCCCATTGCTTTTTACCAGAGCCATTGGCCAAGACTATTTTCACCACCATTCCTTTTTCACGATTTTTTAGACTGGACCAATATGATGTTATCCGAGATTCTCCTACCTTTAATAAAACCCCCTTGGTTCTCTAGAATGATACGAGGCAAGATGGTTTTTAATACGTTTGCCATTATTTTGGAGATTATCTTGTACCCGATGTTACAGAGAGAAATGGGCCGATATCTATCAAAAGTCATAGTGTATTTTTCTTTGGGGATAAGGGCCAAAAACTCAGAGTTAGTGCTTCCTCCGATTCTTTCACATTGCTGAGCTTTTAAAACCATTTTAAAAATATCTTTGTGCAGAATTTCCTAGCACACTTTCACGAATCTTGCATTGAATCTGTTCGGGCTTGATGCCTTATCTTCCTCCATGCCCTCCATGATAGTTTTTAGCTCAACTAACATGATCCTTTGCATGAGATCTTTGTTATCCTTCCGTTTAACTAGCTTAGGCACAAGCTCCATAAACGCCTTGTTTGTAGGAGTGTTGACAGATTTAGAATAATAAATGGCTTTGAAATGCCGAGTGGCTTTTGTTTTAATTTTATCAAAATCATGGATGACATGGTCGGACGTTTGTATTTCTAGAATCGTTTTGTAGTTCCTCCTCGCCTATGACTATTGTGGAAAATGTAGTGTTCCGATCCCCTACTTTAATCCAAAGGCATCTAGACTTTTGTCTCCAAACCTATTCCTCTTGCCCGCAGGATGCGTGTAACTCTTGGTGAAGGATTACTTCTTTATCAAGATATTTCTTTGATATTTGGGATGCCTCCATGTTAAGATGGTGTACCTCTAGAGCTAGCGTGGCATTGGTTCTTCTTTGAGCTAGAAACACATCAAGCTTGACCCATGTCTTGAGTGCATTTTTAACTTTTCTCAGCTTTTCTTCCCATATGTAAAATGGTGAACCTGAAACTGGAGCAGACCAAGTTTCTAAAATAATACGTAATATATGTTTATGGGAGGTCCATAGTGGGCTAAATTGAAATGGGATAGGCCCCAGGTTCTTATATTTCCTTATCTCCAGCATGATAGGTTTGTGATCTGACCCCCCAAAAGGAAGGATTTAGAGGTAGAGTTCAGCCCTAAAAGCATAAACGAGTCTTGGATCAAGAAGCGATCAAGTCTGGTCATTATGTGCCCTGAACCCAACCTCTTGTTGGTCCAGGTGAACTTTCCCTTAGCTGAGATAACATCAGATAGATCCCATTCTAAAATAATCTCGTCAACCTGCTCCCTTATTAGATCTCTAACTAGAGATCCTCCTTTTTTTTCCAGATTGATTCAGTGACATTTAGATCATTGGCTAGAATAACATTATCCAGCGATCCATTGCTCCTTTCATCGCTCAAAATATTCCAACAATCTTTTTTTCAGCATACAAGGCATGAGCATAAAAATTAAAGAGACTAACCTGGGTGTTTGAATCTTTGTGTAAGAGCTTGGTAAGAATCCAGTGAAGAGATTACTTGGATTCGATTAACTCAAATTTCTGAACGTCCCAGAGCATACCAATTCCTCAAGTGGCTCCCCTAGAGCTAACAACGAGGCCTCCTCCTTTATTCCATAACTTTCCACTTACTTGGAGAAATGCTTCTTTCTCCATCTTTGTCTCCTGGATCAGTACAATGACTGGTTGGGATAGTCTGATCAGGTCCTTCATAGCTTTTTCTTTAGCTTTGCTTCCCAGACCTCTACAGTTCCAGGAGAGAACCTTCATTACTTACTTTTGGCAGAGGAGGGAATACCTTTCTAGGATTGCCCATGCTGGTGAGTATTTATGGGGTTTCGAAGTAGTTTTTCCAAGGTTAGCTGGGAGCCTTGTAGTTTGTCCTTGTACGTGGCTTGTTCCCTTACTTCCTTAGTCGATTTCCTTCCTCTTGCTTTCTTCTTACTAGGTGTATCCATCTCGATTTCCCTTTCCTCTTATTGCTCTTCATTAGTAGAGAATTCCTCTTCAGAATTTTCTTGATTTCCTCCTTCCTTTACCCCCTCTACTCATGTATCTGGGATCTCAGGCTGACAAGAAGGATCGACTTCTTTGTCTGGCTCTTTAATCTCTCAAGTGTTGGAGTCCTCTACAGTGACGAGGGGTCCATTGCTAGTCTCTTCTAGAACCTCTTGTGGGGTTTTACTCAGTGCATTCTTGTTCCCATCTTTTTTATGCGAATGCCCATTCTTTGACTTGCTTTTCTTTACTGCTTGCCACCCTTCCTCCTTTTCTTGTTGATTCTCCTGCTTTTGGGGGCAATTATGGAGGAAATGCCCGTATTTGTGGCATCCTCTGCACTTGAAAGGCAGTTGTTCATAGTCCAACTTTTGGAAGTAGTACCAGGTTCTAACCTTGAGCTTGATGGCTTTCGGTAATCCAGCTTCTAGATCCACCTCCACACAGATCCGGGCACATGCATATTGATCCTTGGGGCTTTCCATATCGATGAATCTTCCTATATGTTTCTGATTGCTTTAAGTGTCTTCGGGTTCCAGCAGTGCATAGGCAAGTTTGGAAGCCTGACCCAAACAGGGTCGACTTTGGGGATATCTGCCTCCGGATCAAAGTCCGATGTCCACTTGCTCAAATAGAGACCTTGCGGCCCCATGAAATAGGGACCGTTTCAGAAGATAATATCCCTGTCAACCTTAGATTGGAAGTCAAACAAGAAGTAACCTCGACCCACAGAATAAGATGCCACATTTTGGGCGCTCAAAGGTATCGAGTTTCTCTGGACCCAACTCTCGGTGGATTTCGGAGACTGTCAAAGCCCAGTGAATTGCTCGATAAGAGCTTGATCCTCCAAAGAGAGAGCTACACGAATGCTATCCTCCGATGGCAGGGAAACCACAAGTATGTCCTCGATTCGTTTGAAAAACTTCGGGGAGGGGGGGGGATTCAGAAGGGACTCTCTTGTTCTACGTTGCTATCAAGATTGCAAACACCTCAAGGTTCGAGGTAAAAGGAGACCCAGATCCTCCCTCCTCAACCGCCATACGAAGGCCTACTGCTGACTCTGATATAGCAAGGGTGAGGCCTGCCACAACCTAGAAGGCTGAGCAACTAGCAGACTCAAAGTTGGAGCGTTCCTGCCTTCGATGAAGTCGAGGTGCTGCCAATGCTCACCTCAGCCGATCACAGAGCTTAGAGATCGCAACCAAAAAATAATATTTGAATCTTAACGAGGATAAATCCATTTTGATTTGAATAATTATATTACAAAAAATGAATATATATTTAAAAAAAATATTTAAACTTTGATGAAGATAAATACATTTTTAATTAAAAAAATGTTTATGACGATAAATACATGTTTAATTAAAAAAATTTCACCATAAACTTGTAATAATGTTTATGACGATTTTTAACTTAAAAATATTTAAACCTTTATGAAGATAAATCCATTTCTCACATAACAATTATTATTATTTTATTTAAATACTTTTAATAAAAAAGATTTCACTCAAAAACTTATAATAACAATTTTTAGCTTTAAAAAACTGTTATTAATAAAAAAATCCATTTTTAATTAAATAATTGTCATTAAAATAAATAAACAAATGAATATACACACACAATAAAATCACAAAGAAATCAAAACGTTAGCTGGTATCTTTGAAAGTTTCAGGAGCGATATTGGGGTCAAGCAGGGGTGCCCATTGTCCCCTACCTTGTTTGGCTTATATATTGACAAACTTGAAGAGTGGTTAAACCTACAGGAGGGGGAAGGTGCTCTTCTGGGCGAGTTTGTGATAGGGCTTCTTTTGTATGCAAATGACCTTATTTTGATTGCTAAATCTGCTCTTGGCTTGCTAGAGCACTTACTTTCCCTTGAGCACTTTTGTAGAGCAGTGAGGATGCAAGTTAATACTGGCAAGACAAAAGTAGTAGCCTTCTATAGCAAGAGAAAACATAACCAACATAAGTTCTACTTTGAAGGCAACACTCTTGAAGAAGTGGTAGATTACAAATATCTTGGGATTGGCTTCAACAAAAATTTATGTTGGGAAGGTTGCAGAAAGAAAAGAACTTTGGGAGGTTGGAAAGCATTATACGCCTTTCAAAATAGATGCAGAGAAGCAGAGCTATGGGATTGGAAGACTACACAAACTCTTTTTGGGATGTTAGTGATCCCGATTGTTCTCTATGGGTGTGAAGTGTGGGGCAACAATACCTCTGACTTACAGTGGCAACAAATTGAGAAGATTAAAAAATGCTTGTTTATCAACAAGTTCAAAATTAAAAGCTCAGTCCCCTATGATATCATGCTTAGTGAAGTGAGGGCAGCCCCCATTGAAGTAATTGTTATGGTGCGACTCATAAGATACCTAAAAATGGTTGAGCAAATGGAAGACGACAGATGGCCTAAGGTGGTCTTCAATGACTTATTATGTAAAAGAAAGAAGACTTGGATGTGACAAAACAACAAATGGCTTAGTAAATGAGATATTTACCTGAACACATGTCCTACAAACAATACAGAGATAAAGGCCTTTGTTATCGACAAGTTCCACAAGCAAATTTGGGGCAAAGGGATAGGGAGAAAGAAAAAGTACTATATTGAAGAGTTTAATCCCACCTAGAACCATCAACAAAAAGATTATATAGGGGCTAATATATCATGGAGGGCCAAAATGCTTATTGCTCAACTAAGAACCAATTCCCACCAAGTGCGTTGTGAAATGGGACACTGGAAAAAACCAAAGGAAGCTTGGGAAGAAAGAGTGTGTACTTTTTGCACATTCGAAAAAGTGGAAACATAGAAGCATTTCATTTTAGAGTGCGAGGCCTTCAAGGACAGCAGTGATAGTTATGTGAATATCTTGACAACTAGTTCTTGGGTTAATTTATTCAATGAAGAGACTGTGGTGAAATTGGGGGAGCTCATCATCAAGCTGAATAGGAAAAATCTGGAAATAAAAAAATCTCTCACATAAATTATTTTTAGTCTCGCAAACTTAAAAATAATTTCTTTATTTCTTTCACAAATAAAAATTAAATTAAAATCACAAAGAAATCACTAAGAACATAACAACCCCTTCGCTTAAAAAACGATAAGATATATTGCAAAACAAAACAAAACATTTATTTATTTTTTCTTTTAATGGCAGGGATATTTAAATAGTGAAATAAAACGACATGAAACCAAAGTAGATTTGCTATTTGAACTTTGAAACCAGGGACATCCAAACTCCATTTTCACTGTGAAAAAGGTTTTGATCAGGCGAATTTCAAGCATCCTCAGTTTGACAGGTAAATTTCCCTTTCACCATTTTTTCTATGCAACATAATGCAGCTCTCCTATTTCTAGTTTAATCGAGGGTCGGAGGTATCTACAAGCACACAATTAAGTTTTCTAAAAAATCTTAAATTTGAGCCCCTGTTTCGGGCTGTTTCAGAAATTTTTATTTCATGTTTCGGTCTGAAATGTCCGCGATTGTGTTATATTGACAGATTTGCTTAGTTCGCTCCATCTTCAAACTTTTTACTCAGACTTGGAAAAATATTGATAAAGCTAGGGCCACTTAATGCCCCAAAACGTCCTTATACTGAGGCTGATCCAGAATAGCCGCTTTCTGTCTTAAAGCAGTGCAGCACTCCTCATTACTTACGCACACAATTGTGGGGTGGATGCTACAGCCTCTTTAACTCGAGAACTTTGCTACAGTACACTTCCCATTTCCACACCCCTTGTCTATGAGTCAATTTACTGAACTTGCTAACGGTCCATTCGAAGTGTCAAGCCAGAAATCGCTAGAGCTCTCCTGCTAATTCCCATTCCATACTTTACAAATGTTGGTACCATGCTAACCACTACCGAGGGTTAACGAAGCAGACTGTCAGCAGGATAATAACATTCATTTGGATACTAATCAGCATGCTAGAGCCTTCGATTTACTTCCAACTGATCATCTTTGTTAAGGACCATGGTTTGAAAGTTGAAACTCGACCAAATGCCCTGTTTAGGCATTTTGGTGACTACCCATATCCACTGGTAGTTGGTCTTGAGTTTGTAGTTGTAACTGGTTTCCAGATGCACGACCTCTGCACCTGCCTTTTCATCCCTTAGGTGCAGTCGAGGGTTGGGTGAGATGCTCTAGATTGGGTTTTAGGCTACTTTTAGCATATCATCATGTAAGAATGGCACTAATGGACACATTCGAGCAATTGAAGTTCATAGGTTACTGCATAGCATGGGCTATTTGGCAATCACATAGCTCGTACACAACTTAGAACCAGTTATAAAAATGTCATGTGCCAGGAATTCGCATAGGGCCCAAACCCAAATACATAACCTAGATGTACTAAAGACCAGCATAGTACAAATTGAAAGAAATGTAGAAACTGGCACTAGATTCATATTAAAGGGGCAACATAGACAATAGTTAAGAAATCAAACCCTCACCCATTACATTGGTTCCTGGTAGAGTTCCTGTCCAAATTGGGAGTCCTTGGGGTCTAAACTTTTGCTCAGCTAATGGTGGTCCATATTCTCTTTAAAGCAATTGAAGTGTTGCCTCGAGGGTGCCTTGGTGATTCTGGGGGTTGATCCTGGATGAATACAGTCCAAGTATGAATACAGCAGACCAAACTTAGTAATGGTATGTTTCTGTCTGAGAAGCTTGACAATTAGAATAGATATCAGTCCTAGGTGTAACGAAAATTCCTGTCAAATGCCAATGCACAGTATGCTCATGAGTAATGGGGTGCACTAGGCCATATAAATGTTTCATGGCCTGTCATGTCAACAGATTCTACATTGATAGAATGCAGCCAGGCTATATTCTTTTTCCAAATGTGACTGTCTCATTGACTAACCTTAGGCCAGATTTTGAACAAGACTAGGGTTATGCCAGAAAATTCATTTTAAAACTTACTGAGATGAATAGACCACGAGGGAGGGTGGCATTTTACTATTTTATCTTGGATGATCTTTAGCATCTTTTTCATCTTAACCAATCTTATTTATTCTGATGTAATACAGCTTTATTGTCCTTTAGTTGGACAGTTATTGCAAAAGCTAGATAGGTCAATTGATACTAATATGATAATATCCTATCTCATTCAGCATTGAGCGCTTTCTGCTTTTAACACTCTGCCTTTTTTCTATCTTTTTTTGTGTACCCATGCTTTACTTCTTATGTGTCCTTTCTAGTTTCATTAGCTAGCTGATTAGCTGTCAGTTATGTGCTCAGATCTTCTGATTTTTCCATCGTTCCAGGAGTTGCTATTCCACTCCCACATCGCACATTATGTTCCTGGATGTAATTTTCAAGTTTCCAGTCCCATGATCCTATCTTGTCTTATGTATTCTTCTTCCAAATGTTGCAGACCTTTGACATTGGCCCAAATTTTGAACAATGTCAACTAGCGTTATGCCAGAGAATTCATTTTAAAATTTACTGAGATGAATAGATCACAAGGTTGGTATTTTATCCTGCATGATCTTTAGCGTCTTTTACATCTTAATCAATCTCATTATTTCTGATGTAATACAGCTTTATTGTCCTTTAGTTGGATAGTTATCACAAGACCTAGATAGGCCAATTAATTCTAATATCCTACCTTGATCAGCATTGAGTGCTTTTTGCTTTTAGCATTCTTATCTTTTTTTGTGTACCTGTACTTTACTTCTTATGCTTCCTTTTTTTCTTTGTTAGCAATCTGATTAGCTCTCAGTTATGAGCTTTTTTTTAATTTTTATTTTGGCATCATTCTAGGAGTTGATATTCCACTCCCACATTGCACTTTAAGTTCCTGGATGTACTTCTCAAGTTTTCAGTCCTATTGACCTATTTTGTGGTCATTTGTTGAACACAATAAAATTATCTTATCTCATCATTTATATACTTGTTAATCTCTTTCTCACATCTGTAGGTTTCTGAGTTAGTTCTTGTATAGGTTTCTGAGTTAGTTCTTATGTATTCACAGTTAGATCTAATATGGGATCTCCTCCTGAAAATGATATAACATTTTCAGTTCTAGGTTACAGTGATACAGGGATAACCACAAAATAGAAGCACGTAGTTGCATTTGTTAGAGGGATATTGATGCAGGAGCATCGTGGCATGCCAGCAATGTGACGAGTTGGTCACATGCTGTGGCATATTTTTTGGTTTGTTTGTTTTGATGAGTCATAGTTTGTTAGCACCAGTAGAAGTGATGGCAGATCATGACTCCTTGCGTGGAGATCAAACCGTAGGTTGTTTGTTTGTGACAGAGACGTTTTTCATCATGCTCTGTTTTGTTTGTCTTAGGTTACAGTTTAGCTTAAATAGGCAGCTTAGAGAAGGAATAAGGGTTTTGTTCTTCAGTTCTGTTCTTCTGGGTTAGAATCCCATTTGCAGAGAGACGGACAGACTTGCGTCTGGTTCTTCTTGTAAATATTTTGAGAAGACGGAGGAAGGCGAGCTGAATGGTGTGCGTGTGTGTTTGCTTAATAGGAAGAGTAGCTGTGTGTTTGCAATGTTATTGGCCTCTATGCATTTACTATTTGAACTGTGTGTCTGGGTAGAGCCGACTTCAACAATTTTTTGAATACTTGGGTATTTCTATGAAATGGTTGATTCACGCATTAAATTGTTGCTTGAATGGCTGGAATAGTTCGTAGATGCATGCATAGGAGGGTTAGGCTAATTACTCTTCAAGTTTGCAGGTTGGATTGATCGATTCTATGATTAATCGGCGCTGCGCACAAGTTTTTTTGCCTTAACCAGTTTATTGCAGAGAATGAGCGGTGGAGATCGAGTCCACAGACGGAGATCTGACGGTTTAGGAGAGATCCGCAATGGAAGTTGCGAAGGCGATAACGCATCTACAAAGATTTGTGAGATCCGCACCAAAACGTAGATCGACGGTCGTGGAGGAGGCCGCACAGATCTAATGAGGAGAACATTTGCAGAGGAAAAGTTGCGGGAGGAGAGTTGTGGGGGAGCAACTTTGGAAAGTTGGTCGCGCATCTCGCATCCCGCAACCCGCTTGCGGAAATACTGTTGTAGAAACAGTGTTGCAGGAAAGCTTGTTGCGAAAAGGCGGTTGCGGAGAGGCAAATCTAGTGCAGAATTTGGACGAGGGCTAAATTTGGCAGTCTTGCTAATCGTAGGAGCCACGAGATCTTGGAGGTGCTGGTTGGGTTAGCTGTGGTCGACCCCCCCCTGCACCATTTTTGGTATCAGAGCAGGTGCAAAAAGATTTGCACACTGTGGAGAGGAATCTTGCAATATTAATTTGCAATTTGAGTTCAGAATGTTGATTTCTGAATAGAGGAATGAAAAGGAGACTGTGGTATGGGAACCCTCACAACAGAGTGCTGTAGGAAATGAATGCAAATCGCAAGCCTGTAGAGAGCATAGGAAGTGCTCAAAGGTTCTGTGTGAGAACCAGAGAAATGCCAATAGGTCAAGTAGGAGGAATCTTGATGAGCTGTTGAGAGGGTAGGCTTGTTTGCAGTTCATCATGAGTGTGGGAAAGCTCATGGAAGAGGTATGGAAGATGGCTACTGAAAGTCATCTAAAGGGTTCAAAAGGAAGCCACAGTAGAACAAGGGAAGATGCCAGAGCAAGTGATGTCAAAAGGATGAGTCAAAGCGAATTTGAAAGAGAGGTTACTGAGCTGAAGAAGGGGCTTAGTAAGGTGACCGAACTGTTGCATGAGGAAAGTACAGGAGGTCAGTATTATGAATCGAAGTTGAAGAGGAGGGTGCAATGGCCTGTAAAGAGGTTATGTGCCAGGAATCTCAAGCACAAACTTAGTGTTTGGGTGAAGAACGAGGAAAGACTTAGGGCAGCTGAGCATGAGGAAGAAGTTCACATGATGTGTGAACCTGAGCAAGGTGAGTACCTTGATGAAGAAGGAGAGGATGGTGATACGGAGTTTACTGACAAACTCATGGACCTGGCAAAGAGTTCATATTAGTATACAGAGGAAAATGAGGATGTTGATGAGAAGTCCATTGAGGATTTCAAAGGTTGTTTTGCAGAAACAAATCAACATGGAAGAATGGAAGAGGAGGCATCAGTTGAGGCTGAAGTGCCTTATGTTTTTCAAACAGAGAATATGTGTTTAATTGCAGGTTGCATAGTTGGAACATAGGGACAATTGCTGAATATTGTCCAACAGTTTGAAAAGGATGAAGATGAGGGTAAAACTATGGACATATGGAATGTCTATGTTTTACATATTTATTTGATGATTTTATTGCAGGTATTATGCCAGTGGATAGCTGGGATGGTGGATGATGAAGTAGAGATTGTCTTGAGAGACAATATGGCAGCTCAAGATCGGGCTAAAGATGATGAGGGAAGTAGCAACAGTGAACCTGTTGTACAATAGAGGGAGATATCTTTGGAAGTTCTTTATACTTCTAGGCAAATGAAGGTTGCAGTGGAGAAGGGCATCCAGACAAAGATGTTTCAACAAAGAAGCAGACTGGATGGGGAAATAGATGAGTTATGGCATCTCATGTAGAAATGTAAGAGGAACCATGACAGTGAGGTTTAGACAGTCATTTGGGTGATTGTGGAAGACTGTGAAGATCATTTGCAGAGTTGATGAGCAGTAGTAGTTACAAAGCAAGATGTGGGATCCAGGAGGTCTGAAGCTTAAAATTACATGACCAAGAGGTCATGGTTTCTTATAAAGATCACAAGGATGGTGGTGGATAGTGGTCTGATTTGATTTGCAGGTCAAGTGAAAGGTGAGCATGACTGTTTTGTGGAGTTAGAACATATACCAGAAATTTGTTGCTGGTAAAGTGCTGGACAGTATGGTTGAAGAGGTTGTTTGAGATGAGAACACTGCTCCAACTTACACTTTGAGTATCTGCTGCAAGCTTACAGAAAAGGAGCAGAAAGGGAGCTCATGGACAGGAGCCCATGGAAAGTTTCAAGCTTTGATGCAGGAGCATCGTGGCATGCCAGCAATGTGACGAGTTGGTCACATGCTGTGGCATATTTTTGGTTTGTTTGTTTTGATGAGTCATAGTTTGTTAGCACCAGTAGGAGTGATGGCGAATCATGACTCCCTGCGTGGAGATCAAGCCGTAGGTTGTTTGTTTGTGACAAAGACGTTTTTCATCATGCTCTGTTTTGTTTGTCTTAGGTTATAGTTTAGCTTAAATAGGCGGCTCAGAGAAGGAAGAAGGGTTCTGTTCTTCAGTTCTGTTCTTCTCGGGTAGAATCCCATTTGTAGAGAGACGGACAGACTTGCGTCTGGTTCCGCTTGTAAATATTTTGAGAAGACGGAGGAAGGCGAGCCTAGTGGTGTGCGTGTGTGTTTGCTTAATAGGAAGAGTAGTTGTGTGTTTGCAGTGTTATTGGCCTCTATGCATTTACTATTTGAACTATGTGTCTCGGCAGAGTCGACTTCGTCGATTTTCTGAATACTTAGGTATTTCTGTGAAATGGTTGATTCACGCATTAAATTGTTGCTTGAATGGCTGGAATAGTTCGTAGATGCATGCATAGGAGGGTTAGGCTAATTACTCTTCAAGTTTGCAGGCTGGATTGATCGATTCCATGATCAATTGGCGCAGCGTACAAGTTTTCTGCCTTAACCAGTTTATTGCAGAGAACGAACGATGGAGATCGAGTCCGCAGACAGAGATATGACGGTCCAGGAGAGATCCGCAACGGAAGTTGCGAAGGCGATAATGAATCTACAAAGATCTGGAGATCCACGCCAAAGCGTAGATCGACGGTTGTGGAGGAGGCCGCAAAGATCTGACGGAGGAGAACAATTGCGGGAGGAGAGTTGTGGGGGAGCAACTTTGGAAAGTTGGCTGTGCATCCCGCATCTCGCAACCCGCTTGCGGAAACAGTGTTGCGGAAAGGCGGTTGCGGAAACAGTGTTGTGGGAAAGCTTGTTGCGGAAAGGTGGTTGCGGAGACAGAGTTGCGGAAAGGCAAATCTAGCGCAGAATTGGCCGAGGGCTAAATTTGGCAGTCCTGCTAATTGTAGGAGCCACGAGATCTTGGAGGTGCTGGTTGGGTTAGCTGTGGTCGACCCCCCCTGCACCAGATACACTTTAAAGTTTAATCTATTCATATAATTTATGATGCTATTTACTATTTAGTCCTTCTGTTTATTAGATATATACATTTTTGAAGATGCTTTAGGCACTTTATAGAAGTTCAATTTGAATTTGAGTGATAAATCTGTATTCACATTGGCTGTACTTTTGAGTCCCTTGATCAACTTTGTGATCATTCATTGGTGATTGGACATTAGTAAATTATCTTATCTTTTCTTATCTCATCTAAAACATTAGACAAAGATGCATTTAAGCCTACTCAAAGCATTAGTCTCAATTGCAAAAAATCACAAGGCATTTGGAGTTGCCTACCTTACTCCTAGTTGGTTGTGCTTTTGCTAAATACATGATTAACTGCCGACTGCTGCTCTGTATACAAGGTGGTTAATTTTCTGATATTAAGTCTTTCAATTTACTGAAGTCTATTGTAAGCCAGGCAAAGTAATGCATGTATTTTAATTCATCTCCATATCTTACTGAGAATGCACAAGTGAACCGCAAGGTTTTGTGTGCATTTTGTAGTTTGCCTCCATGCAATGAAATCAAACCTGCACTCTCTACATTGATTCCCTGTAGAGTTCCTCTTCAAACTAGGTATCCTTGGGGTATAAAATTTTGCTCAGCTACCTCTGACAGTGTTCCAAGTGAAACCTTGTCTTTTAGGTGTGTTGCTCATTCTGGTGTCTGGTAGTGGATTGAACACAGTCCAAGTATGAATGCAGCAGGGAAAACTTAGTAATGGCAGCTTTCTGTCTGAGAAACTTGACTATGAGAATGTAATAGTCCTATGTGTAACATAAATTTTTGTCAAATGCCAATGCGAAGTGTGCTTTTGACAAATGGGGTGCACTATGCCATAAAGATGTCTCATTGCCTACACTGTCATCAGTTTAAACATTGATAGAATGAAGTCAACCTGTAGTTGTTTGGCTCATGCCACAGACTCTAACTCATTGACTAACCATGTGCTAAAATTTGAACAATATCGACTAGGGTTATGCCCGATTTTTTTTAAAACTTAAACTGAGATGAATAGATCACAAGGGTGGTATTCTATCTTGTCTGCTCTTCAGTATCTTTTAGACTATGTTGCATTGGTTTTGGGGACGGGGGGTTGGGGAAACAGTGGGGACGGTAGGACAAGTCCCTGGGATGACTACAGCACATGCTCATTTTTTCAGGGCACGGCATGTTGGGGACGACAATTATATATATATACTTTAAAAAGTTAGAATTCAAACATAAACATTTGTAGTTGCTTGTAAGCACATTAGTCTATACTATATATTATATTGCACGTTCCTCACACTTGCTAGTTCTGAAAAAGATTAAGCAAACAAGAAAAGGGCTGAGTGACATTCCATTATTGGCTCTTGAACATGAGCAAAATGCAGTTTATCTTTAGGAAACTTAATGTGTAACTATTTTCAATCGCAATAAGGTCCACGAAGGGTCTTTGAGAAGAATGCTTGTCTGTATATAACAACTTTTCTTATATTTCTTGTTTATGATGATTATCTGCAATAAGATCCTTTGTCAATATGATGATTATCTGCAATAAGGTCCATGAAGGGTCTATGAGAAGAATGCTTGTCTGTATATAACAACTTTTCTTATATTTCTTGTTTATGATGATTAGATTAAAAGGCATTCTCTTCTCAACAGATTCTGCAAATTTTTACAGCTATGTTGAAAACCAATACAAAACACTACGAGATATACATGCTTGCATTCTGTAAAGAGATTATATTCATATTTTAGATTAAGTAGGATATTGAATAGGAATTTATTCAAATGTTTAGTGCCCAATCTAAGTCTTTACTATCCAATTTTTTTCACAGTGCGTGAGGTTGGGATGGGGGAAGAGTTGGACCTGAATAACTCCTGGACACCTATGTACAATATGTAAAAGCTAAGATGGCCCTAAAATTGAGAAATACAAGAACAATACGCAGAAGGAACATACCTTTGAGTTGTTGCATTTCTTGGGTTGTAACTTTGTTGACATGGAGGTTCTGCTGCTTGTAATGATGTTGCTGAAAACACAATAGTTAAAACTTAAATCACCAGAAACCCAAACCAAAATCCATCATACGCAAACCATATATTTTGAGCTGTAACTTGTATAGATTCAGATTCAGATTCAGAATAATACGAAAAATATGGATGGGATAAATGATCATATTGTCCAATCATCAATGTCTATTGCCAAAACTGAAGATACATGCCCAAAACATCACCAAAATCTACAGGGACATCTCTGAAATCTACTTGGAATGTTTTCAAAATCTGCGTGGAAGTTCCCGAAATCTGATGTTTTGGGTGTGGCCAACAAGTTCTCAAGTCCTTGATGAAGTTCCTGGTAGGTTGGGGATGTTTCCTAGGGTCCCCAAGTCCCTGAAATCTGTGTTACTTGGGAGCGGAAGCGGGAGCGAAAAGTGAAATTCTCAAAAGCTTTTGGTTTGGAAGCGTTATATATATATATATTTGATGCATATATGTCAACAAATGCATCTAGAATGTTGAATTAGTTATGGAAACCATAAAAACATGAAAAAAACCATAATACCATATAACAGCATTCATCAATCATCTAGTATTTGTCAACCATAGGTCCAGTATCCATAACATCAACCACTAAGCTTGAAATTTTCAATATATAAATAGGCTATAAACTAGGGATTCTTTAAAAACTAGTTTTGAGGCCACCAATAAATAGGCTATAAAACTAGGCTATAAACTAGGGATTCTTCAAAAACTAGTTTTGAGGCCACCAACATCAATCTGAACAATCAACACCACCAACATCAAGGTACATAGAGGGGTTGATGTGTTTGGTTAAATGCCAATCCCATATCCTCATACATGATAGAACCCAATGGAAACATTGCAATCGTGAAATCTTAAAAACTGTTAAGTCTGTTGAATTTTGAATGGGATAAAAAATTCTACTTTTTGGATATGAAGTTCGATGAGGTTGGAACCACTCTCAAACATCCTCAAACAAGGTACATAGAGGGGTTGATGTGTTTGGTTAAATGCCAATCCCATACCCTCATACATGATAGAACCCAATGGAAACATTGCAATCGTGAAATCTTAAAAACTGTTAAGTCTGTTGAATTTTGAATGGGATAAAAAATTCTACTTTTTGGATATGAAGTCCGATGAGGTTGGAACCACCCTCAAACATCCTCAAACAATTAATGTTAATGTTAAAAATTTAAGTAAGACATTTTCTATTCTTTTACTTTAAGAATTTAATATTACCATTTAATGCTACTGATGATTACTACGGTTAGTTTTTTGCTATTAGAGTAGACATTTCCTCCTTTATATAACATTAGTATGGACATAGGGTTAGTTCCCCCCCATCCATCACTTAACTTTTTGTTTTTAAAAGAAAAATTAAAAAAATGAGGAAGCGGTTTTTTTGCAAGGAAGCAAGGTTCCTGAAAACACTCCCATATGGAAGCGTTTAGGAAGCGTGCTTCCCCAACGCTTTCTGGATGCTTCCTTTAGAAGCGAGCTTCAGGAGTGGGAGCCAGAGTAGCAACGGAAGTGGAGGGGGGGGGGAGCGCTTCCTCGCAACATAGCCCGAAACACAGGGACAATGGGAATGGGGCTTTTTTTGGCGGGGAGGGAATGGGTCTTCGTGCAACATAGCTTTTACATCTTGATCAATCTCATTTTTTCAGATGTAATATAGCTGAATTTTCCTTGAGATGGACAGATATCACGAGAGCCGAATAAGCCATTTGATTCCAGTATCCTATCTTTTGTATACTTCTTGTTGACATATCTCACATCTATAGTTTTCTGAGTTAATGCAAATACAACAACCTTGCACCTTCTTGCGCACTTGCAATTAGATATGACATGGAATCTCCTCCTGAAAATGATAACATTATTAGTTCTAGGTCCCAGAATAGTTGTGGGCTTTATGGTGTAAAGCTTAGACCATATAATAGAAGCACACAGTTCCATTGTTTTAATAATAGAAATTGTTTTGATTTGTATTAAAAGGCTGTGTCTTAGCCCAAACAAGAAAGATTAAAGATTACAACTTTTCAGGAAGACATCCATATTCAATATCAACTCTCCACCCTAGATGAGGTGGTAAGGGTTCTAGAATTGATGTTTCCTCCTTTTACATACTTCCTCTCTTTACCTTTTTTACATGAGTAAGTCCTCACAAACTGATTACATAACAATCAACAAAAGCAATACACGTCAAATTTTGCAAATTAGCTCAGCTGCCCGGCATTCTTAATTAGAGGGGTCCATCAGAAGCACCTCTCCAACGTAGCCTTTGTATTGAAAAAGCAAGTTTTGGATTCCCAAGGATATATCTCTCTTAGCCGCTTTTTCCCACTGTTTTTGATTGGATTTCCTTCCTCTAGTGTGTGGGACCAGGGTTAAGGGGGTGGCCTCCATGATGATGAGGGGGCACTTCTAGTTTTTAATAATTAATCCTTTTTCATTATCCTTCCATTCTTCCTTTTCCTCTCCCCCTGAAATTTTTGGATTGATTAGGCTGATTCTCTTTTTGGCCTTTGGTGGAAGGGGTTGTTCTTTGGTTGCTTTCGGTACTACTGTAGTGTAAGGAATTCCTTTTGTTGGATTCTCCACATAGATTTAAATTTATGCTACTACTTTAGTGACTGATTCTTGGTGGATCCTTTATTGATCGCTGCTTCATTGCATGGAGATCAGGTGGATTGGGGTCTCTCTTTCCTAGCTTGGAGTCTTGAGGCTCTATGCCTTCCTTTTCCCAATGGGTCTTTAGAGCAACCCAGGGCTTTGAACTGATTTTAGTTAAAGGTGGCCTTAGCAGCTTTCTGACTTTGACACTGTAATTGCTTCTTTTTTGCTTATCATAGGATTATACTGGTTTTGATTGCTTTGCATGGACGGGGTGGACTACTTTGTCAGAGGTACTTTCAAGTAGTCTCTTGCAAAGTGTTCATATTCATGGCACATATTGCATTTGAAAGACAGATTCTCATAATCTAGATCTTGATGGAAGATTTGTCCATCTAGTGGGATTAGAATGGCCTTTGGACGACCTTTGTCCAAAGCCACTTCTATATAGATGTTGTTGCTTTGGCTCCATTGCTTCAATGAACTTCTTTGTATATTTTCCAGAGGTCACTACTTGCTTTGGAAATCTTTGATCCCAACCTGGTCACAAATCTCTCTAGTCCCCAACAATATACTAATAATTATGTCAATCCCAGATAATGTAAAAGTAACCATGAACTATAATAAGCAACACATGAGATATCTACAACTTCTAACAACAACAGTCGCACATAAATGAGACAGTGTTTTCGGTCAAAACACCCTGAAAAATCCCCGAAGGGAAAACAATGAGAAATATATAGAGACTTTTATATCATAAGCAGTTTACAATACAATCTGAAAGATACTAGCGCAAACTTATCTCAAGTTTGCTCAACTGCTGGAATAGTTGGTGTAGCTGGGAATGTGCCCCTCTACCTAAATGCGTCTCTTTTCCTCTTGACTATGCCCCTCTTTTTATCACTGCTCTTTGATCTTAGGCCTCATGCCCCTTTGCCTCTTTCTCTCTCTCAGCTCTTGAAGAACCCTAACTCAGGTTCACCCTCCTTAGTGAACTGTGCCCCTCTGCTCAGGAAATGTGCCCCCATTCTAGCTGGTGAATCAACTGTGCTTTGTAGCTGGATCAAACTCACTCAGAACCAATCTCCGTCTCTGCAGTGACCTCCCTTTTCTTGTAATAAACACACACACACACACACACATATATAATGATAGATAAAGAAATAAAAGCATAAAATAAATAAGAACAATATTAATAATCAAACCATTATAAGACAATTCCAATTAATAATCAAATATAAAACGACATGCCTTTTCTGTTGAAAAGGTATGAAAGGCCATATTTAAAATGTCCCGATAATGTAATCAAGATATATCGAATGTGTTTATATTATTATACACTTTTATTTTATTATTATTATTTTTTAACAGAAATTGAATTTTTATTTTCATTATATAAAAATGGCTGTGCACAACCATCCAAAACAAAAGCAGACCCAGTCTGAATTTTGATTTTACATAAGCAAAAACGACCATGTCTGTAACTATCTTTGCTTTACTAAAGACCTTATATTTCTTCCTACTTTTCACCATGCTAAAGGAGGGGTAATCCCTGACGAATTGGAAGTTTAACAAAATACAAAAAAACATCAACTAAAACTTGAGATTTTGACACTATTGCTTGTTCTTTGCATCCCTGCCTGGAACAGGCTTTGAAACTGAGATTTCTACCATTGGCTGCACTCTGTTAGCTTCTGTTTCCTAGCAATGGCTGCACTCTGTTAGCTTCTGTTTCCTGGCAATCACTGCATTGATTCATGTTGACCATTTTTTGAACATCTTTGGCAATTCTATCAATCTTTCCTAGCATTTCTTTGACGTCCCTATCCCTATCATCAATCCTTGAATCTTGGCAAGACATTTTACTTAACACATACCCTATGTCAATTGAGAGCTCCTAATTTTGCCTCTTGCCTCTTGCCACTGCAGACTACTTCAAATACAATACTTCCCTTGACGCTGTTCAAACCCTTTCTCCATCCTTGCCAT
The DNA here is from genome assembly GCA_001517045.1 of Pseudotsuga menziesii. Lineage (NCBI taxonomy): Eukaryota > Viridiplantae > Streptophyta > Pinopsida > Pinales > Pinaceae > Pseudotsuga > Pseudotsuga menziesii. Next base: position 64,656 of record LPNX010579066.1, on the reverse strand, counting down.
TCGTTCCTCTTAGTCTCCATTACCGATGCTTCCTCGACCGTTCACTTGGTGAAGCTCTTGATAATCTCAATGTGCTCCAAACAATAACCTCCTCTACTGTCTTCTTCTTTGGCTCGTCTTGTTGTATACGCCAACCCCTTTCTCCTATACCACACCACTCGTTTGCCATTTCACATGCATATGCATCTATCGCATTAAACTGAAGTGAAAACTGTTCGACTGGGCTTTGAAGGCACTGGCCATAGTTCACATGGGCCTGAGCATGCAGGATGCCATGTATACCACTTCCTTTTTTTCTCAACTTGTTCCCTTGACCCTCAAAGTTCGTAATGGAATTGGGTGGTGTTTAGGAGCATCGAAATGGAGCAAAACACAACCTATCTCTAGCCTACCACCTTTTTTGGCTAGAGAATCTACCTTTCCATTGTTTTGCCTAAGGATGTGCACGAAGCTAAGATCTAAACCTGCTATGATGTGTGAAATTCTTCGCGCAATTCTTCTGCATCTTGTGTTTCCATTCCTATATCCTCTCCGCATCTTTTGAATGACTTGTCTAGAGCCTCCTATGATGGTTGCTTTGTCTATGTTTATTTTGGCCATGAGTTCAATCCCATACATTAGAGCTAGCCATTCCGCTTCATTGTTTGATTTTGTTGCCAGTCCCCAAGCAAAAGATTCTACAATTTTTCCTCCTGGGTCGTAGATTATCACCCCCACACTTGCCTCCTCTATTATTATACACTTTTATTATGAAAATTCGTTTCATGAGTTTTCTGATGATAACATTGGTATCAGAGCAGGTTTGAATCCGAGCCACCGCAACCATCCTCCATTGTCTAGGTCAACCCTTAGTGTCGTTCATTGCCCGCGTTCCTTGCGTCGTCGTTGTTTAGATCCAAGCTACCATCGCCATTCTCCATCGTCCAGGTCAACCACTGTCATCATTCATCGTCGCATTCCTCGTTGCTTTCATTCCGACAGACGACCCGCCACATCAGCCCTCATAATGGCGTAGTGCAGTCCCCATTGCGTAGCTGCTTGTCCCATTCTACAAACCCGCATGCTCAGTCCCTCACGTCATAATTTCTTCCAGTTCCCTCGTCATTCAACCTTCAACAACTTTACATCATAAAGTTATAATATTAGAATGGAGGAACAACAAAAGAAGAATGACTAATTAAGCAAAGAAATCGGTAACCAGAAGGCTGAGCTAAACTCTATCAAGGTTCGCCTAAAGAAATTGGAAGTAGGACAAGCAAATTTACAGACAAGCATCGACGAAAACAATACAAGGCTACAAAACATCGATGATCAACTCTATAATTTAAGTGTCATCAGGGAAACAGACTAGAAAAATTGCACAGGTAAGAGATCAACTCATTGCTATTGGTATTACTGTTGATGATGATGACCTTGTGCAAACTGTGGTTGATGGTCTTCCAAGCTCTTAGGAAACCTTCATGGCATCTGTCAATGGACGTGAGAATCAACCAACCTTTGAAAAGGCTTTGGCATGATTGCATAGAAGAAGAGGGAAGGATTTCAGGCAAGGTAACCAAGGAAGGCAACCTTGCACTTGCAGCCAAGACAAAGAAGTTTAAGAAGCCTTTCCCGCAGCAAAAGAAGGGAAAGAAAGCTCAAGGTAAGTTCTCTGACATGTCAAAAGTGGAATGTTATAATTGTCACATGTTTGAACATTTTGCCAAGGATTGCAGGCAAGCCAAGAAGAGTCCCAAGCAAAGGTTTCAAGCCTCTGCTGTAGAAGCAGATGAAGAAGAAGAAGAACCAAAGAAGAAGAAGAAAACCAAGGCTAACAAAGATGAAGAGCCTAAAAGAGAGTACTAGATTTTTGCTCTCATTGGTTCTTTCACAGATCGTGCCACTTCTTGGTTGGTGGACAGTGGTGCCTCCAGGCACATGATAGGTAACCGTAGAGCTCTGACCAGTTACAGAAAGAAGAAGTTCACCACACAGGTGGAACTTGGAGATGACTCCACATAGAAGATTGAAGGAGTTGGCTCAACTTCATTTCAACTTGACTCAGGTTCGATTCTTCATATTGATGATATTCTTTATGTTCCTGGTTTAAAGAAGAATCTTTTATCTATTGTTGACTTAAAGGACAAGGGCTACAGAGTCCTCTTCATGGACAAGAAGGTCCTTCTATGGGCAAAGGACACAGATCTAAGTTCAGCAGTACAAATTGGGGTTCGAGAGGGAGGCCTCTACAAGGCTTCCGAAGATTCCACTCATGCTTTGGTACATCACACAGTTGACCCTTGTGAACTATGGCATAGAAGGTTTGGACACCTTCATTACACAACTCTCCCATGATTGCAGAAGATGGTCAAAGGTATGCCAAAAGTATCCCCAAAACATGATGGAATCTGCAAAGGATGTGCTCTAAGTAAGAACACCAAGAAATCCTTTCCCATGAGCAAGAATAGATCTAAAGGCATTTTGGATTTGATTCATTTTGACATTTGTGGGCCTATGTCTTCACCCTCCTTGAGTGGGTGTTTATATTATGTTTTGTTCATTGATGATTACTCTCGAAAGTCATGGATTTACTTCCTCAAGGCCAAAAGTGAAACCTTTGACAGGTTTAAAGAGTTCAAGACACTGATTGAAAATCAAACTTGCAGACACATCCGTATCTTGAGATTAGATAACGGAGGTGAGTATGAATCTATTGAGTTTGATGATTTTTGTCGGGAAGTAGGAACCAAGAAAGAGCTGACGGTACCTTACAACCCTCAGCAAAATGGGGTTGCAGAAAGGAAGAATAGAATGATCTGTGAAGCTGCTAAAGCTATGATCACCGATCTAGATCTTCCTCTATCTTTGTGGGCTGAAGCTACAAGTATCGCTGTGTATATTTAGAACAGAAGCCCTCATGCTATCTTGGGGGAAAAGACTCCAGAAGAAGTCTTCACTAAGAAGAAACATGCAGTTGACCACATGAGGATTTTTGGCACTCATGTGTATGTCCATGTGCCAAAAAAAAGAGGGCCAAGCTAGAGCCCTTTAGTAAGAAAGGTATATTTGTTGGGTACAGTGATTGCTTGAAGGCATATTAAGTATATATACTAGGACAAACGTACATTGAGGTCAACAGAGATGTGATCTTCCATGAGGAAGCTGTGTTTCGTAAAACACTAGAGCTTTCAACGGAAGATGCAGTTTCTCCACTTGAGTTTCCAGATTCAGAAATTCAGAGGGAGGAAGAGGAAATTGAGGATCAAATTCCATATGTACCTAAGGACATTGAAAGTCCACCAGAAGAACTACTTGAAGTTCCTTCTTCCAAAAGGAGACTTGCTTGGTACCGAGAGACGGTACAAGAAGGCGAGAAGCATAAAGCTCCTCCCGAGACTATCAGAGAAAGCATAAGACCACGGAAGTCCTCCGGTCTTATGAGCCAACTTATCAGTTCAGAACCTTCATCATATGAAGAAGTAGCAGGTAAACAGGTATGGGTTGATGCCATGATTCAAGAGTACAGTTCAATCATGAAGAATGATGTGTGGGAAGTTGTTCCGAGACCAACAGGAAAGTCAGTAGTGACTTCTAGATGGCTTTATAAAATCAAGCATGCTGCAGATGGCAGTGTGGAGAAGTATAAAGCCAGATTCGTAGCTCGTGGCTTCACTCAGAAAGAAGGCATTGACTATGATGAGACATTTGCTCCTATTGCCAGGTATACTACCATTAGAACCATCATTTCACTTGCTGTAGTATTCGGATGGAAGTTACATCAGATGGATGTAAAGACTGCCTTGCACAATGGCAAGATTGAGGAGGAAGTCTACATTGAACAACCTAAAGGCTTTGTGACTCATGGGAAGAATACCCATGTATGTAAACTGAAGAAAGCCTTGTATGGATTGAAATAGGCTCCTAGAGTCTGGTATGCCAGAATGGATGGATTTCTCCACAGCTTGGGGTTTTCCGAAAGTACAATTGATTCTAACTTGTACTTTAAGGTTCTTATTATCATGTCTTGATACTTGTTCTATATGTAGATGACTTGTTTCTTACAGGTGATGAACAGTTGATAGATCAGTGTAAGAGGGAGCTTACCTCTGAATTCAAGATGAAAGATCTCGGATTGATGCATTACTTCCTTGGCTTAGAGGTCTGGCAGAAGCCAGGCGAGATCTTTCTGACACAAGGAAAGTATGTAGTGGACTCAACCAATGACTACCAACTTGACAAAGTTGCGGGACTCAACCACCAGTTCACAAAGTGTGGACTCTACTTTATATAGACAACTTATTGGTTCTCTGACGTATCTTGTGCATACGAGACTAGACATATGTTACATAGTGAATGCACTGAGTCAGTTCACGTCTGATCCAAAGCACATACACTTGGTAGCTGCCAAACATGTACTCAGATATGTGCGAGGTACTATCACTTATGGGCTCAGGTATGCTTCCAGCAGTGGAGTATTGTTATCTGGATATACAGATTCAGATTGGGCTGGCAGTGCAGTTGACCAGAAAAGTACCTTTGGTCATTGCTTTAATATGGGATCAACAATGATCTCTTGGTCCAGCAGGAAGGAAGGTTCCATAGCTCAGAGTACAGCCGAGGCAGAGTATATTGCTGCAAGTGATGCTTTCAAGGAAGTAGTTTGGCTCATAAAACTTGTATCTGATATGTTCGGGGGAAAGCTTGACTCAACGATCATCCATTGCGATAATCAGAGTTGCATAAAGCTTTCGGAGAACCCAAAGTTTCATGATAGATCGAAACACATTGAAATGAGGTATCATTTCATCAGAGACCTAGTGCAGAGAGGTGCTCTGAAGTTGCAGTACATTCGTATAGATGAACAGATTGCAGATATCTTGACTAAGCCTCTGACAACATCAAAGTTCGTGTACTTTCGTGACAAGCTTGGTATGGCAGAGAATGCCTCTCTCGTTGAGAGGGAGTGTTGGTTTTTTTGAGCAGCATCGAGAGCCATTCTCTTAGGAGAATGGGGACACCTGGTTCGGGACCACGGTGTGGACTCAACCTAGTGTTTAGTGATCATTTTGTTGAATGTTGATATCTGGTCTTTGACCATGATATGGAACCAGCTCTGCACTGGGGGGACTCAACCCTGTGTTGAGTGACCATTTCATTGAATGGTATACATCTGGTCCGGGACCACGATGTGGACTAGTCTAGTACTGGTAGACTTAGCTTAGTTCTGAGTAGCCATTCTTTTGATTGGAGGCACCTGGTCAGTTACCAGGACTCAACCCGGGGTTGAGGGGCCATTCTCTTGGAGAATGGAGGCGCTCGGTTTGTTACCAAGTATTTGACCTAGTGTCAAATTATGCAGCCTATGGTTGAGGCACCTGGTCTGTTACCAGGAAGGCACTATAAGCCCTAGACTTGGCCTAGGCATGTGTGACACTCTGACCCTTGATCAATGGGCTTTGTGGTCTTCTCCAAGGATTAGCTACCCTTGGTTAAGACACCCCAGTACTTAATCTTGGTGTGACACAGAGTGTGAGATAAAAGCATTAGTAATTCTCTTGGTTTATGGTGATGTACTTTGACCACGTTGACCACAGGTAATGACCACAGTGGCACTTAAAGGAGGCTAAAGCAAAAGTCAAAATTACATGAAGACCCTTAGTACCACTAAGGTGTAAAAGTGAAAGTGCAAAAAGACCTTTAACACCACTAAAGGCACAAGCGAAAATTAGAAAAGATATTATTATTTTGAGATTCCTAATTTTGGCCCACTTCAGGTGACTCAAAGGATATAAAAGTTCAAGCCAATTCATTATTACACACACACTTGCTTTCACAGGTACAGTTGATCAAGTTTGAAGAAGAAGATTTTGTGATTGTGCCCTAACATAGATGAGTCTAGCTAGGGCATCATCATCATTCATTGGAGGAAAACCCTAAGCTAGGGTTTTTATTTTTTTCTATCTTAAGGGTTTTTAAAACCCTCCTCTTCAGCAACAAACTCCATTCGGGCAACTCTTCTCTACTGGGAAGTTGATAGATCTCCTCGAGCAGCTCTATCTTCTTCACAGGCTGTCCGCACTTTCTCTCCGGTAGCATTCTAAGGGCTCGACCCTTCCTTCTCTGCCCTCAGGCAGCTAGCAGCGGTAGCCCGTAAGGGCTAGGGCTTGCTGCAGACCCATGGGCAACCCATAGGGCATACCTGGGTGGGTGTTACTGTTGCCCTGAACCCTCAGGCAGCATCAGGTAGACCCGCGAGGGTCTTGGGTAGCAGCCCAGAGCCCGTGAGAGTTGGAGAGTTTGTACAGACCCTCTGGGAAGCTCACAGGCAGGCCCTAAGGGCTCCGGTCAGGGCTGTCTGCCCTTTGGGCAGCAAAATAGTTGCACAACAGCTGGACAGAGAAGGAAAAGCAGGTCAACAGGCAGAAAAATAGACAGCCGGGCATAAACAAGAAAAACGGGCAGCGGGCTAACTGATAGGTATAGCTGGGCAGTTGACAGTTTTCTAAGCAGCCTTTAGTTTGTTGGGAAGGAGAGAGAAAAGGGCTACAAGCCCTAATTTTTGAAAAAGCCCTAGTTGGGCATTTTTGTATGTATTTGGAAAAGTGATCTTCTGGTATTGTGGTTAACCCTATTAGGGTTTGTGGAACTTTTTGAAGAATTTCAGTCATCTCATTTACGAGATGAATTACTAATGCTTTTTGGGGTTTTTGTCCTTTAAAGGTTTCCCTAGTGAAAAACTCTTGTGTCCATTGTGTTGATGTGATGAATGTTGTTTACTGCACTTATCAAATGTTTATGTTAGTTTGCAATTTTTGAAAGTATCATGCTAATGCTAAAAACTTAACACATAGAGGGGCTGTCGTTTGGGTCAATAAAATGGAAGAAATTTTTGAATCAAACCCTCCAATGGGAGAACGAGAGAAAATAATGACAACAACAAATAATTTGGAAGGAGAAGCCCGCGCCTTTCTATGGGAAAACTTCATCATAACCTTATTAAAAAGATTCCACGATGAAGAAGAAGATGACCTCTATAACAAGTTTGTTCATCTGAAGCAAAAGGGGAACGCCAAAGATTACACACACGAATGGGAAGTTCTCGCAACAAGACAAGATGGATTCACATATGAACAATTATTAAAGATGTATATTTGTGGGTTAAAAGATTACATCCGTAGTGAAATCAGCTATGGAAACCTAAAATCATTGAGGATGCCAGATATGCAACCAAACTAATCGAAAACAAAAACAAGTACAACAAACCATCATACATAGGAATGGAGAAATCAAATAAATATTCCAATGAAGGGTCCAATAGATTCTCCTTGGATAAATCTAACAAGTATGCACCACCCCATCTGAGGGAGAACGAAAAATAACATTAAGACCCAAAAAAGAAATGGGTAAACAAATGTAGATATTGTGGAGACAAATGGGTGAAGGGGCATAAATGCAACAATAAAAAACTGTATAACTGTGAAGTAGAAAAGGAGTCAGACTTGTCCATCAGGGATTCTAACGACGAAGCTAGCAAGGAGGAAAATCTTGATGTCAATGTAGAATCTGAAGAAATAATGCCCAAGATATCTCTAGCTGCAATAACAAGCATCACACAGCCGCAAACATTGAAATTAAGAGGGCATGTCAAAAAAGAAAATGTCACCATACTTATTGACACTGGAAGCACCCATAATTTTATAGACGTAAATGTAGCAAAGAGGTTAAACCTATTCATATATCCAACAATAGATATAAGAGTGATGGTAGCAGATGGGAAGAAGATCGATGGTATAAGAAAGGGTCATAAGGTCAAGTTGCAAATAGACGATTATAACATGGAATATGGATTTTACACAATACCCTTAGGAGGAGTAGACATTGTCTTGGGAATTCAATGGCTACTAACATTAGGTACATATTCCGCAAATCATCAAAAGCACTTCATCAAATTCAAGTGTGAAGGAAGAAAATACAAACTATATGGACTTCAACCACCCCATACCCAGATTACATTGTCACGACAAATGGAGAAATTAATTTGGAAGGGGCACCAACATTTGTGGCACAATGTCATCAAATAAAGGTATTAGCAGCAGAGTTGGCGCATAATCAACCACCAGAGATCCAAGGATTAATCCAGAGATATGAGAAGGTATTTGAAGATCTTCCCATGAAGTTACCACCAGAAAGAGGAATAGAACACATAATCGAGACCAAACTAGGTTCAACACCCGTGAACATCAAGCCCTATCGATATCCTCACCATCATAAGACAAAAATAGAAAGGTTGACACAAGACTTATTAAGATGTGGAGTTATCGCAAGAAGCAGAAGTCCATATGCGGTTACAGTAATACTGGTTTGAAAAAAGGACGGATCCTTCAGACTATGTATAAGTTATAGAGGCCTCAACTAGGTAACAATAACAGATAAATTTTTGATTCCATTTGTTGATGAAATTCTAGATGAGCCTCATGGGGCCAAATACTTTTCCAAGTTAGATCTAAGATCAGGATATTATCAAATGACAAATACGAGTGCGGTTAGAAGATGTCGCGAAGATGACTTTTCGAATTCACGAAGGTCATTATGAATTCAAGGTGATGCCATTCGGGTTAACCAATGCGCCTGCTATCTTCCAAGCAACCATGAATGAGCTTCTTTGACCTTAAGAAAGTTTGTATTGTTTTTTTTGACGACATTCTCATCTATAGTAAAACATGGAAGGAGCATCTTAACCACTTAGAAATGGTACTTTCCCGCTTAGAAGAAAACCAATTTTATGCAAAAATGTCAAAATGCACCTTTGGGAAGGAAGAAGTAGAGTACCTCGGTCATATCATATCCAAGGAAGGAGTAAAAGTAGACCCAAATAAAATCAAGGCAATCATAGAATGGCCAAAACCCGATAATATATCAAAGTTTAGGTTTTTTTTGGGCTTAACAGGTTACTACCGAAGGTTCATAAAAAACTATGCCCATTTGACATCATCACTGTCAGATCTACTAAAGAAAAAATTATTCCAATGGAATATCAAGGCAGAGGAATGCTTCGAATCATTGAAGAAGATAATGATGCCCACGCCGGTTTTAGCGAATCCGGTTTTTTCGAAGCCCTTTGTGGTAGAATGTGATGCTTCGGGGTTTAGAATAGGTGCAGTATTGATGTAGGATGACCCATCCGATTTCCTTTGAAAGTAGGAAGCTCAACAAGAGAGAAGGACTGAATTCCACCTATGATAAAGAGATGCTTGCTATCATACACACATTAGCAAAATGGCGACAGTACCTATCGGGGAGTAAATTCTTGATACGTACTAGTCACGATAGTCTCCAATATCTACTTCGACAGAAAACATTATCCACAAAACAACAAAAGTGGATAGAAAAGATTTATGCTTTTGATATGGATATACTAAACAAAAAGGGGAAAGATAATATAGCAGTCGGTGCATTATCTAGGAAAGATGAAGAGATAACAACATACACAGTATCTGTTGTAATTCTTGGGTGGTTGGAAGAGATACCGATGGAATATGCTAAAGATCCAGAAGCTTGTTCTACCATTAATAACAAAGAACACCATCCCAAGTTTGAATTGAGAAATGATATTCTATGGTGCAAAGGAAAAATTTATCTCACACCGACATCGAAATTGAAAACAAAAATCTTAAAGGAATCCCTTGACTCACCTGCTGTGGGACATGTGGGTATTTTTAAAACTTACTACAATGCACAACAATCATTTTACTGGAAGGGAATGAGAAAAGACATCCAAAAGTATGTTTCTGAATGTGATATTTGCCAAAGAAATAAAAATGAAAATGCTTTATCACCATGCTTACGTTACCCTCTACACATACCAAATCAAAAGCGGGAAGAAATCTCAATGGACTTCATTGAGGGGTTACCCATGTCAGATGGGAAGGAAATTTTTGTAGTAGTTGACAGACTAACAAGTATGCTCACTTCATGGGGGTAAAGAAGACTGATTCAACAAAACAAATAGTTGAAACATTTTGCAAAAATGCTTATAAGTTACATAGGTTTCCAAAAGTCATTATCAATGATAGGGATTCAAAGTTTAAAGGAAATTTTTGTAAGGACTTCTGTAAACAAGCAGAGATATCCCTTAATGAGTTTGGCATATCACCCCCAAACTGATGGACAGACGGAAATAGTGAACAAATGTCTGGAAACATACCTTCATTGTTTTGTGCTAGACAAACAAAACAAGTGGTCCCAATGGTTGCATTTGACTGAATGGTGGTATAACACTACTTACCATACTTCAGCTAAAATGACTCCATTCCAAGCCTTATATGGTTATGAACCACCTAAATGGAAGGAATATGTGCTATTTAACTCTATGGTACCAAGTTCCAACGGTAAGAAATCAACTAGAGGAAGACCAAAAGACCATCCAAATACGAAGGGAAAATTTAACAAATGCTCGGAATTGAATGAATTAACAAGCAGATCTAAGGAGATCAGCAAGAGAGTTTGAAGTGGGTGATTGGGTGTTCGTACGATTTTATCCCTACAAACAATTGTTGCTCAAACAACAAGGCAAGAACAAGTTGGCCCCAAAATTTTATGGGCCATATCAGATTAACAAAAAAATCAGTGCGGTAGCGTATGGGTTAACAACTTAACATGGCCAGGTAACTGCTGCATTCATAACGTGTTTCATGTGTCAAGTCTCAAAGTGTTGGGACAACATCAAATTGCACAATTGGAGCTGCCCATCTTGGATGAGGAAGGTCAAATTATTTTAGAACTAGAAGGTATACTAGCCATTAAAGAAAGGAAGCTTCGCTCCAGGAATATAAAAGAATATCTTATGCATGTCTTCAATCACTAAATCCATGCTACCTGCAGGAGTGCATCTCACATTCCAAGCTACTGCCTATATTGATGATGTACCTCCATGCTAGGCAGAACCACATGGAGGACATCCCGAGTTACAAAACTCAACATTCTCCAAGCTATCACCTATGGATTTCAAAGTGGACTTGTTCTATTGGTTTGAAATCTAAGGACCAGTGGTTCAAAATTCAAATACATTTCTCTTGCACCTATGAAATAAGGCCCAGATTGAAAGATAATGTCTGTCATTTGTAGATTGAAGCAGAAAAACATGGTAACCTCGCCTGCAAGAAAAGAATGAGAGTTGTCCTTGTAGCTTAGGTTTCCAAGCTTCTGCAATCCATTGCTATAGATAGATGGGCTTGGGTCATAAACCATTGAACTTACCTATCAGAGCTTGGGGATGTTCTTGACTGGGTTGGAATCCTTTTTTTCACAAATCTGCATGCAGAATAAATCATGCAGGCTTGCTTGGCTGCAGTTTCCACGGGATGTGCCACTTTGTGACCCTTCGGCATTGTGGATGTGGCATGCTTGCCTGTTGTTTCTGGTAGATTCACTGCTTCGTGACCCTTTGGTACCCTTGATGGGTTTCTATTGCGAAGCGCATTAGCATCTATAGTTGCCAATCTGAGAAGGCAACATTAATCAGAGAGTAAACGTCTGCAGCTAGGGTGAAACCCTAGCAGTGATAGGCTGTGAGCTCTTCAATGCTCTTCATCCTCTTCAGTCTCTTGGATATGGTTATGCGGCCACATTTGTTACTGGGAAACACTTACTGTATTCTTATTTTTCTGAATAATACTTGCGAAATGATCTCAGTCCTTTCTTTTGAGAAAATGTTGTTCTGAATAATCTTATCTTTCTGATGTTTAGTGGTTACGTTTACCTTGGATCTGTTAATGTTTGAAGATGCTTTAGGACTAAAAATTTTCAATTTTAATTTGAATGAGAAATCTTAAAACAATAGCCCATGCATTCATTTTAGCCTACTCAAAATGCTAATCATGATTAGGGCAAATTTTATGCCATTTGGATCAGCCTAACCTTAATCCTAGCTGGTTGTGTCTTTTCTAAATAGTAAATAGTGATCAGCCTAACCTTAATGCCTCTGAAACCCTATTCTGGCATTCAGTAAAGACAAAAACCTTTATCTAGTGCTTTTGATTGGAAACCTTATTTTAATATTTAGTTTTGCAGTTCTACATAAGTCCAGTGTAAGCCAGGCAAAATAGTGATTGTATTTTAATTCCTCTCAGTATTGTTCAGACTGTGAATGCATAACTGAACTGAAAGTATTGCAGTGGTTTGGCTCTATGCGATGACCCAAAATCAAGTAAAAGTTCTTTCAGTTTTTCACATTTGCTGTGATAAATTTTCAAATTTATGGAACCATTTGAGTTTTTCTTGATACCATAATTGCTCACATTTGCTGTGATAAATTTTCAAATTTATGGAACCATTTGAGTTTTTCTTGATACCATAATTGCTCACATTTGCTGTGATAATTTTTCAAACTTATTAAACCATTTGAGCCATTATTGATACCGCTATTTTGTGAGTTCCTTAGTATATTCCTGAACTTAGATTGTTTCTAATAAGGTATTTTTGCCAACTTTTATGTTATTGCAGAGTATACTTGTAAAGTCTGTATTCCAGGGAGGCCGTGAAAATGGCAGGAGAAATCAATAGAGAGGTATTTCTTTGCACACTACAGGATTCATGATATTCCTATCTTTGAAGCTGGATTATAATAAACTTGTTTGATATCACTTGAACCTATATGCCACAGCATTAGAAGATCCTTGTTTGAACAGAGCATAGTACTTTACATTCATAGAACTTCTCTCTGTCTCCTTCCATTCTCCTCCTCTCCAAGCATTCCCTGCCCCCTTACCCCCTGACAAGAAAAGAAACACAAAAAGCAAAAAATAGTAGATGGGCATGTGATTTCTTCTCAAAGGAAGTTGAATGGCCAGGACATATTGTTTCTGAAAAAAGGTATGCTAGCTGGTCCCCAAAAAATCAAAGCTAATAAACATTAGAGGATCACAACAATCATCCAAGAAATACAAAGCTTCCTGCTAGTTGCTGGATTTGAGAAGATTTGAAACAAACTTCTCTCAAATAACAACACCACTATTAGAGTTCCTAAATAAATCAAAATGATCTTAAAGACTTCAAAAGAAACTACTTCAACCTCTTACTGAAAAGATAAATTGAATCACCAACCCTAACACTCCAAGATCCGTCAGAATGATGTAAGTGGAAAAGTTGCGAGTTCTGTATTTGTCGAATTGGAAATGTGATAGCCAATGAAAGTAGGAAAATGAAGGAGATAGAACAATGAAACTTAAATTCAACAAGAATTGTTGGCAATAATGTGTGCATAAAAAATTGGAAATGTTTTCTTACGAATATGGAGTAATAATTGACTATAGATCACAACAAGTATACTCACCTAGAAAGGAGATGTCTCCAATAATAACTAAGCCAGATGTCATTAATATTTGGCTAATATAACCCTAAAATGACTTAGTAGACAAGCAAAGAAAATGTAGTTGCTAATATCTTCTCTTAATTATATGTCATATCCATGGTACAAGGAAATATAAGGTGCAGGATAAAGACAGAATAACATGATTGTAGAGAATGCATAGAAAAGACAGAATAACATGATTGCAAAGAATGCATAGAAATTATAATTTTCATTGTTAAAACAAGGCAACCAACATTTACATAAAATCTTCCCTTACAAAATTATAGTTTTCATTGTTAAAAGTTAAACAAGGCAAGCAACAACTACATAAAATCATGCCTTACTGAATTTGTACAAATTGTAGTATAACCTTATTGATCATCTCTTTATTCAGGCTCTTTGATCCAAACTCATGCACCTAGTGGAGTTAGTGCATTGATAGCAACAACTCCAAATTCAACTGATTATTGTAAGACAATTATTAAAGCTTATCAGACAGTGACAGAAAGTATTTCTTATCACAACATACACAACTGGCACTTGAAAATGGGCAGAAATCAACTCTGATTTTTCATTGAATAAATAGGTATGTACAACAATGGTACGAACTGTTGATGTCTTTGTAACTTTGGAATGTATTCACTTGTATATATTATGTACTGTACCCCGATGTTTATTCCGGGAAGTGTATGTAATGTATTGAAGTCATGTCATGCCTCGATGTGCCTATCGGGAGATTCAGTAATGTAAACAAGTCATGTCAAGTCATTGTGGGTAACCCTCCTATTGATCAAGTGTTAAAGTCCCCGCAGTTGTGGGGCTCTAGGATTATTAGACTATCCTAGAGAAGTCGACCCTAGGTGAGTTATTGTAAGTCGGGGCAATAGTCCCCACCATTGTGTTAAGGATAACCCTCCTTGTTGGTCAGAGGGGCAAAGTCCCCACAAGTTGTGGGGCACTAGGGTTATTAGACACTCCTAGAGATGTCGGCTCTAGTAAGTAATTGTTAAGTGAGGCCGACATGTTGGAGTGGGCTTCAAGTGAACGAAAGAATATAAATAGAGAGTGAGCCTCTCTATTTATCACACACACACACTCATTCACTGGGGCGCATGAGTGAGAGAGGTTGTTGGGACAAGAGAGATACTACTACTGTCGGGAGATCATCTTTATGTTTTCAGGTTTTACTTTTGGTGCTGATTCTATCTTTGAGGAAGTTGCGGGGTTTTCTCCTTTATGGTTTCCGTGAGGAAAATTCTTTGTGTCTCTTGTCTCTTGTGTTTATTGCTGTGCATGTTATTCTCTCAGTTAAAGATCCGAAGATCATAATGCTAGCTTGAATGATAAAAATCTAACATGGTATCAGAGCTAACCTGAGAAGAAGACATTGTGCACCTACAGAAGCTAGGGCTTCTTACTTTTTGGGTCTCTCTCCACAATCCATCAGCAAAAGTATGCTAGGTTGACTCTCCATTGAAGGGCGCATCTTTCTGTCGAAGCGGAATTCAATTCCAAGCATTTTCAGTTTTTGGTGCGGGAAATTAGGGCTTCTTACAGAAGAGGAATTTTTGAGTGAGCCCGACATAGGATTGTTCTCTTCATCAAAATCGAAGTTTAGAGACCTGGGTCAAGATTTTGGGTTGGGTGAAACTCCGGGAAAGTCAAACCCTAGTTTGACCTCAAGCTGGAAAAACCCTAAATAAGTTTTGGTACATTCGCTATATCTCGGGATTGGAGAAGGCTCAGGAGCTGAAACTTTCACAAGCCGAAGATAAAATCTTGATTTACACTGTGTCCAAAATTCAGCCTCAAATTCGCTATATTGTAGGAGATATGATCCCTCCAATTTAGGGTTCCAGCCTCTTCCAGGATTCATCCCTAAACAGGACACCTGGGGAGAATTGCTATATCTTGGGCTACAAAGGTCTAAATGAAATTTCTGAAGATGTTCCAGAAAGGGCACGGACTGTACGTTCTGTGGTCCGAGTTTCAGACCCAGAAGATGAAACAGTGACACGTGGCAGTCCGTACAACTTTGCTGTTCTGAACAGTCCTGTAACAGGTTACCTTGGGAAAACAATCATAAGTCCCAATTGGTGAAACCAATTCTGATGAAACCTATGGTGTTGGAAAAGGGACAGGCGAGGCTACTTCAGTGCAAAGTTTCAGACACAGAGGAGCAGTAATTTCGGAGATACCGTAGAAACAGTATCGGGCATTTCTGCAGAAGAAATTGGAAAACTAGGGCTTTCTGTTCCGGGAGTTTCCCTCCACTGTTTTCAGAAAAGGAGTACATTGGACAACTCACCTTGAAGAGGTCTATCTTTCTAGCCAATCAGATCTGAAAGATTCCAAGTTTTTAAAATTAGGGTTTCTTTGACGAAGCCTAGATTAGCCAGCTCCGGAACTAGGACGGACACCCCAAATTGGTAAGATCTAATCTTTTGCTATTTTCAGTTGAGGCTCTCATTTCAAAATGATCTATCACATCAGCTTGATGATAAGCTTGGTGAAGTTGACAACTTCCAAGCATGGAAGTATATGATCTCTCTGAAGAAAATGAATTGGATACCCACATGAGTGGAGAGGTTCCAGTTCTAGAGGAAGATGAGGCTAAAAACTTTACACAAGAAGAACTTGGTCAAGGCCAAAAAGATCATTGCTGATTCAATCACGGATCACCTTATACCACACGTGTCTTCCCTAAAGACACCGAAAGAGATGGTTGATTCTTTGACCAAGCTATTTGAAGGGAAGAACATAAATCAGAAGATGACTTTGAGAAAGTAGTTGAAGAATGTGGAGATCTAGAATGCAGAGACCATACAGTCATATTTTACAAGGGTCTCTCAAATCAAAGAACAAATTGAAGCAGTAAAAGAAGAAGTGAAGAATGTAGAAGTGGTGATAGCCACCTTGAATGGCCTCCCAGGATCATCAGATTTATTCATGTGAGGAATGTGTGCTAGAAGGAAGTGATTATTTTCAGCAGACTCTGGGAAGAAGAAGAAGCTCGACTCGTAATAAGAGAAGAGAAGATAGGAGCAACTGAAGATCAAGCTCTTACCATCCAAAGAAGATCTCTCAAGCGATGGGGAATATGAAGAACTCAACTCTTGAAGAACCTCTTATCCATCTTAGCATTTGGATAAGAAACGATGCTATTATGACTGAAGAAGATGATGAAGACGAAGGCTCAAGAAGGAGTCTACCCACGAAACAAATAAAGATAAGTATTCAATTGTCATTTCATGATATTGTTTTTGTTATGCATTTGTTTATATTCAATTGATGTATTATGCATGATAGAATGTTTGCATTAATGACAGTATGCTACTAATATGCATGTGATGGGTAAGTAGCTCATGGTGCTATACAACTCTCCATTGCTGCTTATCTAGAATGAAACCTCTTTGCTGATATATTGGATTAGTGCACAATCTCAATGTTGTCCTGGTAGAGATGGAAGGCATCTAGAAAGTTTCCGTGAGATATTGATGAATGTTGTATTAGCTAAAGTAGTTGCATGATCATGTATTTATGCATAAGAATTTGCCAGTATGAATATTCCTTATGAAATGTTTCTAACCATACAAATGCATTTGACTTGTAGGAAAGATCGCATACATAATCGCCTACAAGCAAAGAAGGATGAGACTTGTTCCAAAGAACAAGTGAGGACAGTTCAAGATGAAAAATAATATGACGAATGCAGCGACATCATTGATGCAGAACCTTCCAGCCATGAAGAAGTAACCAAGAAGAAAGGGAAGACCAGTTCAAGAAGAATGATGTCTAGGATGTAGTATTGATACATGAAGGAAAGTTCGTAGTTCCATCATGCAGTAGATGGAAACATCGTGGGATACAAGGCAAGATTCGTAGCATGAGGCTTCTCATGAAAAGAAGGCATAGACTACAAAGAGACATTTGCAGTCAGTGGGAGTTGAGACACATGACAGGCATAATCATGTGTGCAAATGAAAGGCGGCCTTGTACAAGCTCAGAAGACACCCATGGGATAACACATACATGAGGAGCTTGATGAAGGTCTGAACCTTTGCTACAAGGTTGACAAAGGATGACACGCTCACAGATGGGTGCGAGGAGAACGCTTTCAAAGATAGAGGATCTTGGTATCTAGTGACCCTAGATGGATACATAGAATATTAGTAGCAGAGGAAGCTACTTGTCACTCCAGTACAGAATGTTTCAGTGCATAGAGTACGGAAGACAGAGGGAGTATGATGCTTCAGAGGGAGTGATTGCAGAAGATCTTGAGGTTCGACATGGTACGCTAGGATGGATAGATTATTGATGACTCTAGGCTTTATTGAGAGTAAAGCGGATTCCAACCTTTGCTTCAAGGTTGAAGGCGGAAGACCAGTGATGCTCTTGTTATGGGTCGATGCACTATTTTCTAGGCATGGAGGTGTGGCAGAATGTAGATGGAATCTCCCTCGGACAAGGGAAGTATGCAGTAGAGATCCTAAAGAGGTTCGGGATGATGGACTGCAAGGCCATGACCACACCTATGGCATCGAACCTGAAGCTATTAAGTGATGCTTCATCAGATCGAGTGATGATCTAGATCCAGTGATGATGATCCAGATCGAGTGATGATCCAGATCCAGATGAAGATGACGAGAACTCAATGATGATCCAGATGATATAGAGAAGAAGACTTGTGCTGATAAATTGTGTCGAGAGAATACCTTCCTAGTTAAGAGGGAGTGTTGATGTATTTGTAACTTCGGAATGTATTCACCTGTATATATTATGTATTGTACCCCGATGTTTATTCCGGGAAGTGTTTGTAATGTATTGAAGTCATGTCATGCCCCGATGTGCTTATCGAGAGATTCAATAATGTAAACAAGTGCTGTCAAGTCATTGTGGGTAACCCTCCTAAAGTCCCCACAGTTGTGGGGCCCTAGGGTTATTAGACTATCACAGAGAAGTCGACCCTAGGTGAGTTATTGTAAGTCGGGGCAAATAGTCCCCACCATTGTGTTAAGGATAACCCTCCTTGTTGGTCAGAGGGGCAAAGTCCCCACAAGTTGTGGGGTACTAGGGTTTTTAGACACTCCTAGAGATGTCGGCGCTAGTAAGTAGTTGTTAAATGAGGTCGACATGTTGGAGTGGGCTTCAAGTGAACAAAAGAATATAAATAGAGAGTGAGCCTCTCTATTTATCACACACACACACTCACTCACTGGGGTGCATGAGTGAAAGAGAAGTTGCTGGGACAAGAGAGATACTACTGCTGTTGGGAGATCATCTTTATGTTTTCGGGTTTTAATTTTGGTGTTGATTCTATCTCTGAGGAAGTTGCGGGGTTTTCTCCTTTATGGTCTCCCCGAGGAAAATTCTTTGTGTCTCTTGTCTCTTGTGTTTATTGCTGTGCATGTTGTTCTCTGAGTTAAAGATCCTAAGATCATAATGCTAGCTTGAATGATAAAAATCTAACATGAACAACATGAGGTTCAATACCAGTTGGCAACAATCAAGTTATCCAATTACCACTGAATTGTATCCCTTTAGAATAAAATATCAGGGTATAATTAACACAAATTGAGGGAATATGAAGCATTTCACATATTGTCTATTCATATTTAAAAGGATATTGGTGTACAAGTGTTGGGAATATGAAGAGATAGAAAGGAGATAACGATTTGTTATGACTGTTTGTAAGTTTTTCTCAGCTTCAGCCACCGGTTTAAATGTCAAAAATATCTCAGTTTAATGCCCAAGCCAGAAAAGCATAAGGCTGGAAATAACATAAATTTTCAGACTGAGATAAACACTGCTATAACTCAACTTTTAATGACAAAAAATGAAAGAAATGCACACCATGAAATTTTCAGACATGGTAAATTTTTGGCAACATGCCCAGGAAAAACTCACAAGGGGAAAACCTGTTAGGAGAGAGAGATTTTATTTTCAGGAAAAGTTTTACAGCGATAACTCAGAAAAATTCCAAACCAACTTATCTCAACCGGAGAATTTGTCTCGTTTTTCGTGCAAATAGGAAAAAATACAGCTCTGATTTTTTCTGTAGCAGCCTCGAAAAACGTGCTGCTGTATGGACTGTACGACCTGCAATAAATGCCTCAAAATCCGTGCTAACCTTTGCCTCGGTTTTTGTGCCCGATTTTTGCCTTGGAAAACGTGCTTGATTTCTGCCTATATCTTTCTCGAGAAATGTGCCCCTGTACGGATTGCTTGCAATAAATGCAGCTCCTTGAAAATCGTGCCTTGTCCATTGCCTCGAAAATTGTGCCCTCGATTTGCGCGCAGCAAAAATCTTCTTCTTTATCAGAAAATAGAAACTTCCTCTCTCAGCGCTCTTCTCCTCATTTCAATCTGCAAAAGTGAGTGAAATGGCCTTTGCTTGCCTTTTTGGTGAGAACCTTAGGGTTCATCTAATCCAACGGTTGAGATTAGACTAGATCGGTGGATGAGATTAAATGCTCACATTTAAATCTCATAAATATTAACTTCACTCACCCACTTAAATTCATCAAAAAGTGACTTTATTCTCTAAAGTCATATTAAATGCTCATCTCAAGTCATTTAATGCAAATGTCACTTTATTTTTCCCTTTTAAGTGACTAAGGCTAAAGTCACCTAGGGGAACACTTTCCTAGGTACAAAAATCAACACTGTTGAGCTTCCACTTGTCACTGTTTGCTGAGTTGTCAATTCATGACACTTTAATGTGGGTCTTAGCATTAGATGTGCACCTCTTTTTGTTTTGCTTCAACTTGAGACCAATGTTATCAGAACCGGTCCGGTGATCGAACTGGCAGAACCCAAAATGTGAACTGTATAAGAAACTGAACTGGAACAAAAAAAACTGGTCGACCAAAAAATACATAAAATATTCATATTTTGTAAAAAACATATATATTCATGTGCATACATATGAATCCAAACCATTAATACACAAATATGCAAAGTTTCTCATATATATAGCAAGTACAGGTGAAAATAATCAAAATAGCATCGAGTGCAATACATCATTGAAGTTTTGAGCCAAAATACAATGTACATCAACAAAGGGGCTCTAAATGGCCCTTACAATCCAAAATATAAGCATAGTACTACTACTAATGAATACCTATAAATTGATACCATGAAAACTAGGGCCTAATCATCCTTATCCTCGTCATCATCCTCATCCTCGTCATCCTCGTCTGGAGTGGGATCTTGAGCCCCACTAGATTCCCTTAGCCCTGAAGGTAAAACCTCTGGAAGTGGGTCTAAATCCAACCAAGAAAGGGGTCTTCATTTTCAAATGCTAGTGCTTGAGACTCCACAATCCTCTCTGATTAGATGCTTAGGGTTAGATTAGATGCTTTAGATTAGGTATTTTTATGTTTTTTTTTTTTTTATAAAATTTGAGTTTCGTGGGTCCTCGGATGCCGTCGTACAACACTGTACGGACTGGACCAGTTCCATACGAAACAGATCAAAACCGGTTGGTTCGGCGGTTTTGGGCCGGTTTCATACAGAATCAGTCGGTTTAGTAGCGGTTCAATCCCAATTTTTGGCTCAAGTGGTTTGGGCCCCAGACCGGACCGACAAAGCTTGTATACCAGTCGGACCGACCAATTTTTCCTAAACCAGATCGGTTCTGATAACACTCCATCAATATACAAACTGCACTGGCATATGGAACTCGTGACATATCTTCTTCCTCTTCCTGTGTCTTGGGACACAGATCTACTGATAACTTTACCCTACAGGAGTAGGGACCTTGATCAACTTACTTTCTTGCGTGTTAAATCTCTGTAGTACCGTCTCAACATATTTTCTTTGATTTAACTAGATCTTCCTGTTTGCACGATCTCTTGTTATCTTCATTCCTAGAATGAAGTTTGCAACACCGAGATCCTTCATGTCAAATTTGGAGGACAACTGAGACTTCACCTCCTTTATAACATCTTTGTTGTTTCCAATCAACATGTCATCAACATACAATACTATGTTAATGAAGTGATCACCAATCTGTTTGGAGTATACACAGTGATTAGCCTTGCTTCTCACAAACCCCAATTCAAGTATGTATGTGTCAAACCGTCGTACCACATCATTGGAGATTGCTTTAGACCATAAAAGGACTTATTTAGTTTACATACCAGCTCTTTCTTTCCCTTTACTGTGAACCCTTCTTGTTGTTTCATGTAGATTCCTTCTTTCAGATCGCCATGTAAGAACGTTGTCTTCACATCCATCTGCTCTTCTTCAAGATCAAAAGCAGTAGCAATAATAGGAAGAAATCTAACAGAAGTTAATTTTGCAACTGGAGAAAATATCACACCAAACTCAATCCCCTCTACCTGAGAATATCCCCTTGCTACCTGTTATCACACAAAGTGTAGCTACCCACTGGAGATATTCTATTCGGGACGATAGAGGTAAGGTAGCTAATTGGTGATGTTGATTTTTCTGAGCAACATCGAGAGTCATTCTCTTAGGAGAATGGGGCCACCTGGTCCGGGACCACGGTGAAGACTCAACCCAGTGTTGAGTGACCATTCTGTTGAATGGTAGATATCTGGTATGGGACCATGATATAGACCCAGCTCTGCCCTGGTAGATTCAACCTAGTGTTGAGTGACCATTCTGTCAAATGGTAGACATCTGGTCCGGGACCACGATGTAGACCAATCTAGTATTGGTAGACTCAATTTAGTTCTGAGTAGCCATTTTCTTGGAGAATGGAGGCACCCGGTCTGTTACCAGGAAGGCATTGTAAGCCCTAGACTGGGTCTAGGCATGTGTGGCACTCTGACCCTTGTTCTATGGGCTTTGTGTACTTCTCTAAGGATTAGCTACCCTTGGTTAAGTTACCCTAGTACTAGATCTAGGTGTCAGACATAGTGTGAGATAAAAGCATTAGTAACTCTCTTGGTTTATGATGATGTGCTTTTGGAATAAAAAAGACCACAGGTAATGACCACAGGGGCACTTGGAAAAAGGCTAAAGTCAAAAGTCAAAAATAAATAAGGACTTTTGGACCATAGGTGAAAGTAAAAAATAAATAAGGACTTTTGGTACAAGTAAAAAATACATAAAAGACCTTTCTAGTAAGAAGGTAAAAGTGAAATTAGGAAAATAATAAAATATTATTATTTTATCTTTCCTAATTTTGGCCCACTTACAGGTGTTTGAAGATTATAAAAGAAGATCAAGTCTTCTCATTATCATACACATTATTTTTTGGCTCTCATAGGTGAAGCTAGTTTTTATGCTAGGGCATCCATCTTTCTCAGCAAACCCTCAACTAGGGTTTTCATCAGCAAAATTATTCTCAGCATCTCTGGTAGTCTTACCTTCTTCTCAGCAGTCTCATCACCCTCTCAACAGTCCTCCTCATCGGCAACCATTTTGGCTCTGTGGGCAGCTTTGTGGGCCCCACCACAGAGCCCAGGAGCAGATATGAGCTCCCACAGAGAGCCTGGAAGCCACCTCAGCAGCTCTGGCTGTCTGCTACAGCCACGGGTTGCTAAATAGCAGACCCGGGTTGTCTGTATAGACCTCGGGCTGTTTAATAGCAGACCCCGAGAGGCTTTGGGCAGGCTTTAAAGCCTTGACCCAGTCTACGTTGGGCTGCCCAACCATCTTAGCAGCAGCAGAAGGCTACCCAAACAGTCACGGGCAGGGCAGAAGTCAATGGGCAGGAGCAGAGAAGATTCTGGGCAGGGCAGAAGTCAACGGGCAGACTGTGAAAAAGTTTCGGGCAACTGATAAGATCTGGGCAGGCAAAAAGTTAATTTCAGGCAGCCTGTGTTTTGTTTCTGGGCAGGCCCTAATTTGTCCAAGCATATCTGATAATTTATTTTGACAGTCTTGATTAATTATGGGCAGATCTGGAAATTTGAGTACCTAGGGTTTGAAACCCTTACTTTGATTTTTGTTGAGAATATTTCACTGTAAATTCTGGTAAAACCCAGATTGGGGTTTGAGGTACTTTTTGAAGAATTTCCTAAGTAATTTCATTTACGAGATGAGCTACTAATTTTGGGGTTTTTGTCCTTTGAAGGTTTCCCTAGTGAAAAACACTTGTGTCCATTGTGCTGATGTGATGAATTTTATTTTACTGCACTTATTATTTGTTTAAGTTAATCTGCAAATTTTTTAAGTATTTATGCTAATGCCAAAATTCGACAGGTGACACTGTCACGTCCCCACCCTTCTACCAGAGAAAGGACACGACTATGCTACAATCTAAGTCACCGTGTTCGGCGATTTTTTGCCTTGAAAATCGAAATTCGGCAAACTTTTGCCACAGTCGAATTCAATTGATAAAATTCGGTGATTTTCATTTGCAGTTTCGAATTTTTGCTTCAGATGAATTGAAGGGTGAATTAAATCGTGTCAAATCTTATGAAATCGTATAAAATTCGTTAGAAAATCGTTTAAGATCGTTTTTTACCCTTTTCACGGCCCGCGGGTAAATCCTACTTTCCTACACCTCCGTGCGTGAAGAGTCAAGGCTCGTCATTCTTTTTGTTGCCATTCTTCACTGCTCGTTACACTGGTGTCGCTGATTCTTTGTGTAAGCGTTCCCATGAAAGAGTCGATTCTCTATGTGAGTGTTCCTGTGTCTTCCTTTAGGTCTTGTTGATAGTAGAAACTGAGGGCCAACTGCTGCAAGCCTGCAACTTGCTACATTGTAAGTTCAGACTCCCGAATCCAAGTATTTAGTGACTGTCGACAGTCCGTGAGCTGTGACTTAGACTCGTGAGTGCAATGACCCAGTGAGCACTTACATGCTGAGTAGTATCCACTATACCGTGGGCATAGTCTCCGTTGGCAGTGGCGACTTAGACTCCAGTTCAAACTATCATTTGCCCTAGACCAACGCTTCGACATCCAATGCTCTAGGGTCGAGGTTTAATCATATGTTTAAGTTTACATTTAAATATATGTTTAATTTTTTTGAAATATATGTTTATCATATGTTTAGTGTTTATGAAATATATGTTTAATCATTCTTGTTGCAATATTTCAATTTCTACAATTCAATGATTATCATGTTCCTACTTCATGAAATGTTGACGTGTTAATTATTTCTATGATTTTATAACTATCATGTTCATTGTCGATGTGTTTAGTGTTTATAGTTTAATGTGCATAATGAATTTTATTGAAAAATTTCATATATTTTTTAATTTTCATATTTTATAATGATTTGAACTTACTGTCGAATTTTATGTCGATTTTTATCGCCAAAATTTCAACTCTCGATTTTTTGCCGAATTTCAAGGTCGTCGAATTCGAACATGAATTCGAACCAGGTGACTTAGGCTGCAATCATATCCGGGCAACTAGCCCCACGAACATAAAACAAAATACATTGAACTAATAACATGCACAGATGCATAAATATTTAACATACAGTGGAAACAAAATACATTTCATTCATTCACATGTTCATCTTAATTTGTTAGCAAAGGTAAATGCAGAGATTTAAACACAAAAATACTTTTCATGGAAGCGAAGCTTGTCCCGCAACCAGCTATGTCGCTGCAACGTTCCACCCAACCATAGGCTAGTGTGCTCATTAATCTCTCAGTATCATTGCCACCCCTGAGCTGGGCATGATCTCCACAAGGAACTAGGGGACACAACTCAGCCAATCCAACACAGGGATGCACTACACAACAAAATGCAAGTTTTGGAATGAACCAAAAACGTCCCGGGAACCAAATTCGATA
The DNA here is from genome assembly GCA_001517045.1 of Pseudotsuga menziesii. NCBI lineage: Eukaryota > Viridiplantae > Streptophyta > Pinopsida > Pinales > Pinaceae > Pseudotsuga > Pseudotsuga menziesii. The sequence goes on along the minus strand of LPNX010579066.1, from coordinate 39,600 downwards.
ATGGTGAATGGGGAAAAATGACCCAAATGATCAAATCAATTCAGGAAAAGTTCACTGGCTTCACAGAGGCAAAAACGACCTCCATTCCTACCCAAATTGTAGATCTATATTCCCAACTACTAGTATTTACAAAAAACGAGTTTCCAGCTTGGATAATAATGAAGAAAACGCATAAATTTGGGAGGGAAACGCTCAGCAGTTCCCAATTGCGTGAGGAAAGGGAAAAACACCCTCTCAAACCCCCAAAACGTAAATCTCTGCTACGTCTTCACTCAACAACACCAAAACGGGTTTTCCCCAGCTGCACATACATTCAACAAGACCCAAAACGAATTTGCAACCATGCAAAAATGGAGAAATCAACCAAAATCATGAAGGGAAACACACATGAGCTTCCCAATACGCGAGAGAGCCAAACTAATGGATGAACAATGGGATGGGCATGCATTTCCAAGCATTTACTTGCCCAAGAAGTCAAAACACATTTTCCCAAAAATGGGTGGCTTCCCAATTCGAATTTTGACTCCCATCCTCTTCCCATCCCCATGCATTAACTAACTCAACCACTTTTGGGTGACTGGGCACAAAGGACAAAATGGGTAGTTGACAGTTTTATGGGGTTTCCCCATTGGCTCAAGGATTTGAATCTCCCCCCCCAATTCCTTGTGAATTCATGCCCCCATCTTTTTAGTGTTGCATTGACATAGCTAGTTGTGGGTATTTTATTAATTGCATATTTACATGATCTAGAAAATTATATTGTGCTGTCGGCTAGCACGATGACCATCGACATCGATTTTAATTGCCAAAACGTAGAAGAGTAAATCCATGGCGGGGCCTTTGCCTTGAGCTCCACACCATGATTTATTAACGCTATTTACATCATTTATAATTTAATGCAATTGTGGTTGAAATCGGGGTATTACAGACACCGTAAGGGCCTTGTCCACTACAAAAGAACGGTAGTTGTCACAATAGACGAGCTCTTGTCACTTTAGATCAATTTAGAGAATGATCAAGGGGGAGACCCTACTAGCTTATGAGGGCTAGTGAACCTACTAAAGACACTCTAAGGGGTTTGCAATGAGTACAAGCAGTGACTAATGAGTAAGTAAATCTAGATTTGGGGAATGGATGTGGTAGGTGAGGTTAAAGCCAAGTCAGGGAGGCTTAAGATAATGAGAATTTTCCAACTTGGTAAGAAATGTACCACAAAGAGTTTAAGAATGTAGATCTAGATAGATCTAGTCTAAAAAATGAAAACCCTAATGAGATCCACCTAGGGTTTATGCAATAATGGACAAAGTGGACCCAAGAGAGTAGATCAGGACAAGAAATGACTAGATTTGGAGGCTTGAAGGATAGATCTGTGTATTCGGAGTGGGTTCAAGCATACCCAACTGATAGATCTGAATATTTGACCACCCACCTAAGGAGGGCGCCCCACCTAGAGTAGACTAGTGCTAGATCCCAGGGGAAATGGAGTCGGATTTCAACGAAACTTGAGATCTAGGGTTTAACTAATTATTTCTAAGTTGGTTTTGATGGCCGCCATCAAATAAGCTCCCGATCTATTAGATTTACAAAACTAGGGTTTGAAAGAAGAGGGTTTTATGGTGACAATTGGATTAAGCCCTCGAAAAATAAAATAGATGCAAACGTACCTGGAAATACTTGCTACTAACCTTGTATGATGATGATCTTGCCTCTTCGATAAATTACAATCGTTTTCTATGCCTCTCCAATCAATTACGAGCGTTTTTTATGCCGCTCCAAGTGAAATCACCATCCCTCCAAGATGCCTAGCGCTCCCTCCTCTTGCAAAAGAGATCTACAATGTAAGAATCGATTTGCAAAAAAGAGAGATGAAATGACGAAGAAAATGAATAAAGGAACATCAAAATGGCCACAAGACACAATAAAGATACTCCCTGACTCAATGGCGATTTGGGAGAATGCTATGGAGCTTAGTCACAATAGCGCCCCCAACCATGTCGCTTCCTTCCCTAAGAGGACGACACCCTGCAAAAGGTGTTAGAAATGCATAGATCCACAAGAATGCTAGAGAGAATAAGACTTTCTAATCTTCATACAAGATATTTGACAAAGCTTCCAAGAGATTTTGCAAAAAGTATACTATTATTCCAAGAGCTCAAGAGCCAAAAGTCCCTTTTACAATGAGAGAGCATCTCAATATATAGATCTCTCCGATACACAAAACCTAGATCCAAAAAGATTAAGGGCCAAGATCAAAAGATACATTCACTCTAATCAACGACTAAGATTAGTTGGATAGATAACACATGGATCCACTCACTAATGGAGGGGGGCACACTCACTAAAGATGCCCAAGGAGGGGCACACCACATAAAAAGAATGTAAGACATGACATAGCACATGGTGGGGCTATAGGAGGTTATAAAAATCCTTCACTAGCATGGCCCCATGGCAGAACAGAGTTGCCGAAGCTTCCCCCTCCCCAACGGATTCGACCCCGGAACCTCGCTCTGAGCGAGTTCGCCCCCGAAGCGTCCTAGGAACCGCGCACCGGAAAAAAGGAACCGCAAACTGGTTAAGGAAATCACGCTTCCTGGTTTTTGCAATTCGTTTTGGGCAATTCGTGAAGGAACCGCACGCCGGAAACTCAGAATTCGCGCACCCTAAATTTCGGAACCGCGCGCCCTAAAATCCGGAACCGCGCGCCGGGCGAGAGGCCGCAAACTTCACTTTTTTTTTT
>LPNX010579066.1:20460-34530 GCA_001517045.1 Pseudotsuga menziesii | reverse complement strand
CTTGAATGATTATTCATTAATTTACTACGTAGTATGGATGGGATGATGGATAATATGGAATCTAGATGGCATTTCATATATTGGAAGTATCACAAACATACGTGTTTCATAAATTTTGCATCTAGTTTGACATTCTACATGTTTTCTTTTATATATATATATATATATATATAAACGCTTCCGACCACGCTTCGCTTCCGGCCATTTTTTGAAAAACACGCTTCCGCGCACCCGCTTCCCGCACCCGCACCCGCTTCGCTTCCACGCTCTGGAAACACTATGGCAGAATAACAAGGTATAATGATCAATCAAAACATGGAGTGATCAAAATCATTAGGACGTCCCCCTCAAAATACATCAAAACGCCCTCAAAGTGGAGAATGTTAGGACGTGTGGGCACCATGAAGAGTGAAGCTGATGTTAGATGATGAAGGTGACCCTAATACTGTGCCTCAAACCAATGCCATGCCATTTCCTTGCCTCAACTTGCCCAAATCTATTTCTTTATTAGCCATTTTCATCATTAAATATTTCCTCGGGAACATAAAACTGCTAATATCTCATTGGTGACTGAAACTGGATGCTAATTCATTGCAAAAATGGGCCTGACACCATAGCAATATGGTACAGACGACTGGCTACACCCTATGTTTCCCTCTGGCGCCCTAGGAGAACTCACCATCAACTGAAAAACATTTTATTTTGATTTCTCGAAGCCAAACTGCTGCAAAATGCTAAAATGACCCATATCTCATCTACAAGTGCCCGAAATTGAAAACTAGCTACATCAATGAACTCAATATGTCCATATCTACTAGGAATTAGTACCCATACACCATATGTCCAGTTTGCAGGACATACACCATATGTCCATAAAAATGTATGTTATAGGTAAGAGGATTACCCATACACCATATGTCCATAAAAATGTATGTCAGACACCCCATCCATGTCAAAACAATAGTAATAAAGCTTGTAAACGCTGATAATCATGAAAATAACACAAACCATCATAATAAACCACTATCTGAAGCATTAATATGTCTAATGGATGTTGATAGACCATAAATAATCATCATCCACAATCATGGGTCAAAACTCATCCTAGGCCCTGCTGCTTGTTAGAGTTAGTGTAGCTGCGAGACCCATTCTTAGAGAATGGTTTCCTAGTCAGTTGACTAGGACAGAGTAAGAGCCTAGAAGGTACCCTAGGGCCCCCAGTAGTCTCCTGGGGTTCTTGGTCTAGGACCAAGCAGGTTGATGCCATGGCAAAGCGCCTAGCATGTGGCTAGGGCCCCTATATGCCTCTAGGGTATTTTGGTCTGGGACCAAGGATGTGATGTCCAAGTAGAGCCTGCAGGTAGAGGCAGCGATATATTCTGGTATAGGACCAGGGACACGATGTCCAAGTAGGTCCTGCAGGTAGTTGATCAACTTTCTGTGTGAGATTGAAACTCAGCTTAGTACTGAGAACCATTCTGCGAGAGAATGGAGGACCCGGTTAGGGTCCAGGGATTGATCAACTTGATTCAGTGTGAGACTGAAACTCAGCCTAAGGTTGAAAGCCATTCATTAAGAATGGAAGATAATGATGTCCCCTCTCCTAATCGGTTATTGCTAGGTTGATTCTTAAGGGACTGGCCACCTCTTGACGATGTCCCTAGTACCTAACCCTTAGGAGCAGTGTCAAGGACAAAATGATTGTACCATCCGTTTGGATCTTCCCCCTTATACAGTGATGACAAAATATATAAAACTATGTATCTTGAGAGAGAGAAAAGTCTTTGGTGTTGTTGGTCCTAAATGTTGATTGCCCACTTTTACGGTTCACCTGATCTTATGGTTGTTGGCTCTTGGTCCTATTCCTATTTGGTCCTAGCACTCTCACTTGTGTGCACCTTTGACTATGATGTCTCCTACTTTATGGAGTGTATTTACCTAATGGTTTATTAAGGACCATATATTGTTATGGTTACCTTATGTTTTGTTAAAGGACCCTTGACCCACTTATGGTTTTGGTTTATTTACCTCATGTTGGATTTTTTGACTTTCACTTTATTATAAATACATTAAATAATTATTTTATTGTCTTATTAATAAAATCTTATGATTTTATTAATAGACTTTTGGACCATTTTACTCTTATGCTTAAAACCTTTTTACTTTACATAAAACCTTTTACTTTACCTAAAGTACACTTATGTTATTTTTTTTGGGACGACTTACTTTATGATTTTATTATATTTACTATAATAAAATCTTATGTTATTTTTTTTAGAACCAGCTACTATATGATTTTATTATATTTATTATAATAAAAGTTTAGACCTTTTTTTTTACTTTTATTTAGGACCACATTATTTAATCTCTTTTGATTTTTATACTGTAGCCTATATAAACCAAAGAGCTATCCTTCAATACGTGTGATTTTTCCTCACGTGGATGTTTACGGTGATCTCTGTGATTTTGAAGGATTTTTCCCTCACGGGCTCTGCGATTTTGAGGGTTGTGGTGACCTTCATTTATTTTCCCTCACGGGCTCTGCACGTTTTACCTCTGCGATTTATGGACTGTCTGCATTGTGTTTGCGGGTTTATTGTTTTTCTCTCACGGGCTGTCTGCATTCTTTTCCTCTCATGAGCTTCTGCGATTTCTTTGAGTGAGAGTCTCTGTAATTTGGTTATTCTGCTATTTTTGTTCATTGTGACTCCTCACTGATATTTCTCACGGGATCTACCTGATCTCTCTCTGCAATTTCTGAATTCTTGATTTCTGCCATTTGCCGAACTGAGTCTTATCTCAGCGTGTTTGCGATTTCCCTCTGCAGTGATTCTTCCTCAGCATGTTTGTTTACGGGCTTGACTTCCCTCTGCTGCATTTGATCTCTGTGTGAGTGTTGTAGGTGATTGCTTACGGTCTTATCTCTAGACACGTCTCTGGGATTGAACTCTGTGTGAGTTATTATAGGTGGGTAATTGCTTACTGGTTTTGCAACACTTATGTGTTTTTCCTTACCCATGGTCACTTGCATGTTCTTTTTTATTGAAGCAACTGAGATCTGTTTAGTCCTACCTAAACTCTCTCTCTCTCAAGGTACGTATATGGTTTAACCAGTTTGACTTGCCCTCTCAGTGACAAGATCAAACTCAGAACTAACTGAGTATAAGGCGGATCCAACGAATGGCTATGATTCTTTATCTTTTGTAGTTTATTTGAGATTTAGTTTACTGCACATGTTATTAATTATTTTTCTGTACATGACATTTGATGAAACATTTCAATGATCAGCTTTAACGCAGTGACCAGCAGAGCGTTAAAGTTAATGCGGTGACCAGCAGAGCGTTAAGTTGAAAGAAATGAAAGTTATGTTGTTATGTTTCATTATAGTTTAAATTTTACCTCAGTTTTTATATGTTCATGTATTGAAGTTTAGTACTTGTATTAACACTCATCTAACCTGTTCATTATAGTTTAAATTTTACCTCAGTTTTTATATGTTCATGTATTGAAGTTTAGTACTTGTATTAACACTCATCTAACCTGCAAAATTCAACACTGCTGACTTGGTCAAACTGGGTTGACCAGTTCAAAAATGATCAAATGATGATCCAAATGCTAAACTATGATACTGCAAAGTACAAAATGGATATATATGCTCAATTATCTATGGTAATAGTAAGACGCAAGTACAAGTAGCTTTTGCTGGCGATTATAAGCACATAATATATATAAATAATACACCTAAATCAAAGTAATCAACTACTCTAAACAAGAACCTCCAGTGTATACTCATTTATCGATTTGGCCATTTTGCTAGCCATTTTGCTAGTCAAGGGTGAAGGTAAATGAAACGAGGTAAGGTCAAAGGGGATGACTTGACACTTGACACTGTAAGCATCTAGGCTGAAGGAAAAGGGGATCCACACAACACATAAGCTAGAGTAGGTGAACAATAGGGAACGACGGTGTCTCACCAATGGGTGGAATAATGAGAAGGTTACACTAGACTCTAGACCAACAACCTCTTTAAGCAGTTTATTTTCACAACAAAAGACGCTAGTTAACCTCCAAAGGCAGGTGCCCTGGAAAGCCTTTTGGGCTTTTAGAAAATGACAAATACAAAACCTTGATAGGTCAGTCTCACCCTATTACCTTATGGGGACAAATGAGCTGTACATTATACAATGAATGAGTGCTCATCCTTTGGCCATCAACTTTTTTAAAACATTTATTTTATTTAACTTGTCATCCTCCAAGAGGAGGTGCCTTGAAGAGCTTTGCAGGCATTAGATAATGACTCGTTATGACCTCCATTGCCCACCACCATCCATAGGTGCGATGGAGTGACCACCCTGTTGCCCTTTGGGGGCAAACGACCTCACATCATACAAAGGATGAGTGGTTGTCTCTTGGCAACTAACTAACTTCATACTTTATTTGCAATAGTGTCTAAAGACACTTTTGTTTTGCTGGTTGGGCATCATTTTAGAATAAGCATTTAAGTTTTGATGCCTTAGTGTCTAAAGACACTTTTGGTAAGACCACTTGTGTTCAAGACCTAGAGGAAGGCCATCTTTGTGACAAGAATCACACAAACCAACTTCAAGACACAATTTAAACATGGAGACCTATTCCAACATAAAGGTGAAGGTGGGGAAAATCCTAGATGTCACTAGTCAGGTTACAAGTCAGGGTTAAACAATAAGAAGGGAAAGGCAACGGATGGATGGAGACAATGAAAATGGTGCCAAGGATAGCAAGTTGTGTCCTTTAAGGGAAATGATCGAATCCATATTACTACAAGTAGGGCATGACTATTGAGTATACAAGGGAATCTTTCGGAAATAGCAACCATATCACTTATACTTTAGATTCCAGTAAGATCAATGAAACATCGCCAACATACAACCACTATCAACTGAGTCTCACTACTAAAATAGACAACATAGCAAAATCAAAATCCATATGTACAAATACATAGATCACCTTGGTCATATACTTGCATCTGATCTGAACAATCTGAAAACCACTGAAACACCGATGTTGTTGTACATCATGGGTATTGTTATACTTTCTGCTCCGGGTCATGAAAATGGCTAAGTCAGTCACCGAATTTGAGGTCATGAGGCTCAGTCATGGCATAGAAGTAGTCAATCTGAATGCTCTGGATCTACTGAAGGAGAGAGATCATCAACTGGTAGCTCATCATCTACTGATCTCGTAGTAAAGGACCGACTCAAGGAATTGCTCAGTGTAAATTTTCCTGGTAGCTCATTAAACTAGCGCTAAACAGTATATTCAAAATTTCTACTAATAACCACACATGAATATCTTTTACAAGTATGCAGCGGAATATAAAGTACTGAGAAATATTTCACAACATCACATCACAATATAGACACTATTATTTTGGGTATGGAAACTCTCGAAAAAACCCAAGATGGGAAAACTGGTGCAACAATTAGATATGGATTTTATTATTGAGAAAATATGGAACTTTTACAATCAATTGCTAATCACCCAAACCTGGTGAAATAACACCTAGCAGAATCACTGGTCAACCCCAACAAACCTAGCACACCCTCTGTGTCACTATACGACCAACAATACGGCCTCCCACACGTGGCTGTACGGATCCGTATAGCTGTAGGACTGTTGCACGGAATTCCATATGGTATGTACGACCTCCTCTACAGCTGCTCTCTACACGATCTATACGCCCTCGTCCCGCCTGGAAGCTTGGTGACCCTGTCGGTTAGCTCCTCCGTCTTCTCTGCAAAACCCTCTGTCTGGCTTTCTCTCTCTGTCTGTATCCTGTCTGTGTTAGAATACATGTGTGTCCTCTCCACCAATTGACCTTTCTTTTATAACTCTATGCTAAGCGAAAACCCTAATCTCACTTTCACTTTATAAAAAGTGTTTCATAAAGCCAGTTAATAATTAGGTCACTTTAATTTATTTTCCAAAGTAAACTTAGGAAAAGTAAATTAAATACAATTGGCTTTCTAATTTAAGTCTTCTGCATGCAAGGACACATGCATGCATGAAGACCTTCCTTGTTGTCACTTTTAACGCTCAGAACTACTCAGGAACAATGGTATCCCAGCTACTATGTATGTGACAACACAACCAAGCATGCTTTGTACTTTTTTACTTTACCTTCTGCATTCAACTTCTTTTTAAACAACCATTTGCTTCCAACGACTTTTCTTCCAGTTGGTAACTCAACTGAATCCCAAGCTTCGTTTTTGTCCAAGGCATCCATTTCTTCAACCATGACCTTCTTCCAAAGATCACCATCTTTTGAATCAACAACTTGCTTCACATTTCTATGATCATCATCAGTAAGAGACAAAGCAAAATGAGAGCAAAAATCAGGAGAGGAATACCTTTTTGGTTGCCTTCTTTGTCAAGACGATCCCCCCAAAACTGGGGTATGAGGTTCTTCTTCTGATTCAACTTCTTCCTTTGAGTCAGATTTTTCACTTTCGAACTCAAACTCTATTTTCTTTGGTTCCTTTTCCATTGGAGTCACTTCTTGTCAGGGGACTTATTTTGACCTCTCTAAACACAACATCTCGATTGTAAACAATCTTATTAGTTACAGGATTCCAAAGCTTATAACCTTTCATGCCGTCTTTATAGCCAATAAAGATACATTTTTCAGCTTTGTTATCCAAATTGCTCTTTTTCTCCTTTGGAACATGTACATAAGCATCACAATCGAAAACTTTTAGATGCTAAGTAAATTGTTTCTTACCAGTCCATACCTGTTGTAGAGTTTTGGCAACCAATGCTGATGTGGATGACCGATTTACCAAGGAACATGTCTCCACTGCCTTTGCCCAGAATTCTTGCCCTATCCCAACACTGCTTAGCATGCTCCTTGCCTTTTCCATTAGCGTCCTATTCATCCTCTCGACAACTCCATTCTATTGAGGTGTGTATGGAGTAGTCTTCTTCCTTTCTATACAACACTTTTTACAAAATTCCTTGAATTCATTTTCACAGAACTCTCCACCATTATCTATCCTTGACACCTTTATTTTCTTTATTCTCTGATTCTCTAGAAGAGCCTTAAATTCTTTAAACTTAGCAAATACTTCAGGTTTCATTCGAAGGAAATAAATCCATTTATTCCTTGAGAAATCATTTATAAATGAAACATAATACATAGATTTTCCTAATGATGGAACAATCATAGGTCCAAACACATCACTATGTATTAACTCTAGAATTCCATTTGCTCTTGTAGCACCAGATGCAAATCTTACTCGGTTATGTTTTCCATATATGCAATGTTCACAGAAATCAAAGTCCAGAGAGCAATCAGTCATACTTTCAACCATACCTTTACCTTGTAATGCTTGAAGGCCCTTTTCTCCAATATGCCCCAATCTTTGATGCCATAGCATCGTCTTTCTTCTTGATGCAGTCAAGATTTTGTCATCTTTATCTCCTCCCTCAGGCACAACATTACTGTTACATCATCAATGATGGCGCTTTCCAATAGTTTGTATAGTGTTCCATACCGAAATCCCCTCATCAATACCATTGACCCTCAAACCATTTTGCAACCACCATCTCCACACACAAACTTTACACTTGCAACATCCATCTTTTCGATGAATATCAAGTTTCTCACTAGATTTGGTATGTGTAGCACTCCAATTAGAGTTCTAATCCTTCCATCCTTGAGTTTCAACTTTACTTTACCGCGCCCAATGACACTGGCTAGTGAATCATCTCCCAAGTACATATCTCCTCCATTGTACTTTTCATATTCACAGAACCACTCTCTATGAGGGGTCATATGACATGACACACTTGAGTCAATCAACCATAATGATTACCCGTGGAAGCTAGGTACACATGTTCTCCTTCTTCCAAGCAGGTCTTCGCCTCTATGGAAGGGGTATCCTTAGATCCCTTTGATTTCTCAACATTCTTAGATCTGCAATCCTTTTTATAGTTCCCAATCCTTTTTATAGTGTTATAACTACGGGTATAACACATGGACTCCATATCCCAAAAAAATAAAAAGTGTCATTAATGAATGTAGATTTTTCTCAAGTTTTCAGCGTTTGGTTTATAAGTAAAATTTGTCACAGTTTATTTCATTCTCAGAAAATAAAATGACTGGAAATAAACATAAATTTTTTAGAGTTAAAACACTGCTGTAACTTCACTTTTTCACTGACAGAAAATAAATAATCAGCACGTCATTCAACACACAGTACTCAGGAATTTTTGGCCAATGGCCCTAAAAAAACCCACAAGGGGAAAACAAGTCAGAGAGAGAGAGAGTATATTATTTCTTCAGGATAAAAATCGGACATTTTTTTACAGTAAAAAACCAACTTATCTCAACCCAGAAAATGACCCAGCAGACTGTCTTGGTTTCTGTGCTTTTGCTACCTCGATTTCTGTACAAATCCTTCTTGGAAATGTGCCAGAAATATCAGCAAAATTTCTGCCCTCGAAAACTGTGCCAACAACCTCAGAATCAGTACTGTACGAATTGCATTTAATGCTGTCGTACGACCTCGATATCTGTGCCAACAAAATAGAATGCTGCCTCGGGAAATGTGCCTGAAAGTTCTTATCGAAAAACGTGCAGACAGGTACAGTCCGTACAGACTGTACGGACCTCGATTTTTGTGCTGTACAACCTGTGTACGTCTCGAAATCTGTGCAAGGTACAAACAGTAATAAATGCTGTCCTCGGTAAATGTGCCCAACAACTTCCTTGATTTCTATGCCAACAAACTGTACGGTACGACTACCTTGGTAAATGTGCCAAATATGTACCTCTCCTCGATATTTGTGCCCATTGTAAGTCTCTTTAGCAAGCTGCCTCGATATGCGTGCCCACTCTCTCCTTCAACTCTCTTCTCCTCTTCTTCTCAGAAGAATAATGCAAATGGCCTTTCCCTTGCTTTTTGCTCATAACCCCAGGTAGGTGAATAGACATCTAATCCAAAGGCTAAGAATGAATTAGATCTACGGTTGAAATTAATTGCTCAGATTTTATTTCTAAAATATTAGTTTCACTCACCTGCTTAAATTTATAAAAAACTGACTTTATACTCTAAAGTCAAATTAAATGTCACTTAAGTCATTTAATGTAAAGGTCACTTTATTTCTCCCATCTAAGTGACTAAGGCTAAAGTCACTTAGGGGAACAGTTCCCTAGGTTCAAAACTAACAATGAAGTTTCGTGTTTGTTTGCGATTATGGAATTTACGAGGGTTATTACTTCATATTTAATGGACAGATTCAACATCAACAATTCACTCCATTCATATTCTATAACCAAAACATACAATTAAGTTAAGGAAGGACAATGCTAAACAGATTTGGATTGTTTTCCATTGGATGGACAAAACCCATTATCATTAGGAAAATGGTTTACATCTACAATTATTAAGTATAACATTTTAAATATATATTTTAAGCTATAAACTGGTAATACGAACTCTTGGATATGAAAAGTTTTTTAATCATCTTTAGTTTTTGTTCCATTGAGTTTATTTGTTTTGGCTTTAAAGAAACCAACATAGATCCATCTTAACTTTGGCTCTATCAAGAGTAGAGAGGGATCAAATCCTTTGAGGTGCAAACCCCTTTGATAGTCTTAAATTTAAGGAAAAGTTTGCACTTCAAAGGACTTGATCCCTCTCGGTTCTTGATAAAGCTAGAGTTAAGAAACTATGTTGGTAAGATAGTCGATGTACTGTGAAGTCTCCAATAATTTGAGTCTAGCCAAGCAAAAATACAGCAAAAAGGAACAACACTTGAATGATGAACACAAGAGATCACTGTAATACCCAACCATGTGAACAAGACAAGCTTATTAATAAAATTATCTTATCTTATTTAGAGGAGTGTACTTCATTTATACACCTCCTTGGGTTGAAGGCACCAACCCCAAGCGTTTGACTAGGCTAACCTAGTTAAATATAAAAAATACAATAAAGTGGGTTTAATTACCCATATGTAGACTCAGTAAAACCACCAATACATCAAATAGAGGGTCACCCCATGGAATCAAGTGAAGATCAACAAGATGAACCATAATCTCAGTATCAATAGTTGCAAAAAGGAGCATTCTTCTTATTTTTCTTCGATGCATTTTGTCCTCCTTTAGGCTATTTAGAGTTGATGTTTTTGATGGGTGATTCCGTTGCGTGCCATCTTTTACATTAGTCTTCTTCCCTTGAATGAAATTAGTGCCATAAACATTGTGTGGGTTCCTCGAACTATTCTTAGGTTATGCTAACTTAGCCTTTCGACAAGCATTTTCAAGAGTGCATGGATCAAACATCTCAATGTACTTCTGAATTGGCATTGCCATCCTCGCTTCCTCGTTTTGTTGAATATTAGTGGTTGAACTCTGTCTATAGGCATCTATCGCCTAGATGGACTTCTGTCGAAGGCATTGCCATTGTTGTTCCTTCCAATAGTTGACAAGATGAATTTTTTCTTCGATAGAGATTGTGAATTCTTTCCATATCAAGGCTTCTGTGGCGCTAATTCCAACATCACTTGACATGTACTTGCTAGGCTTTTGCCTCTATCTTCATTGTATTTCTTTGTCTCATTCTTTCTTTAAGATCTTTGATATGGCCTTTGAACTATGTTCTTAGATCTTTTCTTTTGTTGTTAATGTAGCTTTTGGGGCTACTTATGCATTCCCACGTTGCAATATGTATTAATTGATGTATTCTTTTAGTCCCATTGACCTACTCTTGTGGTCATTTGTTGGACATTAATAATATTTTCTTATTGTATCTTATCTCAGTGTTTTTAGATACAATTAGACTAACGATTCTACCACTAGGTCTTGCTTTGGGGGGGTTTCTAGAGAGAGTAGTCCAAAGGTCTTCATTCATTTTGTGACCATGGCTTTGACCGTTGGGTCCCTCACTTTGTTAGAGTGGCTCTTTGATTGCATGGTCTTGGAGCTAGTGCTTTTCTTCTTTGATTTGGAGGAGCTTGAGATATTGCCTCCATTTCAAATGGTCCCTCTCATGGGACAAATTCCAAGACCTTGAATATATTTTGGCTTGGACTAGTTGTTGCTTCATTTCTATGTTGGGAGGCACCCTATGTTTGCATTCTTTTGTTGGAGGGTTTGTTTACTTTCTTGAATTCTTCCTCTTCTTGGGCGATAAATAGGGTTATTCTTCAAACAATGTTTCGCAACTGCCCATATTCTTGACAATCATTATACTTAAAGGAAAGATGTTCATAACCTAGCTTTTGCACATGGATTCTATGGTGAATTTGAAAAGCTCTATTGGCTCATGGAGTTCATCCTATTGCTTCAAGCATCTCATCATCTCAAAGATTAAGGGGAAGGTGGGTTAGCCTCAACCTAGTCTAGAATTGTTTAGCGCATCTCCTTATCTGGTTTGGAATCCAAAGACTTCTTGTTAAGGTATATTTGACCTTATCCTAGGAACCAAGGGCCATTATGAAAAATAAAATCTGTCTTCTTTGATCTGAATTGGAAGCCATTATAGCCTAAGTCACTCGATTCAGCGCTTTTCAAGGATAAAATTCGAATTTGGGTGAATTTCAAGGCATGCTGAATTTAATTGTGAAGTTCACCAGCAAAATTCGAATGGAAAACTAGAAAACGGGAAACCCTAGCTCATATCGCCTGCCACTGCCATCCTCGGATGCTGCCTCTACTCTACGAGTCTGCCCAATCACATGTCACTGCTCGCCACTTGCATTGTCCAGACTCAAACTCGGTTTTGCCTATAGTTGGTTGCGGGTGCCTCACCCTCGCCCTCAATTGTCGTGATCCATATCGTGACGAATACAGCTGAAGTATAATGTGTGGCCCATACAACTAAAGAATGTCGTGAACCATATTGCAATTTGCATATAGCTGAATGTAATTAATATGTAACCCAATGTTTAATGAAGAACACTCTGAAAATATATTACGCTTAATTATCACGGTATAGTTTCATTTTTATATTGTGCTTAATGAATATGTTAAATTTTATCAAAAAAATTCATACACGGTATAGTTTCATTTTAATAATGTGCTTAATGAATATGTTAAATTTTATAAAAAAAAATTATATATGATATAGTTGGTATAGAATCTAGATTATAGTTTCATTTTTTATCAAAAATTTCATATATAATATAGTTGGTATATACTATAGTTTCATTTTTATGATATGGTTAATGGTGTAGAAATTTCTGCGTTTTACTGTTTGCTGGTTTATGTCACATTTCGTGGTTTTCACTTACAGCCGGTTTTGCATTGGCTGTAAGTTACTTATGAAATTTTTACTGAACAATTAAACACACAGTAAAAACACTAATAGGCTGAAAAACACATTTAACAGTCACTCCATAAAATGATAGACTCAGAGATTTTTGGCCAAATCAAGCCCTGGAAAAACCCCCATGGGGAAAACCAGTTAGAGAGAGAGAGATTTTATTATCTTCAGCAAAAATTAGAACAGAAATACAGTGAAAATGTAACTTGTCTCCACCCAAGATTTCATCTCAAAACCTTGAAAAACGAGCCCAGCAATTAATGCAGCCGTACACCCTCGATTTCTGTGCAGACTGTACCAGCAATTAATGCAGGCCGTACACCTCGATTTCTGTGCAGCAATTAATGCAGCCGTACCCTGTCTCGATTTCTGTGCTGAAATAAATGCAGACCGTACAGCAATAAATACAGTGCAGTACACCTTGATTTATGTGCAAACCGTACAGCAATAAATACTGTGTCGTACACCTCGATTTCTGTGCAATCCGTACTCTACAGGCTGTACCCTCGATTTCTTTGCAAACCGTACAGCATTAAATGCAGTCAGTACAGTCCTCGAGTTTTGTGCAAAACAATATAGGCAGTCTCGAAATTCGTGCCCACCAAAATCTCTTTAGCAGGGTGTCTAGAAAATCGTGCCCACTCTCCTTCTTCAGCTCTCTCTTCTTCCTTCTCCTGAAAATGAAAAAGTGTAGTGAAATGCCTCCCTCAACCCTTTTTGTCTAAACCCTAAGTGGGAATCTAATCCAACGGTGGAGAAAGATCCAATCCAATGGCTAAGATTCAATGAGAGTAAAAATCACATTTATTTAAATCACTTAAATAAATTTACTCACCCACTTAAATTTATCAAAAAGTGACTTTAACTTTATAAAGTCTCAATAAGTAGCTTTTAATGTGAGGGTCACCTTTTTCCCTTTTCTAAGTGACTTAGGCAAAAAGTCACTTAGGGAACAAATTCCTAGGTACAAAAACTAACACTCCCTCTTACCGAGGAAGGTGTTTTGCACCACTCCCAACTTATCTCTGAAGAAGACAAACTTCCCCCTCCCAAAAGACTTCGTCAGAATGTCTGCTACCTGCTCATCAGTGGATATATAATGTAGCTCAACTGCCCCTCTCTGAACATAGTCACGGATGAAATGGTACCTGATCTCAATGTGCTTCGACCTGTCATGAAACACTGGGTTCTCAGAGAGTTGAATGCAACTCTGATTGTCACAATAGATCACCGTAGGCCTAAGCTGCTGATCAAATAAATCTACCAATAACTTGCGAAGCCACAGTGCTTCACAAGTAGCCTCACTGGCTGCCATATACTCAGCCTCAGCAGAACTCAGTGCAACGGACTTCTGTTTCCGACTGAACCACGACACTGCTGCCGAGCCCAAACTGAAACAACAACCGGAAGTGCTCTTCCGATCCCTCACACAACCTGCCCAGTCTGAATCTGTGAACCCAACCAAGCTGACTCCACCCGAACCTCTGTAGTCCAGACCATAATCCACCGTACCTGCAAGATATCTCAGTATGTGCTTTGCGGCAGTCCAGTGCACACTCCTAGGCTCAACCATGAACTGACTAAGAGTGTTAACCGCAAAACACAAGTCTGGCCTGGTATTGACCAGATACATCAATGACCCAATGAGCTGATGATATAAAGTGGGATCCACCAACTTTTACCCTCGTAAGCATGAAGTTGCTTCCAGTTGGTGATCATAGGCGTACACATTGGCCTGCAGTCCTCCATCCGAAATCGCTTT
>LPNX010579066.1:0-20079 GCA_001517045.1 Pseudotsuga menziesii | reverse complement strand
AAGCCTCCTCAAATGTGGATGGCTCAGAGTCACGAAGACTCGCAACAAGGGCCATACCATCCCTGTCAGGCACCACACCATACCTGTCTGGCTCCACCATTGTCCTGATCTGCTCCTGGGGCCTACCAAATGCCTCTGCTTCCTTCAAGGTCTCTTGAAGCCACTTAGGCTTCCTCTTCCTTGAAGACTGCTCCTCCCAAACTGATCTTGGGCTCTCCTCATTTGAGGAAGTCCCAGTACCTGATGAACCTGTGCTTGACGAACCTGTGATCTGAGGACTCAACCTTGAACTTGTCCCTGAAATTGTCCCTGAAGTGCTAGCCACCTGAATCACTGAACCTGTAGAAGCTGTGCCTGTACCCTGTGATCCAGTCACTCCAGAAACCTGTGGACCTGAAAACTGCATCGAAGAAGCCTGTACCAACTGAGGTGTGGGAGCTGGTGTCTCCCCCTGCTCTAACTCCCTAGACTTCCTGAAGGCTCTCTCCTCATCAAACTTCACTTCCCGCCGAACAACAACTCTCCTCGAGCTAGGTAAGTAAAGCCGATAGGCCTTCGAAGTCTCGTCATATCCCACAAATATGCCTCTCTCTGCGGTGGGATCAAACTTCGTCCTCTTCTCAGAAGGGATGTGAGAGTAAGTCAACGAGCCAAATATGCGAAAGTGGCCCACCTCAGGCTTCTTGCCTGAATACATCTCCTCAGGAGTTTTACTCCCCACTGCCCTGTGAGGACTCCTGTTCTGCAGATAAACTGCAGTGCTACATGCCTCTGCCCGTAAAAAGAAAGGTAACCCCTGATCATGAAGCATCGCTCTGGCTGCCCCCACAATCGACCTGTTCTTTCTCTCTGCTACTCCATTCTGCTCAGGAGTGTAAGGAACTGTCAACTGTCTCTGAATGCCCTCTTGTCTACAGAATGCATCGAACTCCTTGGAGGTATACTCACCTCCATTGCTCGATCTCAACATCCGGATCTTCCTCCCCGTCTGCTTCTCCACAAGGGCTTTGAACCCTTGGAAGACTCTCAACACAAGTGAGGACTTCTTGCTCCTCAAGAAGTAGATCCAGGTCTTCCTGGAGTAGTCATCAATGAAGCTAATGTAGTACTCAAAACCTGTCAAAGACAAAGATGACATAGGACCGCATATGTCAGAATGGATAAGATCTAGCACCCCGGCAGCTCTTGTGTCACTGCTCAGAAAAGCAGTCTTGGTGTACTTTCCCAAAGCACACCCCCTGCACACATCACTCTGCTCAATGCTGAACTCCGGTAATCCTGTAACCATGCTCCTCAACAATTTGAGAGCTGGGTGATGTAGGCGGGCCATCCTCCGATGCCAAAGCTCACATAGCTCATTGCTGCTGCTGTGTGCTAGAGCGCACTGTGGCTGAAACAAGAGCTTGTACAGCTTTCCACATCTGACTCCAATGTCCATGGCACTAGACATACCTGTAGCCCTGGGATACACCTGCACTCTCCCATATGAAAAGCACACCCTAAGACCCCTATCCTCAATGGTGGAAACTGACACAAGGTTCTTCTTCAGCCCAGGGACATACAACACATCCCTCAGAGTCATGAGACTCATCGACTCCCTCTGAAATGTAATGGTCCCCCGACCAACAGCTTTAACAACGGTGTTGTCTCCAAGGAGAACCTCCACATCTCTACCTGTTTGAGATAGCTCCGAGAACATCTCTCGAGCTCCAGTCATGTGGCTCGAGGCTCCGCTGTCAATATACCAAGTAGTAGAGGTGGATGGACCCCCCTGATGACCTGCCAACAATGAATGCTCACAATCCATATCCATGTCTGTGCTGGTGGCTGAAGAGACTCTCTCTCTCTCCATCTGTCCAGCATATAGGGAAAACTCCCTCTGAAATGCATCACCAAACTCATCAACCTCTGCTGAGGCTGCTGTCTGCTGTCCCTGTCCCTTCTTCTTCTTCTTGCTTGGACACTGTGAGGCATAGTGCCCAAATGCCTGACATGCATAACACTTGATTTTACTCAAGTCTTTCTTCTGCCCACTCTGCTGCTGCTGCTGCTTGGCCCCACCCTTCTTCTTCTTGCCCTTAGCTGCCAAAGCCACATTCTCGTCATCAACCCCACTGTGAGATGAACTACCCTGTACAAGACCTCTCCTAGTCTCCTCCTGCACAAAGTCATCCCAAAGTCTATCCCAGGTAGGTAGGTTCTCTCTGCCCACTATGGCTTGCACAAATGCACCCCAGGGCTTTAAAGCCCCATTCACTGCTGTGCGTACAAGCTCTTTAGGGGCTACCACCTCCCCAACCGCTGGAAGTTCATTCTTAACTGCAGAAATCCTGGTAAGATATGCTGTGACTCCCTCACCCCCATTCATCTTTATACTTTTGAGTTTCGCTTTGAGAACCATTTTCCTGTTCTCATTGGAACTCTCATACAAACTGATCAAGGCTGTCCACAGCTCGTGTGCCCTATCCTTGCTTGAAATGTGAGGGAGTATGTGGTCTTTAACCGCATCTAGAATGATCCTCCTAGCTTTACAGTCCTGCTTGTTGAAGGCTGATAGAGCTGCTGCATCTGTTGATGCGGGAATGACAATCGGATCAGCTGTAGTGTTCCTAACTACATCCGGCCATAACTCATTCTCCTCCAGTATCAGTAAAATTCTGGCCTTCCACGGCACAAAATTTCCTGTCCCATCCAGCGTATCCTCCAGTCT
This sequence comes from Pseudotsuga menziesii, assembly GCA_001517045.1. NCBI lineage: Eukaryota > Viridiplantae > Streptophyta > Pinopsida > Pinales > Pinaceae > Pseudotsuga > Pseudotsuga menziesii. The sequence goes on along the minus strand of LPNX010579066.1, from coordinate 17,369 downwards.
AAGTCCTGTAGCCATCTCTACACCAACCCAACAAAGTGCTGCTCACTGACAGAAGGTAAAATACTAAAATTTCTGAGTTCTGAAAATTTCTGTGTGTCTGCAAACTATCACTGTTTTCAGCCCCTAAGCTCTGATACCATGTAGAAATTTCTGCGTTTTACTGTTTGCTGGTTTATGTCACATTTCGTGGTTTTCACTTACAGCTGGTTTTGCATTGGCTGTAAGTTACTTATGAAATTTTTACTGAACAATTAAACACACAGTAAAAACACTAACAGGCTGAAAAACACATTTAACAGTCACTCCATAAAATGATAGACTCAGAGATTTTTGGCCAAATCAAGCCCTGGAAAAACCCCCACGGGGAAAACCAGTTAGAGAGAGAGAGAGATTTTATTATCTTCAGCAAAAATCAGAACAGAAATACAGTGAAAATGTAACTTATCTCCACCCAAGATTTCATCTCAAAACCTTGAAAAACGAGGCCAGCAATTAATGCAGCCGTACACCCTCGATTTCTGTGCAGACCGTACCAGCAATTAATGCAGGCCGTAGACCTCGATTTTTGTGCAGCAATTAATGCAGCCGTACCCTGTCTCGTTTTCTGTGCTGAAATAAATGCAGACCGTACAGCAATAAATACAGTGCAGTACACCTCGATTTATGTGCAAACCGTACAACAATAAATACTGTGCAGTACACCTCGATTTCTGTGCAGTCCGTACTCTACAGGTTGTACCCTCGATTTCTGTGCAAACCGTACAACATTAAATGCAGTCCGTACAGTCCTCGGGTTCTGTGCGAAACAATAAAGGCAGTCTCGAAATTCGTGCCCACCAAAATCTCTTTAACAGGGTGTCTAGAAAATCGTGCCCACTCTCCTTCTTCAGCTCTCTCTTCTTCCTTGTCCTGAAAATGAAAAAGTGTAGTGAAATGCCTCCCTCAACCCTTTTTGTCTAAACCCTAAGTGGGAATCTAATCCAACGGTGGAGAAAGATCCAATCCAATGGCTAAGATTCAATGAGAGTAAAAATCACATTTATTTAAATCACTTAAATAAATTTACTCACCCACTTAAATTTATCAAAAAGTGACTTTAACTTTATAAAGTCTCATTAAGTAGCTTTTAATGTGAGGGTCACCTTTTTCCCTTTTCTAAGTGACTTAGGCAAAAAGTCACTTGGGGAACAAATTCCTAGGTACAAAAACTAACAAATGGACATATTAAATTTTATTAAAATTTTTCATATATATAAATATATATTTTAATTTTATAGACTCGAATATAATGCCGAATTTTATCACCAAAATTTTGATTGCCGATTTTTTGTCGAATTTCAAGGTCACCAAACTCGAACACGAATTCGAACCAGGTGACTTTGATTATTGCCCTTACTGTAGTTAAAAACCGAGATACAACCTTTTAGATTGGGAGCCCACTACTTCTTATCCAAACATCTAGGGTTTTGTGGTTGGGCTATGCCCCCGTGATCTTTCCAATCAAGCTCTGCTCGGCAAATAATAAGGCTTTCCTCTTTAGGCCTCCAAGCAGGGTTTTGAGTTTGGTGACTGCTTCTAGCTTTTTAACAAATTTTGGAGGCCTGCTTAAGGACATAGGTCTCTTGATTGACATAACAACCATTTTCTAGAAAGCTACGACTCCATCCACAAAGGATGGGGTTGACATTTTTTGGGAGCACCATAGAGATGTGGGACACAAAGCTTCTTTCTTTCCTACGTGAGCTAGCCATGGGATCCTTGGGATGGGAGCAAGACGACTAGACTAGAGGCATAGTGGCTAGGGAAAATACTAGCTGTGAGGAAGATCACGGAGGCTGCTTCTCATTCTTTACTCTTCTCTTAACCCTTTAAGCCACGATTCAACATTTAATTTATGTCATTTTTCAAACCTTTAAAATCAAAAATTACTTTTAATAGTCCTCTCCTAAATGCATGGGAGAAGGTTAGTAACACGTTCTCTTTCCTTGATTACTTTGAGCCTCCTCCAACATGGTGTTAGGCTCATCTCTCTACTGCCGTGTATAATTTTGTGTGGGTGCATAAAGAAATAAGACAATAACATATTTAGAGAGAATAATAAATGCCACAATTTATTAATGTTACAGCAATTATATCTACAGTGTTTTGAGATAGGCTACCCAACATACAAGTGCTACTCATGTCAATAATCCCCTGCTATGGTATTATATAGCATCCTGAGTCGTTATAGCTGTTGAACCAACACCTCAATGTTACAGTGGTTATAGATCTATCAACCACTGACATTAATGTCTACTAGCATTAATCAGGTGTGTGCATTTATGACATTATAGATTTGTGTTTCTGTTCTTTATTTTCAGTGAAATTATAGTATTGATATTTTTTCTGAAAGATTATTTTGTATGGATTTCATAGGGTTTTGCATGGAAATTTCCTAAATATTAAGCTCTAAAATTGTAACAAAAGAGATTTGGAGTTCACATTCTTCATTTTGCAAACACGCTATATATGGCAATTTCTGTCTAATATTTCTTCTAATGCATGGCGTTTGACTAATTGTGGATTTCATAGGCATTTGTTGAACTTCAAGGTCGGATGATTGAAACATCAAGCAAACTTAAGCAGGCAAGTTGAAGAAATCTCTGTACTTTTTGTTGGAATTTTTTTTCCAAATTTAATTTCTTTGTTCTCTTAAATTTACAATATATAATAAATTTTTTGGACCCAAGGAATTGACAAAATGTTTAGCTGGTATTTTCTTTTGCTTAAAGGTCACAATCCTCTATTCTATGAAGACGATCTTGCTTGTGAGACTGTTGAAATTTTTGTTCTTAAGCCTTAAAATAACTTTAAACGTGAATGGGAGTTGCCTATTTTCCGCCGACTTTTGTCTGATATACATTTGAAATTTTCGCCAAGTGAAAGTATCTGTAGATCTCATTTATTGTGAATAGAACATGCAAGAACCCTCATAACAAAGTAACTACAAGGATAATGGTTGGAAACAATTCGGTGGGTATGTTTTTCGATTTACAAATATTGTTGCTTCTTCCATAGATATTAGTGATGATGCTGGGCCAACTCCAGAAGTCTGTTTAGATTCACTCCACGCACTTTACAATTTATATCATCCCGTGTTAGCTTTATTTGTGTTTAAAGATATAACAGTATATGTAAGACTGCTGAACATAATCCATTATCCGAATCTGAACACAGGATAATATAAATTGTCAAGAACAGATTTTGCCAAGAAAATCTTAACCATTTTCATATTTAACACATTTGATCACATTTATAGGAATGATGTTAACAGTGTCAACAACTTTCTCCCTTTGTTTCCAATCTTGCTGCATATATGCTGTACAAAGCGCAATATTTACACAATGCATAGAAAATTTCAAAATGATCAGTTTCAGCCAAAGGCACATGGTTTGGGTCCGAGTTCAAGTTCGACAACGATGAAGCTCAGTTTAAGTTTGACTTTTGATGACAAGATTCAGATCGCTAGCGTAGCATATCAAAGAACTGAAAGGATTTCGTGGAAACTAGGTGTTGTGACAATTTTTAAAATTCGAAGCAAAGTCATTTTTTTGCAGTGGAACCAGAAACAGCAAGGTTCCATTTAAAAGAAAGAAAAAGAAGCATTGTCATACAGACTCAGCTGTATGTAGAGCTGGCAGCCATGATACATTAGACATACAACTGCGTGTTCAAATTTTTAAAGATTCGGCAGTAGGGGACTGTACAGATGTCGCCGTACACTGGGCTGTACAATCTGCCATATAGCAGAAATTGCATTCAGCAATTTCAGCTGTTATAGATGTGATCTGTATGACTTATACGGAACTGAAATTATAACCATCAAAACAAATTTTGTACTGTACAGTCTAGAAATTAGAGAAATTACATTTGTACAGTCTGTTTAACAGTTCAAATTGGCTCCGTTTAGACTAAATTGTTGCGCAAATTTACAAATCTGGATTGTCCAGCTTGCTGATTTATTATTTTTCAGCAGATCCACGGAGAAATCAACTGTTTTACTGCTGGTTTGTGGTAGATCGGACTGTTTTTCTTGCTTTAGGGTCATGATCAAGGGACCGATAAGACTCACTTTAAGCTGATCCATACTTCAAGTATTAATCACATTTTTGTTATTAGATTCTTCTATTAGAGTCGACCTGGATAATCATAGGACATTTAGGGTTTTGATGTTAATGCTGAGTGTTATTTTCTACGAAAGTTTTGTAGCCTTTGAATTAAGGGATTGCAGATCTCACTTAATTTTGCACCATCATCCCTATTGATATTATTTGGGTGTAGTTCGATTTCTAAGGTTTTCTTCATCTTCCCTTTTAGCAACGATTTTGGCATTTTCTATGCAGATTTGGTAACTAGTATTGTGTGAATCCTTGGTCATTTTTTAGTATTTGTTTATATAGACATATATCTATGGCCTCTCTAACCAACATCATGTCGGAAGCCAACCATAGGTTCTCTAGCAAGAACAATACATGGAAGCAACATATGTTGGCCATTTTTGAGTACTAGTGCTTGGCTGATATTGTCCTAGGTAAAGATACTCGCCCAACAACTGTGGGTAGAGATTGGGACAAGTTGTATGTGTGAGATAGAGAAGCATTGATGTTGTTTACATTTTCTATGACAAATGCTTTGCTTCTTAAGGTCTTGATAGGGAAGACTCTTGCATCGCTTTGGAAGCATTTGAAGGATCTGCATGATTCTTAGGACAAGGGCCACACCTTTATCTTGAAGAACATGTTTTCAATTATGATGGATGAGAGTGCCTCATTGCAGGAGCACTTACTCGAAATCAAGGATATTAGAGAAAAATTGGATGCGATTGACCACAAGATGGAAGTAGACATGGTGATAATCACGTTGAAAAGCTTACCATGTGCTTATGAGCATTTTATTGGGGCCATGAACAATCACCTCTATGGGTGTTAATGCGAAGTTTGTTGAGATTTGCAATAAGCTCTTACAACAAGATAAATGGAAGGAATAGTTTGGTAGTAGTGGTGAGATAGAGGTTTCAAAACATTTCTTTGCCACCAATTTTAATGGAAAAAGTAAATAGGCAAAGAATAATGGTCAAGGTAGCAGAGAAGATCCATAAAGAGTTAGAAGAACATCACTTCTCACCATCGTGGCAAGGTTGTCCATATGAAGAAGTTTTGTAGTTTGAACATAAAACCAACCAAGAAGGGTCTTAATAGAAGGATCATGTTGCATAACATATAGAAGAGGAGTCAACCGTCTATGCATTTGTGGCCAAGCAACCAACAGATCGCCATAGGTCATCTACTTGGTACATCCACTTTGGTGCATCGTGCCATTTCACTAACAAACATGATTGATTCATGGAGTATACTCACAGTGCCTCTGAAGATTCAGTGATCTTCGGTGGTAGGGAAGAGTAAATAGTTGTTGGCAAAGGAAATGTACAAATTTCCTTAATGCACAGCATGTACTTGCTATGGAGCTTAATCTACCATCAATTGGCTAGATTATGAGACATTGTACCTAGCTAGTTGTCAACTTTAGCAATCACAAATGCTATATAGTTGTCAAGGAGACTCAGAAGACCATTGCTTATGGTCTGGAGGATCATGGACTTTAGATTAGTTGACATTGGTGAAGTCATGGAGCGTGCATTGGCAACCAAAAGTGCATCCAACATCAATGCACTTTGGCATGTATGTGCACCTCAACCTAACCTTCCTCTTTCAGTTGGTTCAAGATAATCTAGTAGATGGACTTCTTGAGCAAAAGGGTTTTATCAACGAGAGGGAATTGATTATGGGGAGGCCTTTGCTCCTATATAAAAAATGAACACCACTTGACTAGTTCTAGCCACGACAATACAATATGGCTGGAAGTTCCATCGGATGGATGTGAAGGGAGTTCCATCGGATGGATGTGAAGGGAGCCTTCCTAAAAGAAGACTTGGGGGAAGATGTCTATATGTATCAACCTTAGGGGTTTCAGGTTTCATGGAAGGAGCATTTTGTTTTCAGACAAAAGAAGGTTTTATATCACTTCAAGCAAGCACCTAGGGCATAGTACATTAAGATTGGCAAGTACTTGGTGGAATGGGTGTTCCAATAGAATCCTTTAGATGCCAACGTATATGTCCAAAGCATTGGGAATGATATCATCCATTTGATTACTCTTGTAGATGACATCATTATTACTCATAGTGAGGTGCGTATGGTTGAATAGATGAAATTCAATGAGTAAAGATTTTGACACGACTGATAAAAGACTCTTACATTATTGTTTGGGTGTAAAGGTTTTGCAAATAGGTAGCAACATTTTTGTCCCATGAACAAAATATGCCAGGAGTTTGCTTGACAAGGTGAGAATAACAAATTGCAATATGGGGAGACCTTTGCTCCTATATCAAAGATGAACACCACCTGACTAGTTTTAGCCACGTCAATACAATATGGCTGGAAGTTCCATCAGATGGATGTGAAGGGTGCCTTCCTAAACGAAGATTTGGGGGAAGATGTCTATATGTATCAACCTTAGGGGTTTCAGGTCTCATGGAAGGAGCATTTTGTTTTCAGACAAAAGAAGATTTTATATCACTTCAAGCAAGCACCTAGGGCATAGTACATTAAGATTGGCAAGTACTTGGTACAATAGGTGTTCCAATAGAATCCTTTAGATGCCAACCTATATGTCCAAAGCATTGGGAATTATATCATCCATTTGGTCACTTATGTAGATCACATCATTATTACTCGTAGTGAGGTGCATATGGTTGAATAGATGAAATTCAATGAGTAAAGATTTTGACATGACTGATAAAAGCCTCCTACATTATTGTTTGGGTGTAAAGGTTTTGCAAATAGGTAGCAACATTTTTGTTTCATGAACAAAATATGCCAGGAGTTTGCTTGACAAGGTGAGAATAACAAATTGCAATATGGGGAGACCTTTGCTCCTATATCAAAGATGAACACCACCTGACTAGTTCTAGCCATGGCAATACAATATGGTTGGAAGTTCCATCGGATGGATGTGAAGGATGCCTTCCTAAACGAAGATTTGGGGGAAGATGTCTATATGTATAAACCTTAGGGGTTTCAGGTTTCATGGAAGGAGCATTTTGTATTTGGACAAAAGAAGGTTTTATATCACTTCAAGCAAGCACCTAGGGCATAGTTTGCTTAGGTACTCTGGGGGTACGATCGACTCAGTAAAATGTAATCTACTGGGGAAAATGTAATGACCCCCAACCAAATCTGAACTAATTTTATGCCAACTACGTATGGGGTTTGGTTCAGGACTTATGTCAAACACTTTGCAACACTGTTCAAATTCCACCGAATATTGTCCAAATTTGCTAGACTGCTTTTGCATTGATTTACAATGAATGTTTTTATGGTTTTGTGTTCAACACTCATGGAACATATTTTGACTACCAAATGTGCACATAAAAATATACATATGTATTTAATACTGAGAAATCCACTCACATCAACGCAGGAATATATTTGGCAATTTGCAATTTTTTATCCCCTGTAACAGCAGTACAAATAGGTGTGTTTAAACTAAGATTTCAAGTGTACCTTCATGTCTAAGTTTGACTATTTGTTACAACTGCCTGGTACAATGATTTATCAAATTTTATGTAACTTCTAGTCTTCCAATTGATATCTACTGAGTCTATGATTTATCAAAATTTCAATCTGAATGATCATTGTTCAAATAATCATCGAATTTATAATTATGAATAATTATTCATAATTTATGAAGAAATCTGAAATATGCGTGTATGATGTGAGTGTGACATATATATATATGCATATGCATATATATATACAGTACCCCCGACGTACCCAAGTACCCTTTTTCAAAAAGTGGCGTCTCCGTACCCGTCCGTACCCGTCCCCATATCCAAGTTTTCTGTTAACTTAGGTTTTATCTTAACCTTTGAGATTCCTTGGCCCTTGGGTTAGATGTCTATTCAGCTTCCTCATTTAGACACCAAAAAGGCAAGGGAAGGCATTAGAGTCTCATTCTTTTTTTTCCATGAGAGTTGGAGAGTAGAGAAGGAGAAAAATTGCAGGTAGAGAGAGAAGACCAGAGGGCATGATTCCCAAGACTGTACAACATCATTGAATATTTTCTTGTACAACACACATCCTGAGGCAAATTCTGGGCACAAATTTTGAGGTCCGTACAGCAGCATTAATTGATGCTCCATACAACAATGACACGAATTTCAAGGCAGACCCTACAGATTTTTTCTGGGCATAGAATTTGAGGAGTTTTGTACTGTCTGTACAGTACAACAGGTGGGCATGAAAATCGAGGTTTGTACAGTCTATACGGTACAACAATGAGCACAAAAATCGAGGCAGTCCATATAGTCAGTTTGGCATGGTTTTCGAGGCAGCCAGTTGTCAGAAATTTTGACTGTAAAATTTCTGAATTCAATCAATTTGTTGAGCACTGTGGTTGAGATAAGTTTATCTCCGTTTTTGCTGTACTTTAATTTTATTGTAGAAAATAAAATTCTCTCTTTGAAGAACAGGTTTTCCTTGGAATGTTGGGCTTGGCTTTTTCTTGGGTCGTTTGACCAAAAATTTATGAGTCCGAATTTTTATGTGTGACTATGTTTTTATTACTGCTCATTTAAAGTTGTAAAATTCTTCATGTGATTCCGTCAAATTTTTTATGAGAAAATTATCTAATTTGCAACAGAAAGTAAATTGGGTTGGGCATTAAACAATGATGAAAATGGCGGCTTGAAACCAGGTCGGGGAATGAGATAAAAATTTACACTCTTAAGAACAACTTGGGATAGGATTGAAATATTTACAAGAATAATGCAATAGGAGAAAGAATGAGGCATTATTGCATGTTCCCACTTAATGACAACTTCATAAATGCCTAACCTAGCTTGAAGCTTTGAAAACTTGGCTTCTATAAGGGTATATGTGAAAATATAAAAGGCTATCAACTAACTGATGGTACAAAGTGGCATCTACTTTGGGTGTGGTTCAGGTGGCAACTAGTTTGACTCTAGAATGGAAGAGAGATGGGGCTGATTTATAATCTTCCATGTGAAAGTGGAAAAGGTCACATGCATAATTAGACTGGGAAAGAGAAATACTTCCTTGGTTTGCAAGACTTGGATAAGGTCATCAACATATCGAACAAGTATTATAGGATGACTACACACTTTCTTGGTATGGACATTGTGATCAAAATTACATCTAGGAAAGTTGTTGAGGTTGGCCACTACCAGTTTTGATAAGGTCATCAACATAGATAACAAGTATTATGAGATGGTTGCCCACTTTCTTGGTAGACATTGTGGTCTAAATGACATTGTGGTTTCCCACTTTAGAGTCATGAGACGGATCCTTACAATCACCATTTGTTTTTTATTGATAACACTTCCTCTTCTCATTACTTTGCTTACTATTTTTCAATGATTGATTTTGGATGGTTGTACAAGATCAAGCATGCCTTTGTTGGTATCATTGAAAAGTAGAAGGTTGAATTTGTTGCTAGAAGATTCTCTCAAAAAATGGATTGACTTTTTCTCAAGATTTGCTAGACTAGACAGGATCTTCCAATTATGTCATCTACAGGAAGTGGAAACCGAGTCACACTTTATCTTCAGATGTCCTATATACTACGAGATCGGAGGACGATTCCATTGCTTTTTTAGAGGCCCTAAGACCCTAGCCGACTTTTTCAGATATATTGATCAGAGATGTTTAACACTCTATATTCAGGAGGTTCTCAGGTTTTGATCACAGAGGATCACGACGTTCTTTAGCGTGCTACCACCAGCCACAGGCACCAAGAGACCAACCGACTTGGATGTCGATCCAGTTTCCAGATTAACGAGGATCTATGGATTTCGACCCATGAGATCTCAGCAGCAAGTTCGTACGAGGCCTCTCCTCGAGAGACGAACTAGGTCCTCCAGATCTCACCAGCAACACCTTAGTGGATGACCCGCACCCACCAACTCCTTTTCAAGGCAACAAACGCTATTGAACTTCCCTCATTTTTCTTCATTCGATCTTGGATGCTAGGAGTACTAGACCTTCCTCGGTCTTTTCGGCTCTAAGATCTTCTCCACCCGGGCATCTCCATCCCAGTGCAGGGTTCTAAAGTCGGGACTGGGGCTGGGGCTCTCTCATACTGCAACCCAACTCACATTGTACATTTTTATTTTTTGCATTGTATTTCTTTTTAAAAGTGGACCGTTTGGCCCTCCTGCATAACACAGACATCATTGTAACCGACAGTCTCGTTGACCTACTTTGTGGTCATTAGTTGGACATAGATAAAATTAACTTATCTTATCTTATCTCCAATTGCAAGGTATACACCTATTAGAACTGTCATGTCTATAGCGTCTTTCTTTTGTTGACCTTTATACTAGATGGATGTAAAGATTGCTTTTCTCGATGGGTGTGATAGAAGAAAAAGTGTACATAAATCAACCTAGAAGTTTTGAGGTGCACGGGTTAGATGCTCATGTTTGCAAGTTGAAGAAGGCACTTTATCGGTTGAAGTAGACACCATGGGCTTAATACTCAAGGATTGATGAGTAATTATTGAATTTGGGCTTCTCCAAGTCTTGTTCATATTTTAATATTTATTATTTGTATGGTGACCCTGGATTGCTTGTTTTTGTCCTGTATGTGGATGACTTGATTCTTACAGGTAGTTCAAAGCAACTCCTGGAGTGGTGCAAGAAGTATTTGGCTAGTAAGTTTGACATGAAGGATACTGGTCTACTCCATCACTTTTTTTGTCTAAAGGTTTGGAAGGGTACATGTGAAGTCTTCCTTGGGAAAGAGAAGTATACTTTGAAGGTTCTCAAGAGATTTTAGATGCTTTATTGCAAACCCTTGGTTACACCTATGGTTCCAAATCTGCAATTGGGTTGGAATGAGGATTTTTATTTGGTTGAGCCTACCTTGTATATGTAGTTGATTGGGTCCCTAATGTACCTTGCAAATACTAGGTTGAAATATGCTATGTAGTTAATACATCGAGTAATTTTATGGTTGAGTCTCAGTAGTATCATTGGAAAGCTAGTAAGCATGTGCTAAGATGATTGAAGTGCACACTCATTATAGCATGTGATATAGAGGAGATGGTGAGTTGCTACTCAATGTATAGGTAGGAGGTGTAAGCACACAAAAGATTACTTATGATGATTGTTTTAGTTTGGGCTTTAGTTATGCTATCCTATTTCAATAAGAAATAGGCAATAGTTGCACTTAGTTCAATGGAAACATACTCCATGGTAGCATGTTGAAACATAAAAATATGCTTCTTATAAAAATAACCAGCATAAGTACGCCAAATAATCCATGAATGGATAAATAATAGAATATAAAATTGTTAAGATATGATATATTTTACAATTACATTGCTTTGGGCTTTATAAGCCATTTTGCACCTTTTCAATATAACTCATGTCTTTTGACTTTTCATAATTATTTAATTAATTATTTCTTATTTAATAATTAATAATTATAGATATTAATTTATATTAATATTAATTTGTGCTATGTTATATAATTTTTTTATATAACATTGCTTTCCCCTTAAGAGAAGTTTTGTCCTCAAAGCTTAGAGAAGACAAGTCTTACGTCTGATTTCTTGTTTGTAATGACATCTTCTTGATCTTTGTGTTAGTAACTGCGACACTTGATGAAACGAAACGATATGAGTTACGGATTTCCAAGAAAAAATGTCGCATCCTCTGTGCAGTGGTCCATCCAAGATCAATTTTCATCGGAGATGATTGTTGATCGTCTTTTTGGATAAATCTTCTCGTTTTTTGCTTAGGTTGTAGATTTTGTGTTCTTTCGCTTCTGAACTTATAACTCCTCTGTTTATGTTCATTTTGACCCTTTCGTTGGTCAAAATGATTTTTGTAATTTGGGTGTCGATAAGTTCTTGTTGCTTGTTTTTCTGCTGGATTGAATTCCTTTTGAACTATGATGGGGACCAAATTTGTATTTGTTTCTTCTTCCTCAACTTGAATTTGTCTTTTGGAGAGTCTGATGCTTCCTTCTGGATTTGAACTAATTTGTTCTCTAATATGATTATTCTCAATCTTCTCGAACATTTTGTCTTGCGACTGTTTGTCCTCTTTTAACTTCTTGATTTGTTCCTCTAGTTCTTGATTAAGATTTCTCAGGCGATGGTTTTCTTCTTGCTATTTTAGTAATCTTCCTTCGAGGTCTTCATTGGAAGGTTCCATCTTCTGACTATTTTTTAGTTTCTTGATTTTCGTAAGTAATGTTTTGTTATGAATTCTTAGCCGAAATAGTTCTTTCTTTGGTATTGCTTGCTAATTTGCCATTGATTTTCACAATTTCTAACTTGTGCTTCTTTTTAGTGTCATCATACTTTTGCTGGAGTTCTTCCTTCTGTTGCTGATGTCGACATATCTCTGATTCTTGACTTTTTAGCTTTATCTCTGGATTTGCGCCAATTCGTCATCTTTGTCCATGATGAGCTTGTTTAAACATTTTATGTCTTCTTTTAAATCGTTATCACTTCTATACGGTGATTCTTTGATTCTGTCTCTAAGGTCTTGGCTATGATTTTTTAATCGAGATATTTCTTCATTCTTTGGTGATAATGGTTTCTCGATATCTTCATTAGCTTTTTCTAGTTTTTGATTTTGATCTTTGAGTGATGATTCTCTTGTTCTATCCACTTATGAAGAATGATCTGCTTACTGATCCCAAATTGTAGATTTTTATTGCTTTCCTTGTAGTATCCTAATTCACTTTCTAGTTTCTGTGATTGCAATTGTGAGTTACCTTGATCATCTTTCATAATAAAATATTTACCACATATTGGACAGGAGCTATTGCCATTCTTAAAAAATGTTGGATATTGGAATTCCATTTCGCAATAAGGACACTTAGTCCAAAATTTGGATTTATATATGGAATCCATAATTTCTTCAACAAATCCACAATTGGCTTCAATGACTTCTTCAATATCTTCTGAGACTTGATTTCTGCTCTTTTTAGTATCTTCTTGGTCTTCTTTATTTGACTTTGTCTTTTTTTGTATTCAATAATAATTGTAATGGCAATTATTAATTAATAATTATTATATCTATATATATATATTGGAATGAAATAGTTGTGTAATGGAAGTAGGGTAAATAAGTGTCAATAAAAACATTATTATAATTATAAGGATATTATTATTATATAAAATTTTATTAACAATTTTTTTTGATGTGTTAGGGCTTGTCGTGGAGGCAGATAGATGGTAGGGATGATGTGGCATTTGGTGGACGGAGTTTAGGGTTTGCGTGGCCACGGGGACTGGATGGACATATTGGAAGGGAGGTCCAGGTTGATGGGGGTAAGGGTTGGAGCTGTGGAATCATTGAGAACGAGGGTTGGAGGCTCTCTATTAACGATTGGAGGAGCAACACAGTGGGGAGTGTGATGGTGTATACAGAAGAGAGCATGGTGTAGAGGATGACGCGGAGGAGAGGTGGATGGAAAACGTGTGGATGTTGATGACTGATGTGTAGAGATCAAAAGCGAGGAGAAGGAAGGAATGTAGGGTGAAGGAGGAGTTTGCAGGTGGTATGGAGTGTGCGACCGAGGTTGGAGTAGGCGCAGAGGGGGGTGGCGCAAGGAGAATCGTGGAGAAGAGTAGCGGCGATGGAGTGGAAGCCGAGATCAGAGGGGGTCGCAGATGGTAGCTGGGGCGTGAAGGGAGAAGATGGAAGAGAATGGTGGAGAGAGACACAGGGTAGAGTGGACACGGAAGAGATGGAAGAGATTGTGCAAGGTGGATGGGTGGCACAACAGAGGATGGGGGTGTGTGGGAGCAACGGAGTTGTAGGAGGTGTGGACGGGGAAAACAGTGGAGTGGTATGCACGGGCTATTTGAGTGGAGTGAGGGACGAGTGATGGGGTTGCATGGGTTTGTAGAGGAGCCGTGGAGGAGTCGCGTGGATGATGGTGCAGTGCAAGGAAATGGATGGGAAGAGGACTACGTGCATGGAGTCAAACGCGATGTGGGAGGGTGGATGACTGTGACGGAGGATGGAGAAGGAAGAGTGGTGTAGGTGGAAGAACGCAGGGAATGGGCGTGTGTGTTAGGTAGGAATGGTTGTGATGAGGAATGAGCGTGAGTGCTAGAATTTGGGTTCAAGGAATGTGAACGATGAATGGGGAATGTGAATGTAATGGCACAGGAGTGTGAGGAGGAATGTTGGAGAAAAAAGCGAAAGGGCAGCGAGAGAGAAGAATGGGTGGAAGGGCTAAAGGCCTAACTTCTTGGTCAAAAACCAACGATGGAGAGAACTCTCTACTTGGATGGCTAAAAGCCGGAATCAGATGCCCTAGGAAGGGGCTTTGATACCACTGAAACATAAAAATATGCTTCTTATAAAAATAACCAGCATAAGTATGCCAAATAATCCATGAATGGATAAATAATAGAATATAAAATTGTTAACATATGGTATATTTTACAATTACATTGCTTTGGGCTTTATAAGCCATTTTGCATTTCCCTAAGTCATGTCTTTTTAGTTTTCATAATGATTTGATTAATTATTTTTTATCTAATAATTAATAATTAATAATATTAATAATTAATATTGATATTTATTATTATTAATTTGCGATATGTTATATAATTCTTTATATAACACGTGTTTCTCTAGTTGTAAGGTTGTTTGGCTTTGCTATTTGGTTGTATAGTGAATCGATAAGATGTTGGACCAGTTGTTATGTGTGACAATTAGAGCATCAAGCTCTCTAGGATCTAGTTTTCCATGATTGTTCTAAGTACATTGATAGTTGATAACAATTCTTGAAAGATAATGTACAAAAGTGACCTATAGTTCTTGATTACATTCATACAGTAGGGGCTAGATATTTGACAACGCCCTTGGCAAAGGTGAAGTTTGAGATGTTCAGAGAGATGCTTGGTTTGATGGAGAACACTATTCTTACAAAGAGGGAGTGTTGGTTTACTTGCTGCTTAGAACCTATTCCCCTTTGGCTGTAGCAAGTTGGGTAGAGTGTTTGATTCTTGCTAGAGAGAGGGCACAATGGTGGAAGAGTCTCAATAAGGGAAAGTTTGTCTTATAAGCCTCTTCAACTATCTTTTTAGCACTCAGGAGTTAAATTGGACTAGAAGGGCGCACTGCTTGAGTAGTTTCTTGGTGAAGTGTGTTAGGTGCGTGTAGGAGTGCTTGTGGCACTTGTTGGCATGTGCCTACCTATCCTTGGCACATACGTGGCACTTGCTGGCATGTGCCTACCTATCCATGGCACATTGAAGGGCGTGCTTGGCATGTGCTTACCTATCCTTAGCACATGAGTGTTGCATTACTTGAGTAGTTGCATTGAAGCATCTATTGGCATGTGCCTACTTATCCTTGGCACATGGGGGTGCACTACCTGTGTAGTTCAATGTTATCGGAACCGGACCGGTCATCGAACCGGCGAAGCCCAAAATGTGAACCGGACCGGAACCGGCAAAAAACCGGGTAAAAAACCGGCTGACTAAAAAATACATAAAATATTCATATTTTGTAAAAAAACATATATATTCATGTGCATACATATGAATCCAAACCGGGACATTATCTTTATCTCTATGGTACACTTCAAGCTAATTTTAATTTTCTATAATCAGTAGTGACAGTACAATTTACATACTCACATATGGTATCAGCCTGTAAATGACTTATAATTAGATGTTTCCCTAATAGTTTGCACCTGCATTGATACCATGCTTCACTGCAAACAACTGCTCTTATTTTCACGATATCATGAAGGATGCTGAAACTTGAAATCATGAAGAGGTCATCTTGCTGCTTTTCCACAAATTCAACACCATGATGTAATTGTATAACATGCAATATCACATCTTCTGGGACTTGCATATTAGACAGGGTTATTGGGAAATGAACATCACCAGCACAGCAAATGGGGGTTTTCAGGAAGAGATGTTCAAACATGGTATTAATTCATGGTATTTTTGTTTTTTTTTTAAATTTGACAAAACGTGCGTACCTGGCACGCGGCCGTACGGCAAAGTACGGACCGGCCGGTTCAGTGCCCGGTTTGGTCCAGAATCCGGTTTTTTTAATTTTTTTATCTGACCGGACCGGTCAACCCTGTGAACCGGTCAGACCGGCCGGTTTTGCCGGTTCCGGGCCGGTTCCGATAACACTGGTGTAGTTACAACTTACATGGAAGACTGAGCTTGGCACATGTTGGCATGTGCCTACCTATTTTTGGTACACGTGAGGCACACTTTGAATAGCTACATGGTGGAGCTTTCTTGGCACAATTTGGCATGCATCTATCTATTCTTATCACGTGAGGGGTGCATTAATTGGGAAAGATTCTCTTACATGAGGTACGCTTATTTTTGTTAGTTATTCTTTTTGTGATACATATTCTCTTAGTGTTAGGGTTTGACCTTGTCAAGGTGGAGCATTGCAGTCTAGAGGCTAAGTTTTAGCCTTCATTTGTAAGTCCCCCTTTGTTGTATTCTAAAAACAGGAAGGAGGTTGTGCTGCTAGTTTGTTATTATTTAGAGTGCTTTGTAGTGTGAACTTGTGAAAAACTGTGTAGATCTATGTAATCTTTTTGTCATAGTAATATAAATACATGTGATTGCTTCAACAGATTTAGAATGCTCATTTGATTTTTTAGATATGTCTTTTTGTAGATCTATCATCTGTTTATTGTTGGTTTGATCTAATGTTTTGATCTGTTTATTGTTGGTTTGATAAAAGCTTGCATTAGTTACTGTGTCCTTATGCTAAATTTAAACAGAAAGGGTGGATATAGTTGGGGATCATGTTCTCTATTTATGTTGGGGACAATCACATGTGAATATAAGATGCAACCATGCATTTTATATCATATTGTTTGTAGTCCAATGTTTCGTTTGTCGTTTGTTGTATTTTTAAATTATTTGACTTAATTGGTGGCATTGTGCTGTCTATCATGGGAGAGTTTTTATGCAATAGTTAGGACAACATAATGATACTGGTGAATTGACAAATTTCAACTGATTGATGGTTAATATTTTCAGGTGCAAATGCAAATTCGCAATAAAGAAGCCGAAAAAAAGCGATCCTTTCTTACATTGGAAGAGCTACAACAGTTGCCCGATGAAACAAATACCTATAAATCTGTTGGTAGCTATGCAAATCCTCTTCTAGTATCTTTCAATGCAACATTTGTATTTTTTTGGAGTCTAGGAAAGCTGAGAGATGACTTGATTATGAACCTTGTTGAAGTTGCTAACATTTTATCTCCTTAGGATCTTCCTTTTTATTT
>LPNX010579038.1:318787-341435 GCA_001517045.1 Pseudotsuga menziesii | reverse complement strand
CTCTTGGGTAGTTAGATTTTTTATGTTCTATGTCTTTTTCAAGTTTAACAAATTAAGTAAGACTCTTGAAATTGCAGTAACACAAGTCAAGAGCACTCTCTATCGGAGAGCATTCATAGAACTGCATATCCCTGCATTAGGCATCTTAGATTAGATACGTCTCTTGAACCACTGTCATAAGACGGGGTCAAGAGCGCTCTCTGTCGGAGAGTCCTAATTAATTAATTTAATAAAACTTGCAACACACACCCCTTTAATTAATTAACTCCTTCCCTCCTTGCCGGAGTATGCTCTGACCGATCTCAGATCGGAGTACCCAGAAACGGCACTGGATCTTTAAACCCTGCAAGAGTAACCTAATAATACTTAACACCCCATAACCAACGCACCGGCGTTGTAGGGATTCTTCCAAAGTACTTCCTAGTAGAGGCGCCGGAACCTCCCGCTATCATAGAGTCTCGGCTAGCTGGTCACTTGACAATATCAGCCTGGGATACTGGGCGGGCCCGACATGTCTTAAACGGAGGAAAATTAGAAGAGTCTCCCGGCTTTGAGAAACCTTCGTTGACACCCTAATCAAGAGCATTCTTTAAAATTCTTAAAATCTACCAAGAGCACTTGCAAAACCTAATATTCACTAGCTTAATTCCTAGACTTTATTTCACGCATTTATTTGACTCCATAAGGCACTGGTCCTTCGTTATAATTGAGTAATCTTCTATCTTGATCAACTGTCTATGGTTTATGTTTGCTGATTATATCTGAATGCTTAAGTAAAGTCTGGAATCTTTCGCTTATCTGTATAATCTCTTGTTAGCAACGTGGATTGCTTTTGATTTAGTGTCATATTCATAATAAACAAACACTTCAAATCATAATAACTCCTAAACAACACCCATCCGCATCCGCAACTAATCAAAACACTTTAACAACTTAAGAGCCATAGAAACTCTTTTGTAGGGACTACCCCCCTTGGCTTCGTTAGGAGTTAGCCTAAACGGAGGAGCTAGGAGTAGGTGACAGTACCTAGCTCTGTGCTTGCCCCCAAGGTCACACCTCTCCCACTTTCTCAAGTGAGGAGACAGCTTTCGGAAGATTTTTGCTGCTGGTGTGCAATCGGCGGACAACACAAAGGGTCTTTCATACACAGAGCACTGTCAAACTGAGATCTAGTCCTCCTAGGATCATTAGGATTTCTAGCTAGTTCTCCAGTTACATGAATGGTATTTGCTGCCCATTTTGGTATTGTAGGAATGTTAGTATCTGAAATTAAATCATCATTATCAGACATATTAGAATCCACATACTAAACTATCTCTTCACTTACATTCAATGGTTTTGGTGGTGAAGAGGATTCTCCAACTTCCATTGCTGCTAAAGGCTCTTCTTGGAACTGAACACTCCTTTCAATGAAGGCTTTGTTTGTGCTAAAATTGATCAGCTTGTACCCTTTTGAATCTTCAGAGTACCCAACAAATAGACACTCTTGGCTTTGGGGATGCAAAGCCTTCCTCTTTTCTGTTGGAATTCTAGCCCATTCCCTTGAGCCAAAAATCCTGAAATGGGTCACATCTAGCTTGTGCCCACTCCATGCTTTGAAAGGAGTCATACCATCAAGATATTTATGAGGCACCATATTCTGGATATAGTTTGCACAGTTTATAGCTTTGGCCCAAAACTTTGGTGGCAAAGTCTTAGCCTCCATAATGTAGGTTGCCATCTCTTTCAGTGATCTGTTCTTCCTCTCAGCAACACCATTTTGCTCTGGTGTGTAAGGGATAGAATGATACATATAAATACCTACATCTAAATAATATTGAATGAAATCAGACTTGACATACTCACCACCATTGTCATATCTGAGGACCTTGAGTTTCCTCCCAGACTGGTTTTCAACCAAAGCCTTAAAGACTTTGAAGAGGCCAAAAACTTCAGACTTGTGTTTCAGGAAGCAAACCCAGTAGTACCTGGAAAAGTCATCTATGAATTTCAATGCATATTTGGCCTGACTCATTGACATATGAGGAAATGGGCCATCAACATCACTATGGATCAACTCAAGAGGTGCAGAGGTTCTCTCATGACTAGCTTTCTCAAATTTATGCTCTGTGTGTTTTCCTAAGATGCAACCTTGACAAACTCCTTTGGAAAACTTAATATTTGGTAACACTATGACCATTTATTTTTCACTAAGATCGGAGAGATACTTATAGTTAAGGTGGCCAAATATTTCATGCCAAAATCTTGCTTGCCTCATTAGCATGAATCAGAAGAGCAGAGGGGTTTGAGTAGGGTAGGAAGTGTGAGAACATGTATACCTTTGAAGTGTGATTTGCAATTCCTTTTGCAATGAATTTACCACTTGAGATATCTTTGATCTCAACTTCATCAGGGGAGAATATGACCTTCTTTGGAGACCCTATGTGGGTCATCTGATACACTGATAAGAGGTTAGAGGAAAGACCTGGAACAGACAATACATTGCTGAACTTACCATGGTCAAGATCAATCCTCCCTTTGCCCAAACTTTCAGTGAGAGAGTCATCTCCCAGTACAATTGGTGGACCTTTCGACATGTCAAGTGGGGTGAATTCCTCCTTGGTCAAAACCATATGCCTTTAAGCTCTAGAATCAATGATGAAACTAGGTGAGATTGGTGTGCCAACAACCAATGCATGAACTCTCTCTCTCTCTTCTGAATTTGATCCTCCTTCCCTCTTCTTTGAGCTGTTAGGAAGGGAGATGCCATTCTTCTCCAGGAGTTGGGTCAGCATGTCAATTTGCTTCTTCATGCAGGAGCTTTTAGGATGATTTCCCTTACTGCAGTATGTGCACTTGCTCATTTCTCCTTTGTTCTTCTTCTTCTAGAAGTTCTTCTTGGAACCTTGGGTCTCCTCTGGAGACTTGTTCTTGTCTCTCTTTTGCTCAGGTGGCTTCTTAGATTTCTTATTGCATTTTGAATCCACCCTTGAATCTCCAGCAACCAAAGCTTGGTCGTTGGAAGGTTTGATGGTGCCCATCATCAACAATTTATCTTGTTCTTGTGTGAGAGATTCCATGAAATCTGGAAGGCTGGGCATTTTTCAAGCTCGAGCTGTCAAATTTGTGGCATGGAATGTCGAAATAAACACTGAATAGTCAGGGCCAAGCTTCGAGAGTATGGCAAAAACCCATTTCTCCTCCTTATTTTCAATTCCACACTATTTTAGCTGCAAAACAAGGGCTTTGAACTTGGAAAAGTAGAGTTGCAGGGATTCAAAGCTATTGGGACTCATGGAGATCAATTCATTCTCAATTTGATGTCCCCTCATCTCATATGTCTTACCAAAAATCTCAACAAGATTCTTGCATACTTCATTTGGTGATGTTAATCCATCAAGATGGAAAAGGAGGTCTCTGGATATGCTCAGACACAGGAGGCCATAGCCCTCATCCCTCATGTTGTGCCATTTAATTTTCTCTGCAGTTGCATTGGGCTCTATTTCTTTTGCCATAGTCACTCTGTAGAGGCATTTCTCTCTCAACAGTATCTCCATCTCTGCTTTCCATTCAAATAACTTAAATGGAGTCAAGATGATCTTCTGAGATTGATCCATAGCTCAAAAATTGTCCCTTCAGTCAGCAGAATACTCCCAGTCAATGATGTCGAACCTGCAATAAAAAATTGGAAGGAGAGAAATCGATCTACAAAGGCTCTAATACCATGTGGAAATTGAATCCAGGTGTTAGAACAATTACACTCACAAAAATTGCCAATTACACATGCAAATTACACACAAAGGAGATTGAATATGGAGCAGAACACTAATATGTATTGAATAAGTGTACAATAGCCAAACCTGTGAAGTCAAAGGCTGCCACAATAAATAATTACATGATATATTCGAATGCATTGGAATGCCATTCGAATTTGGTCAAAATCAGGCTTACTAAATCTAAGTAAATCCCCCACAGGTGCATAAAGCAGTTTCCAAATCTGTCTAGGAGCTCATGAATTGGAAAAATAAATTAGGCAAGCTAATAGATGACGGGAGGACAACTCATACATTCTTTTCTTAGGAGAAAAGAGTGGAGGATGATGAGGACAAAAAACAAGTTAACTTCATGTAGTCAAACTTTCCCAATTGCCTTAAAACTCAGCAAAAGCAGGCAATAAAGAAGAAAAAGCAAACATGCACTAGGAAGGCTAGGAATAAAGTAGATTTGATTCCAAGTGGTTTCCCAAGTGCTCCATGACTCAATTTTAGCAAGTTTTACCACTTTGGACATGTGGAGGACAACTTGCATAAGGTGGAATATGGAAACTAGGCGAATAAGACAAAAATGAATTAATTAATGTCTAAGGTAGCTAACTATGGGTTGATTATTCTAACAGTGGAGGCCCAGGTGGAGGACTTAGTTTCTCCAGTTTGCAAAAATGCCTACAGAGGTTGCCATTCATGTAATCTCTGGTTTATATTAATAGAAATATCTTTTGCTATCCAATGATGTGCATTTAAATGAATATTGAATCCATGGATGATTTTAATTGCTTATACATTATTGATTATATATGATAGAGTAGGTCTAACACCATTATATAGCATGCTTGTCTTGTTTGTTTTTGTTGAGAGAGAAAACTGTTAACAAGCAGGATTGGAAAAAGCTCAACAGGGATCTACATCAACCGTCCGAAATGAGGTATGTTTCGAGATCCTTTAGTGTTAGATGTTTTATTTCTCTTGCATATTGGGAAGGGATTGATTTTTGTGGTTAATCTGTCTATTGTGGTACACCCCAAGCCATAGGAAGTTTTCTCCGTAATAGAATTGGCGACTCGGTTGGGGATGTTCCTTGTTTTTCTTTAGGGTTTGGAGGCACAATGTGCTTGATATTCTTGACTTGATCTTTGTTTCTCCTTGTTTCTGTGTTGCATTTTATAGTATGTTCATCCATTGACACTCCCTTTTATTGGTTTGACCCTTTTCCTTCTTTTTACCACTGTCTTCTCTGTATACACCGGTTTTTTGCCAAAATTTACGTACATATGCAGATTTTTGGCCAAAAGTCGTGTATACATGCATGGGTTTGGCCAAAATCCACGTATACATGCAGCGTTTTGGCCAAAAGTCGCATATATATGCAAATGTTGTTTAAGCAGTCACGCACATCCTCCCTTTTGGTGAGTTTGATGTTGTGGGAAGTTGTTGGGTGGGTTGTGAGTGTGGTTGGGTCTTCCTTGGTTATGATGGTGTTTGTTGGATGCTTCTTTTGTAACCAGATACCATCTTTTCATTGATTTTTCTTCGAAAATAGTTTTAGTCATTTACCCTTTTTGTTTTTCCATTAGTGCATTACTCTTTTTTCTCTCGGTGTCTTGCTAGGCTTGTTTTTTATACTTGCTATAGAGATTGAGAGTTTTAGATGACTTTTATTGCATTTTCCATGCTTTTATATTGTAAAATACAAAGTAGTTGCACTCTTAGTTGCATCTTAGATATGGATTTGAGGAGGTACTTGCATTGGATTGCTTGGATGAGAGTTGTCTTTAGGCTTTCATATAGAAAGGTTTGCATTGGCATTCAGAAAGGAATATATATTTATTCATCTCATGTAGTGGCATATCCTATTTTTCATTCTACAAGATTGCACTTGGCATTGCTTGTTAGGTGTGCACTTTTATTTCATTGGTGAGTCTTCATATCATTAGTTGCACGGCCATTTCCCTTTGAGTAATTATAGCCATTAAAATCAATGCATAATTTAAAATGAACTACACATTTTTCTTTCATAGGGTTCACCAACAAGAATAGGTTTTAGGGTCTTGGAATAGTTCATTATGAGTTAATTCTCCAAGACCACTAAAAAAAACAATTAGGTGTCTGTCTAGGTGAGAGAGAAATCCTTGATATAATTAGTGTTTCTCATGATGTTCCTCTTACATGGGAGTTAAGGACAAGGTAGTGCACACGATTCTGATTGGGATGACCCCTGGTCACTTTCTATGAGTGTCGAAGATATATCCAAGATTGTATTTGTATATGGGGGCTCTTTCGAGAGTTTTGGGCTTTGCTACCCTACCCATACAGTCGATTATTCCTACGACTGTTCGCCTAAGCATTGGTTATATTGAGGTGACCTTAGTTGCCTTATCTAGGTATCACAGGGGGTACTTTCAGAGGTTATTATGTGAGTGTCCTGGCCAGGTAGAGGTTGGACAACACAATTTATTTATGCATTGAAGCGAAGGGCCACTATAATTGGTTATGTACCTATGCTTGTAGTGAATGGGAGTTTCAAGCCTCTCCTAGGTGAGACATACCTGCTGCATTCAGGAGCTCACATATCCTCCCCTTGGTTTGCTTGTATTTTGGCTGTAGATTTCGTAGGAGTGTACTCTTTATGCACCAGTTGGTCTTTTGGATCGTTGTTACTTGAGTATATTTATGCTCTCTTGATTTTGGGTCCTTTTATTTTTGGAATTCCTGGTATCCTATCGCCCATCCTTGGTCCTAGTACGGAACCTGGTGTCAGAATTGGGGGCCATTACAACCCCTAACCGTGCTCATAGTTTTGGGAGTGGTAACATTCCACCCTCTACTCCATTTGTGGATGATGTTGATTCCCTTCTCTCAGTATTTACACCGGTGGTCACCCTCAAGGGGGTGGTAGTGGATGCGTGAACGTTGGGTCTACACATTACTTTCCTTTTTATGTCCCATTGTTCACCGCATTGTTTCCTTTGGGTGTAGCTGTCATGATCATTCCTCCCTATATCCTATAGTTTGGATTCTTTATTGACTATTTTGGGATGTTTTGGACTAATATGGTTGTCATGTAGGGTCCAATTTTTGTACACTCTCTTTGAGGTTTCGACCCATTTGTTCCTATCATAGGTATTACATCTAAACTAGCATATAGGTTAGGATTTCATATCCGCCTACATTTTGCATGACCTTATGACTGTTTCATTCTAACCTTAGGTATGAACCCATTCTATCTTGTCATGGAACCTTCTTGTTGCTTTTAAAACTGACATGACGTGAATGGTATAGCTTGACCATACATGGGTACTCTAGTTAGTTATATTTTTGCATTTGGTTCCCATGCTGACATTTTTTCTTTAGGGTGTGGGAGTCCTTTGTATAGTATCACCATGACTTTGCACAAGAGCTTCATACCCCTCTTGATATTTTTGCTAGCCTTTTCCCCTGGAATCCCTTATGTCAAGTTGTAATTGTATTATCATGAGTTTTTCTTGCCTTATTGATCCTTATGGCGTCTTCCCGGACTTTGAATATCAGCCATATAGCCCAATATTGTCTCATGTCCAGCCAAGCAGTGTCATTTTATATATCTTTTGTAGCTTGATTCCCCATTTTTTTACTGGGAGGGTACTTTCCCCCGAGTGTCATTATCCTACACATGTTTCCGTGAATTGAGCATAGGTATGTTCCACTACTTGGAACTAGTTCGTTTTCCCCTTGACACTCATCTCCTCCTAGACTTGTAACTATAAAGAACTTTTATTATTTCTCAAGCTTTTCAAAATATCTGAAAAAGTCCAAAAAAAATAAAAATAAATAAAAAGCTGGACAAGAAAAGATGTTATCTTTGGCAGCATTCGAGTCGTGTCTCCTTTGAATAGAGCACTATATATCACATCAATTGGTTGGGTTAATAGTTTGAATTTAGGAGTTGTACTCATTTCTCTGAGTTTATCTCCACTGACTGGTTAAGCTTCCAGTCACTCCAGGAGCCTATGTCGCAGAGATGTCCCAGTTTTGTATATTGAGTCTATGCTTCCTACATTCAATCATCATTCACCTTTATGCTCTTGTTCGAAGGAAGTTGAAGCCTGAGTTGGCCATTCCTCAGTTTTCTTGAATTTGCATGTCGGCCATTCCCAGTACTGGGACTGGTTCAAGCACATTATGATCAATTCCTTCCAGATTATATAGTTTTGATGAGTACCTCATGTTGGATGATGAGGGATTTCTAATGCCCTCCTTCCATTGGATTTCATCCCATCGACTTCAAATCATTTATTATGGGATAGGATTCTAGAGTCATTTGAGTGCCTTGAGACTTACAGTCATCAGTGGTAGGTTCTTTCTCCATTGACAGTTTTTGGAATACATCAATGTCCCCTGATCAATGGATTCTTTCAAGTGTTCGAACTCAACACATTTATTCACACTTGTTAGATTGCACTCTAGTACCTTGATTCCCATTTTCATTATTGGTGGGTGATCTCGCATCTGTTAGTGGTATACATCAATGACATGTAATCAGACGATGGACTACTATGTTCAACCTCGACAGCTCTATTCACATAGTAAGACATGTACTCGTAGTGGTTTGTGTAGAAGACTTTCCAAATTGGTGGCATTTCGTCTATGTTACCTCCTTGATTGTGCTAGTGTTCATGAGATTTCAGCTCTCGTGACTTGATTCCAGTGTATATCAGATATCTTCAGCCATTATGGAGATCTTGATCCATTGTATATCTTTATATTTCATGGAGATCATGAACCTTTATATATATTCATCATGGATATTCTGATCTATCTATATTGTACATGGTGATGACCACACATGTCATATTTTGTATCATGCCTATTCATGGCCATTGTACTCTTATGTATCCAGGACTTCTATATGTACTTGCAGTCATATGCAAAGATATTTGTACTATATTGGTGGATGGCTCATTCTTCCATTTAGTTCTTCATCACTCCACTTCTAGGATGGACTTATAATGTATTTTGGCCATTGTATCACCCCTCTGACCTCACACATTAGGGGGCATCTGTTACAGCTGATTTTACCACACATGGTAGATCACACATTTATGGCCTTCCCTGTCCCTCTACAGACTCTTTAAACCCCATGGACTATTTTTGGACCTTTGATGTTTCCAAGATCATCCCTAAAAACACCTGTTATTTTCTATACGCAACTTTTAAACCGTTTCTTGTGTATACACATGGATATAACCCTTAAACCCGCATACATCGGGATGTGTGAAAAAGGCTAAATATTTTTGGAGTTTTCCTTGATGTGGATTTGAGTCACTTGTCTCCTATTCTTCCATATTCCTGGAGATCTCTTAGATTTGACATTCCATTACCCCCATTGAAGCACTATATAAGGAGCCCTTTGGATACACTGAATGAAGAGAATTGAAGAGCAAGAAAACTATAGTCCATTGTTGCCATAGCTTATACTTGAGTCTGCTTCTCTTTGTCCCATGGAGCGGTTGGTGTTCTTCCCAAGCTTGCCTTTGTTTATGAGCTTGCTATTGAGAGATGGAGGATTGAGGTGGTGGAGGCTCAGGTGGAGGACTCAGTTTCTCCGATTCGCAGATGTGTCGACAGAGGTTGTCATTCATGTGATCTCTGGTTTATATTAATATAAATATATTTTTCTATCCAATGATGTGCATTTAAATGAATATTGAATCCATGGATGCTTTTAATTTCTTATACATTATTGATTATATATGCTAGAGTAGGTATAACACCATTTTATAGTATCCTTGTCGTATTGCTATTGTTGAGAGAGAAAATTGTTAACACAAGCAGTATTGGAAAAAGCTCAATGGGGATCTACATCAACCATTTGGAATAAGGTATGTTTCAAGATCCTTTAGTGTTAGATGTTTTATTTCTCTTGCATATTGGGAAGGGATTGATTTCTACAGTTATTCTTCCTTTTGTGGTACACCCCAAGCCATAGAAAGTTTTCTCCGTAACACCAAGAAATGTTCACCTAATTGCTCCAAAGCATAATCTGAGGTACTTGAAGGGTGCAATTGACTATGGGATCGAGTATGAATCAAATCAGAAGATTAACCTGGAAGGTTATGTGGATTTGGATTGCGCAGGTACTTCCATTGATAGGAAGAGAACTTTGGGGTGATGCTTCAGTATGGGATCAAGTGTGATATCTTGGTTTAGAGGGAAGGAGTCCTGTATGGCACTGAGTAAAGCTAAGGAAAAATGTGTTGCCACTTTCTTGGCTACTTGGGAGAGAGGAGCAGTGAAGCTCTAGTTTGTGATCCAGATTGAGATATCTCGAAAGAGGGAGTTCTAGTATAGCCGGTGAGATAGGTTGTCTGAGCATAAAATCCTGGTGAAGCTCGTAGGCTTCTCAGATGTAAATGGTCCTGTAGGTTGTATTCATATGCAATCAGTCCTAGCAAAGCTCATAGGTTAAATTTGGACGTAATCAGGCCTGATGTGATTCTATGCTAGAAATGGCCAAAGTGAAGTTTGAGTACTTCACAGAGAAGCTTGGTTTTCTCGAAATCGAGGTTCATTCCAAGGGGAAGTGATGATTCCATGTGCCTTTATGACATGGTGGTAGGATCGGTTCCTCCCATGGTCAGATTTAAGTGCTGGGCCTTTCCTCGGATGGTAGATGGTGTGTCCTACCATGTCGGAGGATGTAAGTGCTGGGATTTTTTGACTAGGTCAGATATAACTGCCTGGCCTTTCTGACTGGGTGAGATGTAAGTGTTAGGCCTTTCCTTGGATGGTAGATACCAGGCCAAAGGACGTAAGTGTTGGGAATTTCCTTGGATGGTATATGGTTTTTCCTACCATGCCGAAGGATTTAAGTGTTGGGCCTTTCTTAATGGGTCAGATGTAAGTGCTGGGATTTTCTAACTGGTTCAGATGTAAGTGATGGGCCTCTCCTCAGATGGTAGATACCATGTCATAGGATGTAAGTGCTCGGCCTTTCCTCAGATGGTAGATGGTTTTCCCTACCATGCCGGAGGATGTAAGTGCTGGGACTTTTTGACATGTTGATATGCTGGGCCTCCCATGGTCAGATATAAGTGTTGGGCAGGCCCTTCTAAAGTGGATGCTAGATGTGTTCCTCCAATGATCAGACATAAGTTCTGAAGAAGATGAAGAACTACATGGAAGCTGGGCCTACAACCAGCATGAAAAAGGGTTGGCTCTGTAGAACTTCCTGTGATGAGTAGAATTGAGAGATAACACCATTTGATCGAGCTAGCGGAGCAGTGATGATGATGATCTAGTGATGATCCGACAATGATCCATCTTTGATGATGATCCGTATAAGAAGACTTGTGATGATGAATTGTGTCAAGAGAATACCTTCCTTGTTAAGAGGCATAGTTGATGTATTTGTAACTTCAGAATGTATCCACTTGTATATCTTATATTGTATTTCATTGTACCCCAATGTTCCTATTGGGAGAATCATTAATATAATAAAGTCATGTAAAGTCATTGAGGTTAACCCTCTATTCTCTCTTGTCACTTGTGATTATTGATGTGCATGTTATTCTCTCAGATAAGAGCCTAGATCATATTGTCTAAATGATAAATATCTAACAGACATGACCCAAAAACACACCAAATGGTGTGCAGAAAATGCATTTCTTGGAATTAAGTGCGATCTGATACTGGTGACAATGGTCCAACATCATGCATAGACTCTAAATATGGTCTTTGACTAGACAAAACAGATTCTAATCATCCAAGTAGACCTCAAGAAATTTATGTATGAAATATTTAAAAGTAGAAAATACTATTCTAGAAAAAATAGCAAGTGCATTCTTGAGACCAAAGGGCATTACCATATACAGGTAGCATCCCCATTCTGTGATTAAGTTCGTTTTATGTCAATCCTCCTTCACGATTTTGAATTGAAGATAGATAGAGAATTCGTGGTGAACTAATACATTTCTTTCCCTCCGATGCTTTCAAGTACTTCATCTGTAAACGATGTTGGGAATGGATTGTGTAGGCATGCATCGTTCAACTTCATTAGGTCGACACAGATCCTGACTTCACCTGTTGTCTTCTTATCCTAGATCACTATAGGGATGATCCCCTCTGATTCCTCAATAGGTTCAATGATTCCTGCGTTGAGCATGTGATCCAATTCTACTTTTACCTTCTCTTTATACCTTGGATTCAACTTATAAGGTCATTGTTTGACTGGCTTAGCATATGGTTTTAGGGTTATTTTCATCTCTTTTGGGTCACCTACTATTCCCTTCATCTCCGATAAGTTAGTAGGGAATAGGTCCTAATACTCATGCAACAAGTCTATGATCTTTGCTACCATCTCACCGTCCCAATAATATCCTATATTGGCGAACTTTAGGTTCTCTAGCGACCCAATGTTTATTTTCTTGATTTTTAGTAGCTTGAGGAACTGACCACTTGAAATGCCACTCTCTTCAATCTTGTGCATACCCTCTGAATCTGGTATGTTTATGTTAGTGATATCATCATCCGGGTCTCTGGCTAGATTATAGAAAGCCATCCATTCCTAGATGGTCGTGCTGAACTGGTGGGAATTTTCCTCCTCAACAGGTATTTCAACAAATATTTTATCCTTTATCTTTTGAAGTGTAGCATCAACTGTAGGTTACTCATCAACAAATTCAAATATGTGCGCAAAATTCTTAATGAGCCCTTCTGAATCTTGGGTTCCTTGTCACAATTCCATGGATGTATACCATCTCCTGGGTGTCATTTCCAATGTGTGAATGAAACGATGAACCCATTCTTGTTGCGGGTATTCTGCAAATGTCCTGCGACAATTATTAAGATGCTCGACGGGGATCGACAACCCTAAATAATTTTGACTTATGAGGGTGACTTCTTCACCAAATCTGAATTCTATCAACCATCTACACTGTGGTCATTCAAATATGGATTTCTTTTGCGTACCCCACCATCTGGTAGGTGTAGCCTTTAGTGCATGGTCTAACACAGACAAGCACTGTGCATCTGTTACAAGTCCTTCAAACTTAGTTAGGAAGTTTGCAATATTAGGTAAAACCTCATTGGTGGGAAACTCTCTTAACTCATTCTCTACCTGTCGTACAAATATCGTAACTCTAGTGCACCTCCTCATACAGACTTCATGCAATATGTTTTTCCAATTCTCTAAGGCCTCTCCTGAGTCAGATGTGTAGGAACTAGAACTCTTCCAGCTCAAGTTTCCATCCACTGTTGGGTTGATGTAATTCTCTTGTAATGCACTCACATTGTAGATCTATTCAAGATAATCACCCTGTCCCTTGTTGTAGAAAGGATCAACATATCTTTTTCCTTCTAATGGGTCAATGGGAGAAACTACCTTCATCTCATCATCTAGAAAATGATAGAATATTTTTCTCGAAATTGATAATGGTTTGATTATCTATGGCCCAATCTATCCCCAAGAGCATGAGGTATGGGTTTTTTTCATCGACAATGTTAATAACTTCAAAGTATATAAATGTGCACAACCCTTCAATGTTGACAGGGACTTAGATCAACCTACTAATTGGTAAGAACTTTGCTTGGTTTTCAAGTCACAGTTGGACAAGGACCAGGCCAAGTGTAGCTTTCCCATACTCTCCTAGTTCTATCACGTCAAAATATTGATGTTCGATCCCAAACCTAAAATGATGTAATCCATGTCATAATCTCCTATTTGCGTAGTCATTCTTAACTTGCTCCCAGTTTTGAATTTATTCTTAACATGGTTAACCTTTCCTCTAGGTTGTGACTCTTCTATGGTTTCTTATATCAGTGCTTGTAGTTCTGCAACAGCATCTTTATCTTGAACTAGTGCTAAGCAACTTGACAAAAAGGACTTGAGCTTACTAACCTTTTCCAAATTCTACTTCTGGAATAGCTGTTGAAAGTGTTTAGGAATCTCCTTGACCTCAGCTCATGTCAATGGTTGTTCTTGATCCACAAACTCCATCTGCATGTCCAAAAATACTTCCATCATTTTTTGAACGTCGAATGGTACTTTATTCTACACCGCGGGTCACACCTACAGTTGTGGTTGTGGTTGTTCATGGGGTGAATCTTGATCAGCTCCGGTTGTAGCACCTCCTCATGTTACGATAACAATGCTCGACTCGTTTGGCTTAGCAGCAATAATATAAACATTTCAGTTAGGGTTTGGATTCTACACAGGGTTAGGACCTACGATGGTCCAAGATTCCCACTTCACAATAAACCAAGGACATTTCTCTACATTATGGTCCTATGCTTTGCAATATGAACATGTTTTTACAGGCTCTTGGAAATATTTGGAATAATGTCCCAACTGTCCAGAGTTATAGCATGTAAATTAACCTCTTCCTCTTCCAAATCCTCCTCCTCCTCTCCCTCTGAAGTTTCCACCACCCCTTCCTTGAGGGTGTGGTTGCTATGGTTGGTACTGATTTTGCTGGTATTGCGGCTGATATTGGTTCTGAGGCTCATACTGGTTCTGATATTGATTTGTTGGGAAGGTGCAGGATGGTAGGGTTCTTGTGCCTATTCATCTTGAACCTACCCATCATTCTTCATCAAGCAGGTGTCTACTATCTTTTCCTTCAAGAGTTGGTATGCTTTGCAATCCTTCTCTTCATTCCCTACCGACTTACAAAATTTATAGAAAATACTTGTTGGGGTACTTACAATATTTTTCAACTATAGGCAGTCTTCATCGTGATGTCCTCTAGTCTTACATATGCAGCGCTAGGGTAGTCCATGGAAACCTAATTGGTTTGGCGCACCTGATGAGATATAGTTCATGTAGGTCAAAAAATTATCCTTGGTATGTCCATCCATTCTGCATTTCATACACCATAAGTCTTCTTGGGATTCCTTTCCCTTCTTGTTATCCTAAAGTTGTATCGTTAGATTAAATAGATGTGTATGAATTTGCACCATTCCTACGGCTGCATCTTTTATTGGCAGGGCTTCCATCTTCATTGCTAATTTGAGCACTTCTGTCTACGATTCGATCTTTTGTTGCGTCAATGGACCTCAAATGTGTGGTAATAGTGTGAAAATAAACCACTCTTCATGTTGTACATCTGACATTTGGAAACTAACTTTGGCCATCAAATTTTTAAACCGTTGGTCAAAGTCCCATATGGATTTTGCGAACGATTATTTTATCTCCTTGATCTCGGTGATACACTGCAACTCAGTTTAGGTTTTCTAAACTCACAGATCATCACGAGTCGGATCTCTTCAAGGGTATTCTGTGGGGTTCTCGGTAGTACTACGCAAAACTTCATAAACCATTCCAGCGCATGACCCCTCAGAGTCATGATCATCTACGCCTTCTTTAGGTGCGTGTTATGAAGAAGGTGAACCATCAAAACAGCTTCACAGAGGAACCAATGTTGCTCCATATATTCTACTCCATTCCCATTTAATGTGGGTAATCTAATATCATGCCCGACCATTGAGTTGGTGTCAGGGTTGTGTGATGAATAATTTAATGGAGGTGTATCCTCTTGCGTGCTATTCGTAGTACTAGCACTATCAGTATTAACAACTCTTTCAGGAGATGAGGCTCTAGACCTTACCTCTGATGATACTCCCAGTGTGATGTAGTTTCATCCTGATCTCAGTGTCTATACATATTTTCCATACGCTTATTCTTTAGATATTGGCTAGTACTCTTCCTCTACATCGCAAGATCCTTTCTCTAGTGGTGACTCAACTTCATAGTCACTTTCGTCGAACATACTGGGACTTGTCTTTCTCATTTTTCTAGACATGAATCTCCTTCCAATCCTTAGGAATATGGCTTCTAGTTTAGGTTTTGTACTTCTTGGGAACATCTCAATTCACCATTTCCCATATTCTATGCAGATCATCCATGACATATCCCCTCTTCTTCGATATGCAATTCAAGTGCTCAACTGCAAGATACCCTTCTAATAGATGAGCATATTTATCCATGTACTTATAGAAAACAAGTATCTTCGTCGAGGTCCTTCAAAAAAAATTCTTTCAGCCTCATTATATGAGGTTAGATTTTCCACTGCAAACTTAGTAATATATCCTTTCAAAATACCATCGACCCAAAAATTAGCAACTCTAGAGATGGGGTTACTTACACTGGTTATCTTGCAAACCAACTGATCACTTTACTCAACCACTTCTTTTCTCTAGAAATTTGTCTACTGAGTCACCAACCTTGACAACCATTCATGCAGCACAATGGTAAACTATGCAAAGAAGATCTCATGAATATTAGATTATATGTATCGATCTAACTAGTTTTTTGTGTTCAATCGTGATCCTGTGCTCCCTTCTTGTGCAAATTTTAGTATCTTAGACTCCATCCAATCCTCTATTTCCTTCTTTGTTGGATGCCACAACATTTTCCTCGACTCAATTGATTATCGTTCCCAAAAACAGAACCATTTGTTGGCCTCTTTTCCTTACTTATGCGACCCAAGGTTTAGCAACAACACAAAACCAACAAAAAACCTAAAGACACTGGCACAACGGAGAAAGCTCGGTTGAGAACACCCGCGAGGTAGGCACAGTCTCACTCAAGATATCTTAATGTGTATATTCTAGAACCATATTTCCACAGTTGGTGAGGGAGTAGAGTCCCTTGGCGCGCAGCCAAGGTGCTCGATAGAGATAGAGGGATATATTCATTTACTATGCAACAGAGGTCCAACTGTGTGCCACAACCTGTGTGCGACACAAACTTGTCCTTAAACAACTTAGCAACTGGTGCAATGGTGCGATGGAGTTGATTCCTTTAAAGCAAATGATTGTGATGATACTAATATCATGACTTAACCATGCTTAAACATGAAATAATACACAAGGCTTGAAAATGATTAGATGTCCATTCATTCATTGCTTGTGATTATTGTGAACTTCATTCAAACACTAAACATAAATAATGTGAGTTAATCAAAATTCAACATTACAGTTAACCATTCAACACTTCATTCAATCATTCATTACAACAGGAAATAATGTGGAAACCCATATGGGAAAAACCACCAAGGTGCTCTTCATCTAGCATGAGAAATATAGGTAGCACCTTGCATCCTGCGACTTACAAACTATTCTTAAGATATGAATTTTATCTCAACTCTTATTTCCCTCATGCTCTACTATCGATCCACACACAGCCTGAATTGACTCTTCTACCTTACTATTTGCGCACCCAACTGCATATTATCTCTACAAAATGGTATGCGCACTCAGTTGCAGATTCCCAGCTCAATAGCCTACTACTATCAAACTCCTCTCTTATATCTCCTTACTAGTCTTCTAACTATATACTAACATTCTAACAACAAACAATACTGAAGCTAACCCTTAGACAGAGCAAGTTCCTCCTATTTATACTATTTACAAGACCACGTAGGGTCAATTGAGTACAACTCCGTTATTACAGACTTAAGTAGCTACAAAATATCTTCTATTACATTAATGTTGTCCCATACCTAGCCGCAAAATTTCTGCATTCCATTAACCACAACCTTAACTAGCCACAGAAACATCTTTCAGCCTGTTTGTACATGTCATAACTAGCCACACAATTGTCCTTTAGTCGTTCGTCATTTTTTCCTTCTATAGTATTCCTTGACTTGCACCGATTCATCCTTAACTCTTTTACCTACCAATGTTCCACAGACTTCGATCTATATTTCCTTGTCGCACCAATCCTCATCGTAGCTTCCTCTTCTCTATGGTTGCACTTCTTCCTTTACATGCCTTTCTTCATTGCATGCCCGCTTTTCCTCCATTTTTGAAAGTAAGAGATCCTAATTAATTGTAAATAAACCTAATGGAATCCTATGGTCCCTAATGGCATTAAAGTGCACTTAAAGACACATTGATGATGATGATGATTCATCTTGACAATGATAAATATGGAAATGATGATTTCTACAAAATTTAATTGGACATTGATGAAAATGACCATATCAATGTCAATAATGATGATTCAGGTGATTATAGCACTATTTTATATCCATTGGTATTAATGGAAACATAATTCACCCTAATGGCATTGAATTGACCATAATATTCACTAGATGACCCTAACGACATCTAATTATCTATAACAACATTTGAGTGACCTTAATGGAACTGGACTCACCTTAAAAGCACGAGGAGGATCATGTTGATAATAGATGATGTCAAGGATATTGCTGATGATGATTTTGATGATAACAACAAGGTTGAGATTAATGACTATGATTGTGATGATAACAACGAGGTTGAGATGAATGACTATGATTATGATGATATATGATGATTCTAATGATATTGATGTTGACATTGATGCAGTCATGTATGTTACTAATGTTTAGGGTTATGATGGCGACGATGTTATCGGATAAATCTATTCAAGAGGACTCAATCCAGATCTCCCTAGTCCAAGTGGATCTAGAACAAATCAAATACATAATAAAATCTACTTTCCTAGATCAAATAGAAATGAAATATCAAAGATAGATCACTTACCTACAACATGCAAATCCTCCTCTCTCTTTGTTGATTCAAGCTAAAGAACCTTCACATCTTCAACTTCAAAAACCTGTAAAGAAAGTGGAAACAAGCAAACAATACATGTATATCCAAACATGAATTGATCTAAGCTAAGAATTAAGGAAGAAATATCTAAACATTATTAACACAACAACATTTATGGAAAGATATTTGTATTAATGTAATCAAGGAGATACATAGAATTACATAAAAGAAGGAATGTCATAACCTAGACTTAACGCTACAATATTCCATCCAATAATCCATTTGAATCCTCCAAATCAAGATAATAAGCCTCCCAAAGGATCATAAGTGTCACCTAGAAATTCCACCAGCATAATAGTACCATAGTCCTTCTTCCCCTTCACAATGAAGAGAGGGTTTAATTTATAAGGCTAAAGGGATAGAGTAGGTTGAGGATAATGATGAGGAGCCTAAGGGATCTTCCCAATAGGCAAGGAACTGAATTCTACCTCACCTAGATGATAGGGATAGACCTCCATCTCTTCTACCTTCGAGAGGGGTGTCAAAGCTCCATTTTTTCCCTCAAAACTCCATTGATGCACCTTCCATGAAGGGAAAGAGCGTTGTCGGCACACCTAGCAGTAGGAGATAGAGCGTCGACACTAGCACACCTAGCATGAAGGGAAAGAGTGCCATCAGTGCACCTAGCATGAAGGAAAAGAGCATTGGCTTTCCTAAAGAGGGAAAAAAGGAAAGAACAACCTCAATATCAATCAACTTTAGCAGAAAAAAATTTAGGGATTAGGAAAAGGGTTGACACATGCATCAAGAGGACAAGATTTCTGTGTAACATACGATATAAATGTTAATGAACATGATTCATTTAATATTATTTATGGATCTTAATTTTTCATAGTGGTGCCTAAATGACCATAATCATGACACTTTGGATCTTGATTAATCCTACTGAGGGTTAAATTACCTTAATATCACCTAAATTTCTCTAATGCAATTTAAGCATCTCGAAGAACATTTGATAGACCCTAATGGCATCTGATGGACCCTAAAAACATGACGATGATGTGTTACGATAATTATGATGGAGAGTATGGATATGATTTTATACTTATAAGACTATATTATCCATTCTTGTGAGGTAGTATGGTTCCTTTCTCATTATTATCAAAATTGTAAAAATATGATTCACAATAGGACATAGGAGCTAAAGGAATCCTCACAACTCAATATATTCATAAATTATGTAGAAAAACAGTAAAAGACTGAAATTAACACATAAGAATGGAGCCAATAACAAATTTTATTATCACTATCCAGTATGTAAATATGCCTGGAACATATTTATATTACATTTCGAGAAAATCGTTATCCTTTGGAGGCATTTTGAATACATACATGTGGCAGGCTTAGATTGGATCTCAAAAACCCCTAGGTGGACCAATGAGCTCCCTAACCACCTCAAATGGCCACAAATGTCTGTGTGAACCTGATTGGAGCATCTAGGACATAAATGAAGGTAGGGTAGATGTGGTGGAATCCATAGGTGAGTGAGAGTTTCTCTAGGGAGCAATAAATTTTCCAAAAGGACAAAAAACACCCAAAACCATGCATGGATGCCTCTAGTAAAACCCTTTCCATATTTTATGGAGTGGGAGTGCACCAAGGACTAAAATTTCATACTGAGGGTGCATGTGTAACCATAATGATCAAATGTGGGAACTTGGGTGCATTAATGAGTCCAAAACACCAAAAGGTCTATTGGTAGGTGAATCAAGTGCGCAAGGTGTGACAAAAATGATGTTGACAAATGTTAAGATGGAGTGTGCAAGAAGAAGTTTCCCACAAGTATGGTCGACCCGGTCACAAGTAGTTAGAATTTTTATCCAAATTATTTAGGAAATAAGATTATGTGGACCCTTTTTTAAAGGATAAATCCTATAAATAAGATTAGGAATGTAGTCAGAAAGATCTATATTTTATCATTGAACCATTGAAAGATTGGATCAAGAGTCATTTCGTTTTATATTTTCAGATCTATTTTGTAATATGCATCTGAATGGGCTTATTCTAAGGCTTTATACCATTGATATGTATTGTGATATTTGAATATTAATATGAAAATAGTATTGTGGAGAACTATGTCTTTAGATTAATGCGAATGATGCAACCTATGAATGATGAATAGCATGATCAACTAATGTTCTGATCTTTATTTACCTGAAATTATGATGTATTTTTATATCTGATAATGCAAAGTCTTTATGTGATTAATGGGTTTTTACATGTCCGCATATTTATTAAGTTAATATGAATATGTTGATGTATTTGTAACTTTGAAATGTATTCACTTGTATATTTCATATATTGTATTTCATAGGTCCCCGATGTTCTTATCGGGAGAATCATTAATGTAATCATGTCATGTAAAGTCATAGTGATTAACCCTCTCTGTTGATTAGAGGGAAAATTCCCCATAGTTGTGGGGAACTAGGGTTATTAGACTCTCCTAGAGAATTCGTCCCTGGTGAGGTAATGTCAAGTCGAAAACTAGTATAAATACAGAGTGATCCTATCTGTTTACAATACACACACTCACTCAACTAGGGCACATGAATGAGAGAGGAAGTGCTACACAAGTGAGAGAGATTAGCTGTCGGAGATAATATTTATGTTTTTTGGGTTTTACTTTTGCTACCGGTGCTCATTCTATCTCTGAGGAAGTTGTGGGGTTTTCTCCTTTATGGTTTCCCTGAGGAAAATTCTTTGTGTCTCTTGTCTCTTGTGATTATTGCTATGCATGTTATTCTCTCAGATAAGATCCTAAGATCATATTGCTTAAATGATAAAAGCTCAACATGGTATCATAACTAACCTAAGAAGAAGACATTGTGTAGCTGTAGAAGCTAGGGCTTCTTACTTTTTGGTCTCTCTCCACAATCCATTAGCAAAAGGAGGCTACAATAACTCTCCATTGAAGGGTGCATCTTTCTGTTGAAGCAGAATTTAATTTTGGGCATTTTCAGTTTTTGCTGTGGGAAATCAGGGATTTTTACAAAAGAGGAATTTTTGAGAGAGCCCAGCATAGTATTTCTCTTGTCATAAAAATAAAAGTTTAGAGACCAAGGTTGAACTTTTTTATTGGTTGAAACTTCGATAAAGTCAAACCCTAGTTTGACCCTGGGCCTGAAAAAGCCTAAAATACTAAAACTGATAGTTTTGGTACATTCACTATATCTCAAGATTGAAGAAGTTTCAGGGACCAAAAGTTTCATAGGCCGAATATAAAATCCTAATGTCCCTTTTGTAAACATTTCAGCCTCCTATTCGTTGTATACAGAACTATATTGATATATACTGCGAGTCAGGAACGTAAAAGAGGGGTAGCTTCATCCCTATTGTTCACATTCGCAACTTTCCTTTACAGTTGTTAGCGAGCACTATTGTGAGGGTTGCATGGTCATCATCACTTCACCTTGCAACTCGAAACTATATGAGACTAGCAGTAGACTGTATGCAGGGAACCCTATATGACTAGTGCTCGAGAGTGATCCCTATTATGAGAAAATAGCTCTCTGACTACAAAAGAGGGAGGACGAAGAATTTTGGTTATTCCAGCATACTAATAGCTTTATTCTTTGAGAGAGTGTTGGGATTGAGTCCTATAGTGCCACTATCAGTTCGTTCTCCTTGTCATCCTAGGCTGATTAGATGGGGAGATATCTTCCTCTGCCAAGGAGGTGGTGGCTCAGTCCAGAGTGTCTATGATGATGAATTCTACTTTTGGTGGGAGCGACAGTTTCCAGCTTTGGAGTAGTTTCCATATGCTAGAATGGATTTCTGTGGTGATACTAACCTTGTCCTCCCTCTACAAGGAGCATAGGGAGAGTTAGATAATTTTTATTTTCAAAAATTTTAAAATTTTATGAATTTTAAATATAGAGATATATACATATGTATAAGAGTTATAATCCTTTTAAAATGTCAAAATGCAGATATTGGACAAGTCTGCCCTGAAGGGCATCCATGCATTTATGTGCATCTTGTCTTGGGAGAAGACCAGGGCTTGATTAGGGTTCTTAAGGGGAAGCTGGCCAGGCTTACCCAGAGAGTACCTACCTTACGGATTGAGCACATCCTAGCCATCATGCAGGAGTTAGTGGTTGGTGTACCGCCTGTCTGGATATGCCTTCTGAGGTGGGTAGCCAGAGCAGTACTGGTATATATAGATGATGTTGAGGCTATTGAAGCCGACACGGCTGAAGAAGCTAGAGTGTAGGGTGACCAGGGGGACTAGGGTGGTCTAAGTGACCAGGGTGGTCCAACTTAGATCTAGGAGCATTTGATGAACTTTGATTCATATTTCGTATATTTTTTGTATATTA
>LPNX010579038.1:120943-318666 GCA_001517045.1 Pseudotsuga menziesii | reverse complement strand
TTAGCATATGCATCAGTTAATGAATTTTGATTCCTTGGAATATGATTGAATGTAATGAACTCAAAATTTCTTTCCAATAACCTAACTTGCATAAACTGATGGAATAGAATAGGGTTCCGCACCTGATAATCCCTATTGAGCTAGGAAACCACCAGTTGAGAGTCTAGTCGGAATTCCAGTTGAGTGATACCATGTGAAAAAGCATCCCATAGATGCTCAATGATAGCCCTATATTCATCCAGATTATTGGAAGCAGGACCTAAGAAAGCACCTCCTGAGGCAACTAACTGTCCTGAGGGCGAATAAATGACCCATGCAGCCGAAGCTAAATTACAAGTGTGGCAACTGGCGCTATCAGTGAAACCTACAAACCTCTTAGAAGACATCTGAAACAACCAGCAGATGGTATATAAAAAAAAAAACCGACAATCTAGTGTACATAAAAATACATATAATAAAATACAAGAACAAGTGTTAAGCCTAAG
Source organism: Pseudotsuga menziesii (assembly GCA_001517045.1). Classification (NCBI taxonomy): domain Eukaryota; kingdom Viridiplantae; phylum Streptophyta; class Pinopsida; order Pinales; family Pinaceae; genus Pseudotsuga; species Pseudotsuga menziesii. The sequence continues at coordinate 318,181 of LPNX010579038.1, read as the reverse complement.
CATAGTACTTTTTCAGGTAGAGCCCATTTCTAGGCTCAGCTAGCTTATTCCCATTGAAATCTACCAATTCATATACACCCTTATTTAACACTTTTGACACAATATAATATCCTAACCACATAGACCTAAACTTTCCCACCCCCAGGGGTTCTTTGTCTTGGTCCTAGAGCAAAACAAGTTCCCCCTCAGAGAAAATTCGAGGCTTGACCGATTTATCATATTGGCTTTTGACCCTATTTTTATGAGCTTGGTTTGCTGTCAGCACATCTCTACACTGTTCATCAAGGTGTTCTAAATGTAATAGACATTCTTCAAGCTCGGTCGTATCAGGTAACACATGAATAGCAATTCTTAAAGACGGGATTTCACATTCAATCGGGGTGACAGCTTCCACTCCATGGATGAGTTGGAATGGTGAAAACCTTGTAGCAGTTTTTAAATTAGTCCGATATGCCCAAAGTGTAGGATATAGCATGATATGCCAGTTAGAATGGGCTGCATTAATAGTATGTTTGAGGATAGTCTTCAAAGTTTTATTAACAACCTCGACTTGACCGTTTGCTTTAGGATAGAAAGAAGATGAATGTTCTTGTCTAAATCCTAGCATAGTGGTCAATTCAGTCATCATGCTATTTTGGAAATGACTGCCATGGTCAGTGACAATCACTTTAGGTATACTGAATTGCGTAATAATTTGATTGGACACGAAAAAAACTACAGTTTCCCTATCAGCTTTAAGGGTGGGAATTTCCTCTGCCCATTTCATAAAATAGTCCAAAGCGACTATGATATATTTGTGGCCCCCAGTCGAGGATGGGTTACATGTCACGTAATCAATCCCCCAATTCATGAAAGGGCCCACTGAGATGACAGGAAATAATGGAGTGGGATGTGACCACATTTTTCTGGTGTAAAGCTGACAAGGATGACAATGCTTCACTGCTTCCACACAATCTTTAAAGACCGTGGGCCAAAAATAACCGGCATGTAATATCTTCTAGGTCGTTTCTAACCTAGATAAATGACCCCCACACACTCCACTATGGGCATCATTTAGAACAATCTCTGCTTCCTCATGGGTAAGACATAGACACAAAATGTAATCTACCCCCCTATAGTATAAAGTATCTCCTATGATGAGGTAGTTCTTGGAAAAAACTGCAGGATACTTCAAATTCTGTAGATAGATAAGTATATCTCCATACCAGGGGTCAGAGGTGGAAATCAAAAATATGTGCTCATCTGGGAATGAGTCTTCTCTAATAGCTACATCCTCTTCTACTAGAAATTCTGCAATAAGCTCAGAAAAACTAAGGATTTTTTGGATTTGGCGGATTGAAAATCCAAGTCAAACTCTTGGATAATGACTATCCATTTGTTGAATTTTCCTCCAACTATCCATTGGGACAAAACATATTGAAAAGGATTAACATATGCTACTACCATCGTAGTCCTTATTAATATGTAGTGATGTAACCTCTGAATAACATAAACAGCTGCTAAGGCCAACTTCTCGACATGGAAGTACCTCAGTTTAGGTCTGGCTAAAGCAAGGCTAAGATAGTAAATGATATTCTCTTGGAGATTATTGTCCTCCCAGACTAGGACCACCCCTATGTTCGACTAAGATGCAGCCAGATACAATATAAAATCCCTCGAGTAATCTGGCGGACGCAAAAATGGGGCCAACAAAAAAAAAAAATTCAATGCCTCGAATGCGAGTTGTGCAGTTTCATCCCATACAAATGGGGTGTCCTATTTTAATAGGTGCATGAAACCCTTAGTAATCTTGGCATAGTTTACAATGAAACATCGAATAAAATTGGACTTTCCTTGTAGGCTCTGAAGCTGCCTGATAAAACAAGGAGGAGGCAGATTTACAATGGCCTCAACTTTTAATAGATCCACCTGAACGCCTCTGTTAGAAATAATGAATCCGAGCAGTATCCCTGACTCAACATAGAACACACACTTGTGGGGATTCAAGCAAATTTTATAGTATCTGCATCGTTCAAAAATCAATCGCAAGTGATCTGGGTGATCGATTCTCTTACTAGAATGTGCAGGTAGATCATCAAGGTAAGCTTTGACAATGGCTTTAATATCATGAAAGGAAAAATTCATTGCCCGCTGAAAGGTTGCCCAAAATTTTTCAATCCAAAGGGAATATTCTTATACGCAAAGGTACCCCGAGGACAAATGGAAGTTATTTTATCTTGGTCTTTTGGTTTAATTTGAATTTGATTATTTCAAGAGAAACCATCCATAAATGAAAAGACTTCACTTCCTGCACAAGCATCAATAATTTGATCTATAAATGGCGTGGGATAGTTGTCCTTAGGACAGGATTTGTTTAAATATATAAATTCAGTACAGATGCATATGGTCCCTTGATTTTTATCAACAGGAACAGGGTTGGACACCCATTCCGTCAAATCTATGGGATAAATAAAACTGGCTTTCAGCAGTTTTTCACTTCAGCCTTCACTGTCTCCACTTTACGTGGGTTAACAGGTCTCAACTTTTTCTGAATAGGTTTAGTGTCAAGGTATGTTTGGATCTTGTGCTCGACTAAAGATGGATCAATGCCTGGCATCTCCTCATATGACCAGGAAAAAACGTCACAAAATTCCTTAAACAAGGCCGTATAGATCGCAATCTCCTCAGGACAGAAATTTGTGCCGATATGTATATTTTACACAACGTCAGGATTTACAGAGATGTTGATAGGGATGGTAGGAGAAATATTTTCCATATTCCCCTCAGCAAACATTCCTTCCCTTTCTAATGGATTAATGGGCATATCAACATCGTCTGCCAGTCTCATATGAAAATCTTGATTCTATATCCTGCTTAACTCTGGAGGAAAATAGGATCGATGGTGAAGATCTTCACAGATCTTATCTCATCTGCACATAGCTTCCAAAATGTCTTAATCAGAAGGTAAAACCATATCTAAACATTCCTTAGAATGTAAATAGTTTTCTACCCAAGCAGGTAAATAAACTTCTTCCAGCTCCTCTGAGACTATAAGGGGGATCAGAATCGGATCAATAGTGGTTTGGGTGATAGCTTTATAAGCCACTTCCACTACCGGTAAGGGCACTTCAGGTTCAAGGTGGGAAGGGAGAACCCAAGGATTAGTCCTATAAACAACCATGGCTATGGACTTCCCCACACTAGTAGAACCTATATAATTAATAGGAGCTGGAAGATCAAATGTGCCCATCAATGATGCGTACATTCCAACTAATAAGTTCTTTGCAACATGTTTGGCCTAATCAACCAATGGTATGGTGGACTCATTATATTCCATACGGCCTTTCTGATTAAAATTAAGTTGGTCAACAGTAACCAAATTCCCTTCATGTGGAAACACTAGCACTCGAAAGATGGTCGATGCAATAGCAGACATGGCATAAGTCCAGCTTCTTCCCAAGAGCAAATTATAGTCCAAAGGTGCATCAATCACCTCCACTTCAATAGATACCTCCTTACCTGCAAGCTTAATTTCAAAATCCGGTAGGATACCATGCAGACCGAATGACCTTCCATCGAAAGCAGTAAGCAAGGTGTTTGATGGGACCAGCTCTGGGGATCCAAGAGCTTTCCAACACGACAAGGACATAACACATGTAGAAGAACCCTCATTGAAAACTACCCTTCCAATGGTATTTCCACCATGGATGAAATCTATCGACAAGGTTACATGATATGGTAGGTGAATTTTGACATCATACAAGTTAAATTTTTCCATGAGACTCGATGAGTCCATACTACCTAAGGCTACTAAGAGTGCATCCTGCTGGGCAGGAAAACTTTGTAACACCTCTAAAGCCGACATTGCACAAGGTGTCTGGGCTATGTCTTAAACTACAAAGTAGGTTTCTGTAGCCCTAGAATTAGGATTATGCAAGGTCTTCTTAAAGACACCTTTCGATATCTTAGGCATAATTTCGGCAGGTTTCTCAATCGTGAGAGGGTTAGAAGTTTCACCTATGGACTTGCCCTTCTCCAAGGTCTCTTTTTCATAGTTCTTATTCTTAGTCTGTAGTAAAGTTTGAGATCAAACCATGTTGATATAATTGGGGTCAGGGGAATTTGGGGTGCCCCCTGCTGCATTTGAAGCTGAATCTAAATTCTGTCCCTGGGGAAATGGATCCTTCAGGACAACCGGTTGTTGATCTTTTAATAGCTTCTGAGCTTGTTCCATAAGGGGACAAATATGGGTGAGGTGATATTCATGGCACAACTTACATGGGAATTTCACCTTCTTCTTTTCTTTCTTGGCCCCATCAACATTGTTTGTGAGTTTTGGCTTGTTTTGATTTCCCTCCCCTTTCTTTCCTCTCTTCTTTTTCCCACCGAGCTGCTGATCATCCTTCTGAGAGGTTTTTGCCAAAACATTTGCATTTTGGGGTGATGGGGAATCCTTTGTTGCCTACGTCATAGAATGTTTGATTGACAACTAATGGATATGTTTGGCTAAAGATTCTGCAGTGGGAGAATTTATGGAACCAACCACAACATCAGCATGGGGTCTGGGCTTAGGTTTCTCTTCATCGTGTGTTGGCCTCAGTGCCTCAAGGATAATCTCATATAAGATCCCAGACTGAGAATATATCAAATCAAGTTGCTGGTCCTTAAGGATAGATTCTTCCTCATTCGTCACTCCTGAAGTAGATACGTCCTTAGATGTATAAGGAAATAGGGATTTAAGGAACAATTCTAATAAGAACTCAAGAGGAATAGTGGCTTCAATAAGGCTCTTTGGCCTCTTCCACTCTTGGATGTGATCCAAGATATGGGTGGCCTTGTTCTGCTAAAAGGTAGACAACAATTTCATTTCAAAATCATATCAGACAGGAAGCTAGAAGTGACTAAGGAAAGCATTATCCAAGTTCCAAAAACTACTAAACGTAGCAGAAGAAAACTCAATGTACCATTTTGCTGCAATACTCATCAAGGTTCTTTGGAATAGCCTCAACCGAAATAAATATTCATTCAGTGAGTTGGAAACGCACCATAGATCGAAAGTGGTGGCATGAGCAGGATCTTCACCAACTTTGCCTTCGAATTTTGGGATGTCCGAGGGAAACTTGGTAGGGACAGGTTGCCAGGAGGGATAATGCCTCACCGGGTCATTCATCAGTTTAGACAAATATGGCAAGTTTAATGTTGCCAGGAAAGGAAGCTTAGTTCTAACCAGAGCACTAAAAGTAGCAGTTTTAGGATTAGAGGGACCTTCCCCCAAGTTCCCATATGTGAAGGTGGGGTTTCCCCCTGCTATTGGTTGTGAAGTGGATGGGTTGGTTTGAAAAGGGTTCCATCCATAAGCCACATGATTGTTTGTGCAAGGTGTAGTATAAGAGGTTCTGGCTGCCCCATGTTAGCTAGAATATTTCACCTTCTATGGACAGTAAGGTGTTCCACTAGTTTTAATGGTTCAGATCTAGAACAAATGAAGGACAGAGGTTGAAGACTCTCCATGGACGTCGTAGATACTTGGAATGTGATGCTTCGATAGTAACCCTATGTACCTGCAATAAGCTTAAACACACAAACACATCGAAATTGCCAGAATATAATCTACTGATCCATGTTAGTGACTAAGGATTCTAACAACATGCATGCGAAAACAAACAACAACAATATATGTGGGACAGAAATCAACTTGCATTAATATAGAAATATGAAGAAGTTTACAACCAAGCCTTAGTGTTGACATGCATCTCCATGAAACCAAGCATTCTCATCCCCGTAAGCTCTGACTATAGCTCTCTATGCTCTCCAATGGTCTTGGGCCAAGTGATCAATCCAACAGCATAACAATACCTTAAGAGTTCTCCCTCTCAACCATGGATATGAGCTTGTATTTATAAGGCTCAATGGATAGGGATGGTTGAGAGATTAGTGGATGAGGTGGCCTCTAAGATCCTAGGATGAGGGATCTCGAGTTCAATTGATCCACAATGATAGGGATAAGGGAAGACATGAGGCTTATCATCTAGAAGCCTCGAGAAACTTATCTTTTTCCCTTTTTACCCAGGGTACCACGTTTCTCCTTCAATGACAGAGTAGTTCTGGTAAGAAATGATTATGGACTAAGGGCCATAAGTGGTGGCACCACTTGTGTACAACACGGGATAGGCAGTGCAAATAGGGTACCACTCCTGGACAAAGGGGCAAGTGCGGTGCTAGGAATTTTCATGGAATATTAACAATTAGCATGAGTTTCCACTCCAAGAGCTGGGATTCATGGCAAGTAGGTATGTCAAAAGTATTATCACATGATGGTGGCAATATTTTTGTATAACAGGATGCCCCCCAAAGCATGAGTCTTAGAGGGAAATGATAAACGAGAGGTTCGAGAGAACAAGTCATCTACATGAGATGAAAATGTCAGCTTGATCGAAGAATATTGTTAAGTAGTCATTTGTAGTATATCAGTATGTTAATTCATAGGCACAAGTAACGAAACTCATGGCTGCAGACCAATACAAGGTAGATCCATGAGAGGAATAAACAAGCATGGCTACTAGAATACAACGTAGATCCATGTGATAGAGGACTCAAACTTGGACATAGCTACCAGACATACAATGTATATCTATGTCATACAGATGCAAATTTGAGCATAGCCATGACCATACAAATGTGGATCCATGCTAGATATACAAAACTCCATCACAACCTAGGGAAAAGAAATGAGCACTTTAAACAAATACCCAGAGTCTTTGTCTCGTCTTCCATAAAATACGATTCTATCCATGTGATTACAATCATCTGAAGTCAAACATGGTAGAAACCACTTGATTACCGACTAATGATGTGAACTATTAACAAGTGTAAGGGAGATCACCATTGATGTCGATGATTCCCAAGGTACCCTAGTACAATATACTGAGTGTGAATAGATGTCCTGATGTCGAACACCCAGTCGATTCTATCAATCAAAGGTCAATGATGTGAACCTATGTTGAGATCAAGAGAATCTGTCATTAAGGCATACAGATCTCAAGGTACTAAATATTGTTTCTAAGACTACTTCCCGAATAATGAGCTGATGTCGATGGGAAAATTCTTGTCGAAGGAGGGCCATGATGAGTCCCACATCGACGACACGAAACTTGGAACATAGTTCTATAATGATGTGAATATAGTAACCATAGGACCGACTCAAAGATACTGACACAAAGAATGTGTGGACTGCAGATACAAAACTTCTTCAAATCCCTTTGAACATCGGGCAGCACAACAAAATGGCTTGGAAGCATGACTAGACGGGACAAACACACAATGCGACAGTGGACAATGCATTCTTTTGAAAGACTCAAAGGATTGACATGACTCATAAAAGTGGATCATCATGGAGATCAACTGAATACCCAATTGACTAACATGATGTGCATACAAGTGCCATGTTCAAAGGTAACGACAAACAACTGCCATTATCTGCAAAATGATTCCCTTCCCATTTCCCCCCCATCATGATTGATGAGTGCCTATTTTTGGTTTTACGAGTTCAAAGAGGGTAACAAACACTCGATATAGCTTGTCGGAAGAAAATTCCAGACTCATATGTTTTATGAACCTGAGAAAGGAGTGGTTTGTTCCCAAAACGAGTCTCTCAATGTTTAATTTAACGAGTCCACTGAAATAAAAATCGGTATCATTCATGTTTAGAGAGTCTGAATGAATAAGGAAGAAGACACCAAAGGGGTTTTCTCAAATAGATAGGGTATCCTAGTGGGGTCTCCCGATATACTCAAGGTACGTGGGAGCTTGAATCAGTAGTAGTGTTGTCTAATGCATAACCGTACACAAGGGGCCTTCCGATATACAATCAAGTACATGAAGTACCTTTCTATATACCTCAAGGGTACGTGAAAGGTTGTTTGATATACCAACGTTACGTGGAAAAACTGCGCGAGTCCCGGGATGTAATGTAGACAGATAACGAGAGCTCCTACGCTTAACGATGCTTGAACATGTCTCTAACCTATCACTCCAGCTGCTACATAAATTTTAAACTATAAATACCGTTAATTTTAAAGTGGACAGTTAGGTGAATGCATGATGTTTTGACAGAAAAGTAAAACCATGCAATATGCTTATGCAAAATATTTCACTTTACCGTTCAGTATGCCTACTTACGGGAGGGAAGGAGAGTATTTTCTTTTTATTTCAAAGCCAAAAATATTTCCAAACAACATTCATGAACATAAAATCAAATACAAGCAATACTTTTCCAAACTAATTTCTCTTTTTTGAAAGCAATGAGAAGGGGAAGAATCTCTTTTCCTAAAAGAAAAACAAGAAGCACACTATATGCAAATGCACTCTATTTTTTACAATTTTCTCAAAACCTAAGAAAATCTAACTTAAAACTACCATATTTTTTATTTTGATCGAGATAGTTCTAAATGCATAAGAGACAAAATAACATAAAGAGCCTAAAAGCTTGAGAAGCCAATCAGAGAACCAATGTCCAATGCTCAATGATGATAACCTAGTTTCAGTCAAAAGTTTTCTTTTTCAAAGGAATAAAAAAGAAGTTTACTATGCAAATAAGAAATGAAACCTAGAAGCTAATCTAATGTTCTTCTTTTAGTCTTGTTGGGGCCTGGAAATTCGCAAGCAACAACAGGAAGGGATTCTCCCTAGTCAACGTTCCCAACTAGCCCATGACTGTTTGGTATGGAGAATCCGTCCGGTTTGCAGTCCGGCTACCGTAGGTCAAGTAACAAAAAACAAAGGTTTTACCGGTTGCATCCCAGTCCACCGTGTATTTTGTATTTTTGACTTAAGTATGACATGAAAGTGCCTACTTAACTATATAGGGTGATAAGGATGCAAGGAGCAGTCACAACATGATGCGCAGGTTCTTACCTCTCGTCTTAGAACTCAGGAGCATCTCAATCACATATGTAGTAATAAAATAAAACTAACTATCTACCTATCTATCTATCCTCGGGGAGAAAAATTGCAACTTATTTATGAGTAATGTGTAATGGTACATGCATTATAAAGAGAAATTACAGATAGCTGATATTCCTTCCTACAACACGTAAACGATTGGAGATATTTAGACAATCAGATAGTCGATTGTTTATGAACAACATACATTACTCGTGGTGGTAAATCCACAGAATGAACCAGAAAACATTCAAATAAGAACATAGGCTCTAAGAGTTAAAACAATCTCACGGTTTATGGACAAAAGCTGGAAAAAACAAAATAGTTCATCTTTCTGCAATCCACAGCATAACATTTGAAGTCCCACCAATATTTCTCCAACAGGCAAACAATAATTCTTTATTGCAAAAAAAAATAGTTCTTCTTACAATATCGCTTTTCATATCTAACTGGGAAAAAGCCCCTTCTTCCTCTAAGTTTTCTATATTTATACAAAAGGATGAGACCGTTGGGTTGCCCAAAAATAACCCTTGGGCTTCCCAAATTTTCGCCTCCCAAAATTTTCCTCAAATGTTTACAAAACCGTTACATATTACACAAGTGAATGATCATTCACGAAGAGGGCCCCACTTGGGTATCCAGAAATTTCTTCCACACCAAAGCCTTAGAGGCGATTCCTTCAAACGCACAAGGTTGCAAAATTTGGATGTTTATCTCAAACTTCGCTGCCTGATTCTTTACGGCCTTAATCATGGCTGCACTCAAACTAAGTTGATCCTCCAATAAATGCACACTGATGGCGGAATGATCTACTTCACTTCTTAAGATTTGATCATCAAAGGCCTTAATATGCTGTAATTTTGCTTCTTCCTCTTGATACCTCTTCTGCAACATCTCCCCAAATGAGTTGTGGTCCAGGAAAACATCTAGCCTCTAATTTGCCTCTACTTGGCACCAGTTATAGGTAATCAGGAGCCTCCTGAAGAACTCTGTGCAAGCTCCTTTCGTATTTTTAACTACCTTTTTAAAATCCTCAATGGTGTTTATAGCAAATTTTAATAAGTCATAATACCGCTTGAAGGCCTATTGATCCTTTGATGGCCACTCTGCTGGAGTTTCTTCATTATTTTCCAGCCTTGTCATTCTTGCTGTCAGGACTTCCAGGACGTCCTGAGATCTATCAACGAAATAAGAGGAAGTCTCCAGAATTTCCTCTAATCGGCCGTCTATTTGCAAAACTTTGCATCTCTCTTCTTCTATGGCAGTTTGCAGCTGTAGCATCTTCACCTTTTGCACCAGCACATGCTCTTTGAAGGGTTGGAGATTGACCTGCTGCTCTTTTGCAGCCTCTAAAGTGGTTGTTAGAGAAGAGATATGCTCTTGAAGATTCCTCTCTTGTTCTTGAGCTTGCTTTTCGTTTGCCTCCCAGATGGTTTTTTGCAGCTCTAAGTCTTGTATTCTTCCCAGTAGCTATTCCTTCTCCACATTTAGTTCTTGATACTCTTGCTTCATTTTTTATAGACGCTCTTATGCAACTTCACTAGCTTGTCTCTCTATTTGGAGGAGTTGCAGTTCATCTTTTGAGGACCTCATCTCCCTTTTCATGTCCTCATATTTCCTCTTTCGCTTATTTCTTTCCTCTCTCTCCTTTCTCAATGTGTCTTTCAGTTGAGCAGAGGACTTCTTGGATTGCTCCAAGTCTGTCATAATCATGTCCACATTGTCTTCCGAGGCATGAATCAGTGCAGCTCCGACTCTAATGGTGAATCTTGGATCTCGGTCTATTCCAAACAAAATGGGCATATCCGTTATCATTTTCCCGGGAAAGGCCTCCAGTTTCAACCTTCCTTTCCATCCTCTTCACTATCCTCTTTGTCTCGCTGTCATATAAAATAGTGTTAAAATCAGGTATTTCTTCACCCACCTTCTGTACAAAAGGGACCAGTTTAAGGGTGGGGGCCACAGGTGGTGCAGGGGTGCTGGAAGCAAGTACTTATGGGTCCTGAACCTCAGGGTTCTCCATGTCCTGGGTCTGTCCTCCAGCTGTGTCAAAGGCTGATAGTTCTATCTCTGTCTGCGTCAGCTTTAGCCTCTCTGCTTCTTTCTTCTGTAGCTCCTCATCAAGCTTTCTTTTATTTTCTTCTTCTTCATTCCTAGCATCTTCTTCTGCCTTTTTGGCTGCTTCTTGGGTAGCTCTTTTTTTCTTCTTCTTCTTCTCCCTGCAACCACCCTGCAGCTTCTTGTGCCAGCCTTTGGGCTTCCTCATTTCTTCTCTTGGCTTCTTCCTCAGCTTTTGCTTGTTCATCTCCCTCCCCACCTTTGGTGGTGATCTTCTTCTTAAACCTTCTCCTCAAAGATGTTATGTTTAATGCACTTTGGAAGATAGATTCTTCTCTATCCCAATGGTGGGTGTATTCAAAATGTACATTGTTTTCTTTACAATGTTCGGCTACTTTACTGTGGGAGTCACTTCTATGGAAGGGCATCTCACCAAAATGAAACCTTTCCAACTCTTCTACAAACTCATCAACTTTCTTAACTCTAGTGAACCTGTAACTTCCTAACTTGAAGGGCAAAGGAGGATATGAAGCCTTCTTATGCTCAAACAGAAAGATTCCTATCCCATCCAAGAAGACTTGCCTAACTACTTCCTTGTGAATGATCTAGTCAGTGGCATATCTAGGTAGTAGGGAGGGCGCTCTAGAACCTTCGAACATTCTGAAGTATAGGCCATCCTCGGTCAAATAATAATATGCATACTCCTCAATAACCCGCAATGCCTCTTATGACATGCAGTCACACTCCTTTAGGAAAATGAGCTTATACAGTGGCATGATGAACTGTTCACAGATTTCTTGGTAATGACTGTGGTACTTGTGCGCCCACAGTGGCTTGTATGCAGCATAAATAAGCATCTTTTCCCTGTCCCAGATGCACTTGAGGCCAGGGAAAGGTTGATTGCACAATATACAATCGACAAGTATGGAACTCATATAGAATTCAGATCTCTTCTGAGACACTCCTCCCAAAGCCGAGGCCATGCAGGCTGAAATAATGTTTGATACAATGTTGGCCCAGTTGAAAATGGTCCCCTGGGTTGGAACATAAAAAATAATTAGCATCCATTCTAATTTGAAGAACGTACCATGAGCTCTTCCAAAAATCATGTTAAGCATTAAAGCTATGAACCTGTACAGGGCCCTTAAGCTTGATGTGTCATACTCTCATGTTGCCCTAGTTCTGAAGTGTTTTTCAGATAACAACATTCTTTTAAGGGTCTCCACAAGGTCCATTATAATGTTGTTCAACCAATCGTCAGACAAAAATATTTGAGCTTCTGGCAGGTGGTAGGCAAGTGCTACATATCCTGGGCTATAAGCAGCATAGCCCTATTTGTTGACATTCTCCAGGATCATTGTGGTGACATCTGCCAGGGGCAGAATCCAACCCATTAATTCAGAGCATGGGAATAGATCTGGTCTGGTGGCAATATTCATTAGTGAAGATCTCTCTATATTGGCATATATGCCTTCTTCTTCCAAGCCCATATCAGGCACCTCTCGATGTGTGATCAGCCTGTATATCTCTCCCCATTGGTTCTCGGGTTCTACACCGGATATACACTTGGTATCTTCATAAATGTATTCAATTTTGGTAATAACTTCCACTTCAGGGTCCTCTTCGACCACAGGGGCCTTCTTCTTCTGTCACTTTGACATATTGAATTCAGAATCTTCCTGTTATACATGAAATTATCATCATTAATACATTCCTGACTACATTGCAAACATTGAGACAACATGTGCAGCATTTCACTTTAACTTTTTTTACCCTAACAACAATTAGTTAAATGAAGTAAAAGGTGTGGAAGCTAACATTGCTATCTGCTACTAAAACAATTCTATCAATAACATCGAGTGGGGAGCAAATCTACATAAAAATGAAGGAAACTCGGGCTAACTGCGGGTGCCATGCTCAACGCGCTGCGTGGAAAAGGCAGTAGAAAATACGCGAGTTCTCACGGTGTGTTTTCAGGAAGAAACGTCGTCAGTGCAAACTATGGTCAATACTTATATGCAATGATAAATCCCCCTCCACCGGCTTGGGTTCGAAACCGATCGTGAACCGATTTTGCGCGGAACAGTGCGGAGAAACGCAACTGTGGTTTGACGAGGCAGGTAGCATGAAAACAAAAAAGGGGGGGGGGGGGGGGGGAAACCATTTCAAGTTCCACAGAGAGGACATGAAATATTTCCCGAATTTTTTTTGGAATTTTGGGAAAATTTTGCAACTGCAACAATTGGCGACTATCTGGTGAACCCCAGATTTCTGACTTAACTTCTTCCCAGTGCAAGACCATCTGAATAAAGTTGAAAACTTCTATATGTTTGTATTCCCAAACTGGCCAACTTATGCATTCAAAACATTGAGAAGTAATCCATTCTTTGGGAAATGGTAACATCAGAAATATTTGCAAGTTTGAATAACTCTTTTGAGGCCAAATAAGTGAGATTTATTTTACCCATCCTTAGTTAGTTTCTAGCTTGAACACCACAGGATTGTAACATATAGTAAACAACACTATCCATTTGTTCCTCATTCCCATGTCAATTTCACTTTTGTGCTATTTGAACTTTAGTTCTTGTGAGTCCTCCATCTGCCTTTATTTCTAAATTTTATTCAGGCTCCTCTATCCATAGTGTCCTTTTGTGTGAGAGAAGAATTTACTTTTCATCTCACGGACGGAGAGGAACTTTTGGCAATTTGAAAATTCATGCTTTTGATACTTTTCTTTGATATGTATAGTTTCTTTAAGAAGTTTTGACTCTTGATAGCTTTTAGCTTTTCTGAAATCATGGCATGCGATCATTTATATATGATATACTGTTTACCTTGCTTCCTTTCTGTGGGTCCTTTGTTGTCACTTCCTTGGACATTTTAGATGTGAAATGGATGGAGCCTTGAAATAGTATTACGGAATTCTTAACTCTAATTTATTTACAGGGATTAAGCAGGACTTCAATGAATACATGGCCAAATAGGAACACTGCTACTAGAAGACATTCTACGTTTTAAAAGCTCAATCTTCTACTCAAGATTTCAGTTAATTAAGAACCTTGATGTTTCCATTGCAACTAACAGTTTTCCTCTTTATTCAAAAATGAAAAGAACTAGCAACAAAGCATTAAAAATAAAAGAAAAAAAACATCAAATCAATAAGCCCAAAAAGAAAATAGTATCAAGCATTAAAGAAAAACAACATTAGTTTATTTATGTACAAAGCAAAAAGAAAAAAAAATGTGTGCCCAAATTTTCCAGTCCAACGAGTTAAAGGGCTAGGCTGTGGTGTGGGTCAAAACCTATCCATGGTCTAAGTGTACCATTTTTGAAATCGAAACCATGTCCACTAATATATCGTCATCTTCATCACCCTAAGGAAGTTGAAGGAGCTCAGGCTGATTGTCAATCATAGAACTGGCCTTTCTTGGGGTATGATGTCTTAGTTTAAGCTCAATTAGATAATTTCCTAGGACAAAATTAGTAGATTCATTACCTTCTCCTAGCTTAGTGATAGTGTGCTTCATGTAAGGCTCTCTCAAAATTTTAATATGATTTGGGGTACCCTTGAGAGGTAACAATAAATGAGACCAATCTGAAGCAAAATAACCTTTTAATCTGGAAGACCAATATCGGTTGAGAATAAGCCCATATCCATCCGGTATGTTAGCCACCATAATGTCAATAAATTGACATATCTTATTATTTGCAGAAAAGCGAATGAGAACATTTTTCATTTCTCCCACTACTTTGACACCCGTGCTATCTAATTGCACTACTTCCCATGCTGTGGACTCTGGATGTCCATTAATATTTTTGCAAACCTCAAGTGGCATAACATTTACCGATGATCCCGAGTCTACCAAGCAATTATGCACATTATGATTCAGCATTTCTAGGGTCAAAAGAAAAGGCGGGGTTTCATCTTTTTCTTCCCAACCTGGTTCTATGTCTTCTTCTCCCGGTTGGTTTTGAGTGGGTATATCTTCTTTGAGATCCTCAATTTCTTCAGTGTTTCCTCGATCAACCCCTTCCTGTTCTTCCACAAGTTTGACAAGCTCACTTATTGGCTCGGTTTCTTGGTTGACAATAGTGACTTTAGGTGTTTTATCTTTAATATTTACATCAATCTGTCTCTTGACAGACTCTTGCAATTTTTTAATCTTCAAAATTATTGCATTGTCTTTAATTGTTAGGTCCATATATTTTGTTGCTGTTGGTGTGCATTCATATTTGAAAGCATTCTCTTCTGTGTTGAAAAGCGAGACACCATTCCATAAGAACATGGTATCATTATCTTGTTTTTCTATGGTCTAGTTCTTCTCTTCTTCTTTACTACTGTCTTTAGTCAATTTAGAGTCCAGCAGCTTATTCATCACCAATGTCATCGAATTTAACCATTGAGGACACTTCTTTTCAGAATGAGGTTGTTGGTGAAAAGTGCAGAAATTATCCCCCCCTACCTCTGTTATGTTCATTGATACTGAATTTGGTGGAGGGATTTTCCATTGGTTGCTATCCTCTCTTTTTCGGTAGTAGGGTTTGTAAGTTTCTCAAACTTCGCTTTCTTTCTCCAAATCTATTATTCGGTTGGATAGTTTCTGAATCATTTTCAGCATTCCCTGAAAATCATGCGATTGTTCCTTTTTAGGTTTAGACAGCAATAAGGCTTTTTCCATGGTAGTTTTCTTTTCAAGTAAATTGGGATAGTCTGCTATACTTTCTTTTTCAGCTTCTACCTTTTCTACTTCTTCATAAGTCTCTACCAACGTAGGTCTAGCTTTCATCTTGGCAAACATGGCCAGCTCAGGTCCTAAGGCTGAGGTATAATATTCAATTAGGACCTTGTCTGAGGGTCTGTCAACTTCAGAAAAGTTCTTTAGGTATGCCGAAAACCTTTGAGTAAATCGTTGCACCTTCTCATCCTTATATTTTTTTAACAAACCAAGACCTTTCATTAGTGAGGCATGTGTCTTTTGGGCTGAGTACTTACTTCTGAAAGTCCTTTCAAAGGTGTCCCAATCAGGAATAGAGTTTGCAGGAAAACTAAAATACCAGGATGCTGTTGCCCCTTTAAGGGTATGCGGGAATAATCTATAGACAACATCTTCGTACTCCCCATCCCTTAACCCTTCTACTGCTAAATAGAAGCTTTGCAAGTGATCATCTACAATAGTCTTTTCATTATGATCAAACTTAGGAAGCAGTTTATCAAAATATTGAGGTAGGTTATGCAACGGAGGTGTGAGGTTCAAATGTGATCTAGCTCTCCAAGCCGGTAGAGGGTTGGACTGATTCACATTTACACCAGCCATGAGAAAGGTGAACGAACAGGAGTCTGACAAATCGTAATATGAAACTGGGCTTACTTGCTTCAAAGGTAGAACCAAAATCTGTGAGGACTTGGGTCAGGTCAAAAGCTTTCAAATATCTGTTGGTGTGGTAATCTTGGGAAAAAAGGTTTCCACGGCCAGCCATACCCTGGCGACCCTCCTTCTAGCACTAGAAACTGTTGAGGCCTGGAAATTCGCAGGCAACAACAGCAAGGAATTCTCCCCAGTCAATGTTTCCTACTAGACCGTGACTATTTGGTATGGGGAATCCGTCCGGTTTGTGGTTCGTCTACTGTAGGTCAAGTAACAAAAAACAAAGGTTTTACCGGTTGCGGCCTGGTCCACCATGTATTTTGTATTTTTTACTTAAGTATGACATGCAAGTGCCTACTTAACTATGCAGGGTGGTAAGGATGCAAGGAGCAGTCACAACGTGATGCGTAGGTTCTTACCTCTTGTCTTAGAACTCACAAGCATCTCAATCACATATGCAGTAACAAAATAAAACTAACTATCTACCTATCTATCTATCCCCGGGGAGCAAAATTGTAACTTATTTATGAGTAATGTGTATTGTACATGCATTATAAAGAGAAATTACAGATAGTTGATATTCCTTCCTACAACACATAAATGATTGGAGATATTTAGACAATCAGATAGCCAATTGTTTATGAACAACATACATTACTCATGGTGGTAAATCCATATAATGAACCAGAAAACATTCAAACAAGAACATAGGCTCTAAGAGTTAGAACAATCTCACGGTTTATGGACAAAAGCTGGAAAAAACAAAATAGTTCATCTTTCCACAATCCACAGCATAACATTTGAAAGCCCCACCAATCTTTCTCCAACAGGCAAACAATAATTCTTTATTGCAAAAAAAATAGTTCTTCTTACAATATCGCTTTTCATGTCTAACTGGGAAAAATCCCCTTCTTCCTCTAAGTTTTCTATATTTATACAAAAGGATGAGACCATTGGGCTGCCCACAAATAACCCTTGGGCTTCCCAACTTTTTGCCTCCCAAAATTTTCCTCAAATGTTTACAAAACCGTTACATATTACATAAGTGAATGATCATTCACGAAGAGGACCCCACTTGGGTATCCAGAAATTTCTTCCACACCAAAGCCTCAGAGGTGATTCCTTCAAACACACAAGGTTCCAAAAATTGGATGTTTATCTCAAACTTCGCTGCCTAATTCTTTATGGCCCCAATCATGGCCGCACTCAAACAAATTTGATCCTCCAATAACTGCACACTGATGGCAGAATGATCTACTTCACTTCTTAAGATTTGATCATCAAGGGCCTTAATATGCTGTAATTTTGCTTCTTCCTCTTGATACCTATTCTGCAACATCTCCACAAATGAGTTGTGGTCCGGGAAAACATCTAGCCTCTGCTCTGCCTCTACTTGGCACCGGTTATAGGTAATCAGGAGCCTCCTGAAGAACTCTGTGCAAGCTCCTTTCATCTTTTTAACTACTTTTTTGAAATCCTCTGCAGTGTTTATAGCAAATTCTAATAAGTCATAATCCCGCTTGAGGGCCTGTTGATCCTTTGATTCCAGCTCTACTGGAGTTTCTTCATTAGTTTCCAGCCTTGTCATTCTTGCTGTCAGGACTTCCAGGACGTCCTGAGATCTATCAACGAAATAAGAGGAAGTCTCCAGAATTTCCTCTAATCAGCCATCTATTTGCAAAACTTTGCATCTCTCTTCTTCTATGGCGGTTTGCAACGGCAGCATCTTGGCCTTTAGCACCAGCACATGCTCTTTGAAGGGTTGGAGATTGACCTGCTGCTCTTTTGCAGCCTCTAAAGTGGTTGTTAGAGAAGAGATATGCTCTTGAAGCTTCCTCTCTTGTTCTTGAGCTTGCTTTTTGTTTGCCTCCCAGGTGTTTTTTTCAAGCTCTAAGTCTTCTATCCTTCCTAGTAGCTGTTCCTTCTCCACCTTTAGTTCTTGATACTCTCGCTGCATTTTCTCTAGACGCACTTGTGTAGCCTCACTAGCTTGTCTCTCTGTTTGGAGGAGTTGCAGTTCATCTTTTGAGGACCTCATCTCCCTTTTCATGTCCTCATATTTCCTCTTTAGCCTATTGCTTTCCTCTCTCTCCTTTCTCAATGTGTCTTTCAGTTGAGTAGAGGACTTCTTGGATTGCTCCAAGTCTGTCATAATCTTGTCCACATGTCTTCCGAGGCATGAATCAGTGCAGCTCCGACTCTAATGGTGAATCTTGGATCTCGGTCTGTTCCAAACACAACGGGCATATCTATTATCATTTTCCCGGGCAGACCTCCAGTTTCGACCTTCCTTTCCGTCCTCTTCACTATCCTCTTTGTCTCCCTGTCATAGAACACAGTGTTAAAATCAGGTATTTCTTCACCCACCTTCTGTACAAAAGGGACCAGCTTAAGGGTGGGGGCCACAGGTGGTCCAGTGGTGCTGGTAGCAGGTACTTCTGGGTCCTGAACCTCGGGGTTCTCCATGTCCTGGGTCTGTCCTCCAGCTATGTCAGAGGCTAACAGTTCTGTCTCTGTTTGTGTCAGCTTTAGCCTCTCTGCTTCTTGCTTCTGTAGCTCCTTATCAAGCTTTCTTTTCTTTTCTTCTTCTTCATTCCTAGCATCTTCTTCTGCCTTTTTGGCTGCTTCTTGGGCAACTCTTCTTTTTTCTTCTTCTTCTCACTGCAACCACCCTGTAGCTTCTTGTGCCAGCCTTTGGGATTCCTCATTTCTTCTCTTGGATTCTTCCTCAGCTTTTTATTGTTCATCTCCCTTCCCACCTTTGGTGGTGATCTTCTTCTTAAAACTTCTCCTCAAAGTTGTTATGTTTAATGCACTTTGGAAGATAGGTTCTTCTCTATATCAATGGTGGGTGTATTCAAAATGTACATTGTTTTCTTTACAATGTTCAGCTACTTTACTGCAGGAGTCACTTCTATGGAAGGGCATCTCACCAAAATGAAACCTTTCCAACTCTTCTACAAACTCAGCAGCTTTCTTCACTCTAGTGAACCTGTAACTTCCTAACTTGAAGGGAAAAGGAGGATAGGAAGCCTTCTTATGCTCAAATAGAAAGCTTCCTATGCCATCCAGGAAGACTTGCCTAACTGCTTCCTTGTGAAATATGTAGTCAGTGGCGTATCTAGGTAGTAGGGAGGGTGCTCTGGAACCTCCAAACATTCTGAAGTATAGGCCATCCTCGGTCAAATAATAATCTGCATACTCCTCAATAACCCGCAATTCCTCTTCTGACATGCAGTCACAATCCTTCAAGAAAATGAGCGTATACAATGGCATGATGAACTGTTCACATATTTCTCGGTAATGACTTTGCTACTTGTGCGCCCACAGTGGCTTGTATGTAGCATAAACAGGCATCCTTTCCCTGTCCCAGATGCACCTGAGGCCAGGGAAAGGTTGATTGCACAATATACAATTGACAAGTATGGAACTCATATAGAATTCAGATCTCTTCTGGGACATTCCTCCCAAAGCTGAGGCCATGCAGGCTGAAAGACTGTTTGATACAATGTTGGCCCAATTGAAAATGGTCCCCTAGGTTGCAACATAAAAAATAATTGGCATCCATTCTAATTTGAAGAACCTGCCATGAGGTCTTCCAAAAATCCTGTTAAGCATTAAAACTATGAACCTGTATGGGGCCCTTAAGCTTCTGTGTCATACTCTCCTGTTTCCCTGGTTCTGAAATGTTTTCTAGATAACAACATTCTTTTAAGGGTCTCCACAAGGTCCATTCTGATGTTGTTCAACCAATCATCAAACAAAAATATTTGAGCTTTTGGCAGGTGGTAGGCCAGTGCTACATATCCTAGGCTATAAGCAGCATAGCCCTGTTTGTTGACATTCTCTAGGATCATTGTGGTGACATCTGCTCGGGGTAGAATCCAACCCATTACTTCAGAGCATGGGAATAGCTCTGGTCTGGTGGCAATCTTCATCAGTGAAGATCTCTCTATATTGGCATATATGCCTTCTTCTTCCAAGCCCATATCAGGCACCTCTTGGTGCGTGATCAGCCTGTATATCTCTCGCCATTGGTACTCGGGTTCTACACAGGATATACACTTGGTATCTTCATAGATGTATTTAGTTTTGGTAATAACTTCCACTTCAAGGTCCTCTTCGGCCACAGGGGCCTTCTTCTTCTGTCGCTTTGACATATTGAATTCGGAATCTTCCTGTTATACATGCACTTATCATCATTAAGACATTCCTGACTACATTGCAAACATTGAGACAACATGTGCAGCATTTCACTTTAAATATGTTTACCCTAACAGTAATTAGTTAAATGAAGTAAAAGGTGTGCAAGCTAACACCGCTAACTGCTACTAAAACAATTCTATCAATAACATCGAGTGGGGAGCAAATCTACATAAAAATGAAGGAAACTCAACCTAACTGTAGGTGCCGTGCTCATCGTACTGCGAGGAAAAGACAGTGGAAAATACGCGAGTTCTTGTTGACCCTAGAAATTGCCTTTTTTTAACCACCTTCAATCACCTTTTCTTCCCCTGTCTTACATCATTTAGCATGCTAATCAGACCTGTTGTCCTCACTTTCATCCCCAAACTACCAAGGTATGAATGATCATTGCTTTATCTTATTAATGCTTATGATTGTGATAATTAAAGCTGTGTATCTCTCAAATGTGCTAACATGTTATGATTTATGAAGGTAGTTTGAGGTAAGTGGACTGCAGGTGGATGAGGGATGAACAAATATCAAAGAAAGGGATATTCGCTGCTTAAAAGGACCCTCAGCCTCGATCATCAATGAAGGCACGTGGTTTTAATGTAATATCCTAGACTGAGCTATATAGTGTAGCTGTAATAGAACACGCTACATTGCTGCTCGAATATAATTGTGATCTGGAGAGATCGCTACTCCTGGGCAATTCAACAGCCTTCTTGCATTTTCCATGTCATTATCATACCATGTTTTGTAACAGCTAGTATATTTAGGGCGCCTGAAGATCAGAGATCTTCATGGCTGCCCTTTAATAGGATCAAAGGTTATGATCTCCATGTATAAATATGGGGAGTTGTTTCGACCCGAGGGTTGGAAAATATATAATTCATTTCATTGTATTGGTAGTGGAAGCAACTTGTGTAATCTTTCATTCTTTAATATAAAGGAGTTACCTTTAATTTAAGAGAGTTGCACGTTGTTCATCCAGCATCTCTGTGTGAAGGCTGGGCCCGCCTTCCATAGAGATCACTGAGTTAATTTAGAACTTTTTCAATTCAGTATTGTGTGATGTTTTGTTCATCTTATTTCCTTCGTACGCAGCTGTAGTAGTGTTGATTTACAGTATAATTGTGATTGCATTTTCTTAAGATTGGTAAGTGGTACAGAGTGACATTCGACTGGGTAGGGAACTTCCTTTATGCAATTTGAGTGGCAGTTGTACGCAGCTTGGATCATCCTGTAGTTTCAAGTTGTTATCCTACGAATCCTTGCAATTTATCTTTCCTGTTA
The DNA here is from genome assembly GCA_001517045.1 of Pseudotsuga menziesii. Classification (NCBI taxonomy): domain Eukaryota; kingdom Viridiplantae; phylum Streptophyta; class Pinopsida; order Pinales; family Pinaceae; genus Pseudotsuga; species Pseudotsuga menziesii. The sequence goes on along the minus strand of LPNX010579038.1, from coordinate 296,357 downwards.
TGATTGTTGATTTTCATTCCTGCAAGTCTATTCCTTAGAATAGCCGAACTTAATCCTTTGCAATTGAATTTAGTAGATTAATATTTGATTTATGTGGTGGCTTTCAAGAGTAATCGGATTGAATAGGTAGTTTTCTTGTTCTGGGTTGTGAATAGGATTTCCTTTTTATCTGTAATTGTTGTTTGCATCTTAGATCATTTTCCTTAATTATAGGTAATTGAATTTGTAGTATTTAATGGGATGAGCATAGTTGTTAGAGGATAAGAGTGTTCAATTACATTGATTTGGTGTTTAATGCATATACTGTGCATTTATCCTTTGAAATAAAAGACTTTCTCGGGTTGACAATAAATCTCGTATGCTCTGTGTGTTGATAATAATTTATCTGCATATAGGGTGCTCGACATTTTGGAGCCATTGCCGGGGAAGGATAAAATTAAACACTATCATTAGTTGCATCTGGTAATTATTTCTAGCCAGTATTTTCTATTCTTTTTGCTGAAATGATTTGGGTTGCATGAATATGAAGAGGGTAAAACACGATCAACTCCCAACTCCCAAAACCCCACAAGATACTAACAGTGCAGGTGGCTTGGGTCACGGTCCTGGAACACCATTGGGAAGAAGCACATTTATGGACGATCTTGTTGAAAGGACTGATTCATCCACCAGGGCTCGCCAGCAAGAAACTCCTATCAGAAGAAACCCTGCCGATCCTAGGGTGCCAGCGTCAGGTTCCACAGTGGAGAATACACGAGCAGCCGTGACTTCCTCAAATATACCTGCAGAGAAGGACACAGCTGTTACAACTGGACCTGCTAGTAGAGGTCCAACATACCACATTTTCAGGAAGGTTGTAACTGAAGAAGAGTGGACGCACTTTCACCAGAAGACTGCTGATCAGTGGAGAAACAAGGGAAAGAACGAGGAATAGGAGAAGGACAAAGAGGAGAACGAGGAAAATAACGTGGGAACAAATGAAAAAGAGGAAACAGAGGAGGATAAAATAGAAGAGGAGATGAGTAACAGACATGACTTTGACGAGGAAGAGGAAATGGGGGAAAACTATCATCGTGACAATCACTCCCTGCCTGAAGGAATGATGGCTACACTACAATTCCCAATTCAGTAGCCAGCAGGGGCAGCCCCTATGAAGAATATCTCACCATCGGTGCTGCCTCGCTTCCATTGAAAGGAGGCAGAATATCCTGACGAATTCCTTTTTGAATTCGATATTCTCTGTCGCAGCTATGATTATGTCACCGATGCACAAAAGCTGAAACTTTTCCCTGCCACCTTGAAGGACAACGCATTATGCTGGTTCATGAGCCTTGGGGGAGGAACTATTGCTAATTGGGATAAAATGAAACAGGTGTTCCTGGAAAAATATCAGGAATATTGCAACACCAAGGATAAAAGAGAAGAATTATTCAAAATGGTGCAGAAGGAGGACGGAAGTCTCGAGGATTTCATGGAAAGGCTACTGTACAATGTGCAGAGGGCTGGGCAGATGAACATGGGGTTGGACGTGCTCAAGATAATATTGCTTCATGGGATCAGGGATGATTGCTTAGATATGTTAAATCTACTAGGAAAGGGAGATATCTCCAAAGAACCTTTTGGAAATATTGTGGAACTATGTAAGAGATACTCCAGGGGATCTTCCAGGAACAATAAGTGGGACAAACGGGATAAGCTAGAATGTGATGTCTTTGACATAACTCAGAAGTAATCCAATGGAGGAGCCACCCGTGCAGAGATAGGTAATCTCCTTGAAAATTTCAAGACAGATATGATGAGTTCCATCTCCTCAGAGATTGATGTCCTGAAGGAAAAACAAAAACAGGCAGTGGAGGAGCTCACACTAGGAGTGTTCTGCCCACGATGTAGAAAGAATCATCCACTGAGAGAATGCCCGCTTGATAAAGTAGAAGTATGTCAGCTGTGTGAGCTGAACCACGACATGAAAGAATGTCCCTCACTTCCCCAAGTGAAGGCTGTTCTGCAGGCATCAAATCCAGAAGTGGAATCGGCCTATTTCATTGCACAGAAGAAACCTTGGAAGCCTCGAAATCAAGGTACGACTCTAGACTCGTTTCCATTTTTGAATAATATGGGAAATTGGAATAATAACATGCAAAACGTGAATACACAATTCCCTTCAAATTATTCTCAGTGGAATTCCTCCCAACCTGCAATGAAAAATTTTAACTCATGGAGTCCTTGGACACAGCCACCACACCAACCTACATCATGGTCTCCTGGATGGAGGAATTTCCATCCTGGGAACCAGTTTCCTCAACCACCTCCACCTCAACAATCACCATATTCTCCTCAATACTTTCAATTCCCTCAATATCCACAATACCCACCTCAGCAGCCGCAGCTGCAGTTGCAGAATAATTATGTCCCTAATATACCGATACGACCTCATCTGCCTGCCCAACCTAATCCTAACCCGAATAATAAAACAGTCCATCAATTGGAGACTGTCAATATGTCGGCCTACTCTCTTTCCCCTGTACCTTGTAATGATATTCATTTACGATCTGGGAAAATAGTAGAACCCATAATTACAGAAGATGCTCCACCTTCTATGCATAAGGAAGAAAGGAGTTCACAACATCCATCCAATACAGTCCCTATCATTGAAGATGCTGAGCATGGAACGACTGAAACATCAAACGATGAATCTGACAATACGCAGCCTACCCAGCTGATAAGACAACCACCATATCCTAAGAGATTAATGCTACCAAGAATAGGGGACAACCTCAGTTTAACCTCCTAGGAGAGTTAAGAAACCTTTATGTCAAAATCCCCCTTCTTCAAGCCCTTCAAGATGTGCCTATTTATGCTAGAACCGTTCGGGACCTGTGCACTAGGAAACCAGGAAGGAAACCTAGAGATCCTCCCACTTTTCATGTCATAGGGAATTTATCTACCTTGATAATAGGAAAGACCCCTATGATAAAGTATGACGACCCTGGAAATCCTACTGTCACTGTACAGGTAGGACAGACATAGATACCCAACGTGCTAGTAGATTTAGGGGCAGTGATAAATGTCATAACAATGGAGACTGTAAACAAGCTTGGGCTCACTAATGTTAGACTGACCCCTACCATTTTAGAATTGGTGAAAAAATCCACCATTAGACCCGAAGGAATTTTGGACGACCTTGTCATCTCAGTAGATTCATGGGAGTACCCTGCTGACTTTTTGGTATTACAACCAAAATCGTGATTGGGGGGACATCCATTGATCCTGGGGAGGCCTTGGTTGGCCACAGCGGATGCTTACATCAGCTGTCAATCAGGGTCCATGACTATATCTGATGGTATGTAGACTAAAATCCTCACCCTATATCCTCCAGCTCGGCCAAGCTTAGAGGCTGAAACCACCCTTTTGATAGAGCAGGAGGAGGAGGAGGAGGATGTTCAGCCACTATTAACTCTAGGGAAGGCCTTAATGTTTAAAAACGAAACAAAAGATGATACTATTAGTAATTTTATTAGTGAACCCGCTTCAGTGGATAGATAGGTTTATCAAATCCTGAATATTACCCTGGGCAAGGAAGAACAAGAAAATATTACGGAAGAAGCACTAGTTGGTGACACAACCATAATCCCAGTTTTAGAAAATTCAAAAAGCATTCCTATTGAGGTAGAGCCTGGAAGAACTTTGAATATCAATCCTAGTCTCTCCTTAGAAGAACAGAAGTGCCTGATCATCCTCTTGAAAGAACACAAGGGGGCGTTCTCCTGGGAGTACACAGACATGAGGGGTATTCTTTCTAATCTGTGCACCCATCACATTTATATTAAAAGTGACTCCCGGCCTGTGTGTCAACCCCAACGATGCATGAACCCCAACCTGAGGGATATAGTGAAGGAAGAAATCCAGAAACTCTTGGAAGCAGGATTTATATATCCTATTTTGGATAGTGAGTGGGTTTCCCCACTCGTAATTGTGCCCAAGAAAAATGGTAAATGGAGGGTCTGTGTTGACTATAGGGAACTGAACAAAGCTACCCAAAAGGATCATTTCCCTCTGCCCTTTATTGACCAAGTACTTGATACCCTATCAGGGAAGAAGTTCTTCTCCTTCCTAGATGGGTTCAGTGGGCACAACCAAATTCAGATTGCTCCTGAGGATCAGGATAAGACCACCTTCACTTGTCCCTGGGGAACGTTTGCCTACAGAGTGCTTCCCTTTGGTCTATGTAATGTACCGACAACTTTCAAAGAGCTGTAATTGGCATATTCTCTGAATTAGTTAATGATAGTATGGAAATCTTTATGGACGATTTTACTCCCTATGGTAGGGGTTTTGAGGAAGCACTAGAAAATTTAAAGAAGGTTTTAACTCACTGTGAATAGACTCAGCTCTCATTAAGCACCAAAAAGTGCCATATGATGATGAGTGAGGGGGCGGTATTAGGGCATTTCATCTCTACCAATGGCATTCAGGTAGATCCTTCAAAAATTAGGGTGATAAAAAATATACCTACCCCTGCAACTCAGAAAGAGGTACGAAGTTTTCTAGGACATGCGAGATATTATCGAAGATTTATAGAAAACTTCTCCAAACTGGCTTCTCCTTTGTTCTCTCTATTAATGAAAGATGCACAGTTTGTGTGGAGTGAAGCATGCCAGACAGCTTTTGATAAGCTTAAAGAAAAATTGTCCACATATCCTATTTTAAGGGGACCTAATTGGACCCTACCCTTCCATATTTCCTCAGATGCCTCTGATACCGCCATCGGAGCAGTATTAGGACAGCAGGATGGTCAAGTACCTTATGCCATCTATTATGTTAGTAAAAACTTAGCCCCTGCTGAACTTAATTACACTGTTACTGAGAAAGAATTCCTAGCTATTGTTTACTCTATTAATAAATTTCGACATTACATTGCTGGGTATCCCACATTTGTGCACACTGACCACTCTGCCATTAAATACTTGATGAACAAACCTGTCACCAATGCCAGAGTGACCAGGTGGCTCTTGTTATTGCAGGAATTTGATATTACTATTATAGATAAACCTGGAAAAGAAAATGTCGTTGCTGATTTCTTATCCTGTCTTACTAACAGTGATGATAGGTTTCCTGTTGAGGACTCTTTTAGATGAACATCTATTCGCACTTTCAGCCCACTCTCCCTGGTATGCAGACATCGCTAATTATTTGGTTGCAGGAAAGCTCCCACCACATATGTCTAAAGGAGAAAAAAGAAAAATCATTTAGCAAAGTGCTAGGTATTGTTGGCTAAATGGTCATCTCTTCTACACAAGACCAGATCTTGAGATTAGGAGATGTGTAAGAGAAGATGAGATATTTTCCATACTTAAATCCTTTCATGATGAGCCTTGCGGGGGACACTTTGCAGACAAAAGAACAGGGCACAATGTGCTGTGGATGGGATACTACTGGCCAACTCTGTTTAGGGACACTAAAAGGTATGTTCAATCCTGTGACAGCTGCCAAAGGATGGGCCAACCTAATAGAACATATCAGATGCCTCTACAACCTCAAGTAGTAGTTGAACCATTTGATAGATGGGCACTAGATTTTGTTGGCCCTATCAGTCCTCCTTCCAGACAGAAAGTTTACATTCTGGTTTGTACTGATTATATGACCAAATGGGTGGAGGCTGTAGCTTTGGCTAAGGCTAACGACCAGGCGGTGATGGATTTTCTGTACAGTGAAATTTTTACCCGCTTTGGGGTACTGAAGGAAGTGGTGACCGATGGGGGGCCACAATTCATGTCACACCAATTTGAATCCTTGCTCCAGAAGTATCATGTGCAGCATAGGGTGGCTTCACCTTATCACCCCCAAGCTAATGGTCAGGTGGAGAGTACTAATAAGGTCATTCAAGCCATCCTTTCTAAAATAGTTAAGAGCCATCGAAGGGATTAGGCTGACAAGCTTCCGGAAGCACTATGGGCATATTGTACGACTTGGCGTGGCACCACAGGTTTCTCTCCCTATGATTTAGTGTATGGGAAGAGTGCTATCTTTCCGATTGAGTTTGAGATCAAAACCCTGAAGACAGCCACCGAATTGAATCTGGATGTAACAGAGGCCCATAAGAGAAGATTGAATCAATTAAATGAATTGGACGAGAAATGGTTAGTTGCAATGGATCAGACCCCATTGCTTCAGCAACAGAGATCCCATTGGCATGACCGATTTATTAAAAAGAAAATATTCTGTGAAGGAGACTGGGCGTTACTATATGACTCCAGGTTCAAAAAGGATTTTAAAGGTAAATTACGTACAAGGTGGTTGGGTCCTTATTTGGTCGATAGGGTATTTGACAACGGCACTGTCCGTCTGGTGACCATTGATGAAAACTGCATACCATTATTTGCCAATGGCCACAGGATACGACTGTATCGTAAGCCTATTTCGAGAGATTCATTCATTTTGTAAATTGTCGCCGATCTAGATTATCAGCTGATATCAGGGAAGGAACTTCTCTCTGCCTTTGCCAATCCTTAGACTGTAAATCATGTTTGAATCACTGTACATAAATAATGTTTTTTTTTTTTTTTCTGCTGCATCTTTTTTTTTCTTTTGCATTTGATCTTTTCGTTGTCGTTATTTTTCAAAAATTTGCAAGGAAGCGCCAGGGGAATGACCAGATTGGGCCTGTCGAGCGGAGTTGTTTTCTTATGCCTTCCTGTGTTGCATTCCTTTTCCTTCAAAATAAATTTCCCGACGGCCGCAAAATTTTCCAGGTGGCTACGACATATTTCCTGGCGGCCGCAAACTTTTCCCGGTGGCTGCGGCATATTTCCCGGCAGCCGCAAACTTTTCCCGGTGGCTGTGACATATTTCCCGGTGGCTACAAACTTTTCCCGGTGGCTGCAACATCTTTTTCGTTGGCCGCAATATCATTCCTAGCAGCTGAAATTCCACTTCATTTGGAAGATGTTTTCATGCGTTAAAGGCCGTTTTTTGGAAACTTGCAGAGGTAACTCCAGTATTAACAGAAGAATTGCTTCAACTTGATAGATATGGCTCTGATTCATCCGACGTATGCCGACGAACTGGGCCATACGACGACCGCTTTGTTCATAATTCTGACCCTGGCGATGAGATGGTTTGTATTTAACCAGCGGCAGAAATTATTGCATTATCCTCGTCATTATGATCAATTTAATGACAACACACGAGTTCGGCTTCGCAGTGTCAGCAACCGCACGTTCCACCATTCTCCGCAAGATATATCATGCACAGTCTTATGAGGTATGGCTTTGATTTTCACGTGAATAAATATTGATATGATTTAGCGATATTAGTCGTATCTTTAATCATATCACCATTATAGCCTAATTAACTCCTTCCCCCGTGCGACATAAAACTAATAACCGCCACCTTCCCAAATTTGGAATAAAAAGTTCAAACTTTTTTCCGAGCTGAACTTTCCAAATTTTCCCATTTACTCAACATCTCTGCTCAGCGATTCGTGCACCCTTTGCGCTGCAACCTCCATTCTTGGTTTCTGTAAGCTGCGAAGTAGCAATCTCAGTCTGCCGCCAGGATTATGGGGATTCCAGCTTGCCATGAACCTGTGGATACACAGGAACTTAGGAAAAATCCCGCAGTTCTGGCCATCTTTCAAGCCACCGACTGGCTCGAGTTTTTTGAGCGACTGGATGGCTTTAACTGGGAAGCAGCCCTGAAATTTGCCTTAAACCTCACAGAAACTCACTCTGAAGTGTGGGGGATGCGCATATAAGTCTCCGAAGCTATTATATCCAAGGTTACTACTATCCCTCAGGTGGGAAAGGCATGGTTTGGATGACGAGTTCCCACAACAAGCACACGGGAAGCATTTCTACGAGAGGGGGAGCAAGTTCAATCATCCAGAAGAGGGATTGCGCTGCACTCATTGCCGCGTCCATGGGATTAGGTTGATATCTTCCTCAAGAAGTACATCACTTGTGAAGGTAGGTACCAAACTGTTTATAATTCTGACCTGCCTTTACTTTCTCATCTCCACCATGGCATTTTATTGAACATTCCATACTATTTGCTCCATGGCTTGCGTCATATGGCGGTGTTTGTCCAAGCTGATAAACACCCATTTTCCTCTCTGACCCACCATGGTCTCATCAAATTAATAATTTCAAGAACCCTTGCTCAGCATAATATAACTTGGGATCAATTCATAGCTCTTGCTCAGGAACCAGCTCCCTTGTTGGGTGTCCAGATAGAACAGGAACAGGTTCAACCACAGCATGAGGACCGGAGTTCCTCCAATATAGTTGGGGGGGGGAGGGGTGGATGAAACTATATCAGAAGAAGCGCAACTAGAGGCACATGCAGAGCAATTGGAGGAGGGTGTACATAAAAACCTTGTGGAGAACATAGACAACAGGACAGCTCTGCTAGCAGAAGGTGAAACTGGAGCAGCACCAAGTGCTGCGACAGTTGAACCCGAAGGTGACAAAGCTAGGGAAATTAAAGAAAATATTGAGCCAATAACTATTGAATCCTCATCTAAGTGGGAAGGAGGAACTTTAATTGTGGAAGAACAGCCTGAGGAGCAAGAAAATATTCCTTCGACCTCGGCTGTAAAACCCGATATCCTAGCTCCACAAAAGAAAACACCACAAAGGAGAAAGAAAAGATCAATCTACGAATTTAACATAACTTCACCTATTAGAAGGAAAAGAACTAAAACAGCTGCAACACCAGAGGTAGCCAGAAAAACATGGGCAACCCTAGAAGCACAGGTTGAGTTCCCAATCCTTGTACCGAGGCCAACAGATGCTCCACAAAGACCAGTCGAGGAAGAACCCAGCATTGAAGGACTTCTGGATGAGAACACACTATTAAAGGAGGAAGTCCAAGTACTTCAAAGGGAATTGGAGACATGGAAGGAAACCTGCAGAAAATTAGGTGAAAGGAAAATGTATACATTAGTGGAGGCTGCAGACCAGTTGGAGGGATCGAACTCTACCGAGCCTGGCAAGGAAGATGAGTGTGTGATCTGCCCCACATGTGGGGAAATCTTCAAATAGGCAGGCCACAAGATCATAATGTGCACCTGCACAGCACCACAGTCAGCACCCACAACAGAGGAAAATGCAGAAAAAGAAGATCCTGCCACACAAGAACCAGCATCTTTAAACATCCTTGTTGAAGTTGCCACTAATTCTGTGGAAGAGGAGAAAAAGGATGAAATCATGCATGATGTCAGGGACAAATATTGCACTATAACCCCAGAATGCTCCCAGGACATAGAGATTGTAGAAGCTGAGCCACAAGGAAAGGACATTGATGAACTTGAACAGGGGGCTGCAACACAAGAACCAGCAAACCTAGATATACTTGTCCAATCGGCCGAGCAAGTGGGAGAAGAACCTGGGATGGAGGACACTCTAGATCTGAATAAAGAGCTTTGAACAGTAACCCCAGAATGTTCCCATGATACAGATCTCATAGAAGAAGAATTGCAACAAAAAGAGGATGAAGAGGTAAGCACGGATGGTTCTACACAAGAACCATCATCCTTGGAAGCTGCAGCAAGGATTCCTGAATTGCAATTAGAAGATAACCCTGGACTGGATATACAGTGGAGTGACGATGAACAGGTACAGACACAGCCCTCAGGTGACACCAAAATCCTTAAGGAGGAACTGCACAATGAGGAAGGTATCCAATCTCAGAGGCAGAAGGAAGAAGAAGACACTGCAACACAAGAACCAGTGTCCTCACAAGCCATGAATGTAGTTGGTGAGGAGAATCTAGGGGATGTTGCTGCTACATAAGAACCAGCAACTCTTGAACCAAATTCAGAAATGCAGGTTGACCAAGGGGAAGACACTGTCACATAAGAACCAGTGTCCTCACAAGCCATGAATGCAGTTACTGAGGAGAATCCAGGGGATGTTGCTGCTACACAAGAACCAGCAACTCTTGAACCAAATTCAGAAATGCAGGTTGAGCAAGAGGAAGACACTGTTACACAAGAACCAGTGTCTCTAAAATCCATGAATGTAGCTTTTGAAGAGAATCCAGGGGATTTTTCTTCTACACAAGAACCGACAACTCTTGAACCAAGTTCAGAAATGCAGGTTGACCAAGAGGAAGACACTGTCACACAAGAACCAGTGTATCTAAAAATTATGAATGTAGCTGCTGAAGAGATTCTGAAGGATGCTGCTGTTACACAAGAACCAACAACTCTCATAGTAAATTTGGATATGCTGGAGGACATTGCCCCACAAGAACCAGTGCTTCTACCTCTTAAAGATTTCATTAATTTAAACTCGAAGCAAGAAAAGCATTTCAAAAAGGAAATTTTGGACCTCACAACAGAAGCCTCCACCCTAAGGCTGGATGTGACCAAATTGAAAATCCAGATGGAAGAATTCCAGAAGGACATGATTGCTTTGAGTGAGCATAGAAAAATTATTAAAGCACTGGAAGAGAAGTGGGCCGAAGAATGCATGGGCCATAGAGTTCAGGAAGAAGAGCTGCAGAACAAGTTGAGAGAATTGAAAAAGTTTCAATCCATGCAGTAGGAGAAAGAACAGATGTACACACTCTCTCAAGAGCTCATGGGCACCAGGAAACCCTCTTCCTCTTATCCAATGTTCCTATTTGAGCAATTTTTCTAGTTTAAATTGAAGGCTGTATAGGAGGGGAGATCGTTCGAAATCACAACCTCAGCAAAGTTCTTAGAAACATTCTTTGGAAGCAACTTTGAGGAGCAGAACCTGTTGTGTGAGTTATACCTGCATGAGATGGCTTGCCCCTTGGACCGCAACTCAAACCCTATTCTATTCGTAGGGGATGTTCAGCTAAGAGCCTTTGCCTCTTTTGTGAGCAATCACACTCAGTGGGAAAGTTCTTTTTAGACCTTTTCCCATAATGAAGGCCACACTAACTTATGGATTCGAAGTGAACCCCAGAATCCTGGCATTCTTTTGGCACGGTACAGAATTTTTCTTTCAAGAACCCCCCAGGCACAACATATCATGAGACTGCAAGAAGAAGTGATCTCCACCTGCACCAATTACATTTCCAAACATCAGCAGGTAGCATTGGAAGGGAGTAAACATAGATGGCAGGTTGCCTCCTCTGCACTTAGAAGCCGGGATCCTTACTGTTTCAAAAATTTCAAGCAGGCACTTTCCAGATTCAAGGGCTATGTGGGAAGCATGAGGGAGTGTGGATTTGATTGGTTGGGTTTGAAATTCAAATTCCCCCTCATTTGGTGGCCAGCAAAACCATATAATATAGATTTTTCCTTGACTAGGGCAGAGGAGTAGCGGTGCTGGAAGTATTGGGTTACTCACAGAGGCTTTTTAAAGGAAGATGAGGTGCCTAAGTTTCCCTACAACTTATCCTCCCTCCATGAACACAGCTCAGTACAGGACTCAGACTCCGAATGATGCAGGTTGTTTCATGAGGACATGCAACAGGATAGTTGGGGGGAGATGTTGAGCCTAGAAATTGCCCCTTTTTAACCACCTTCAATCACCTTTTCTTCCCCTGTCTTACATCATTTAGCATGCTAATCAGACCTGTTGTCCTCACTTTAATCCCCAAACTACCAAGGTATGACTGATCATTGCTTTATCTTATTAATGCTTATGATTGTGATAATTAAAGATGTGTATCTCTCAAATGTGCTAACATGTTATGATTTATGAAGGTAGTTTGAGGTAAGTGGACTACAGGTGGATGAGGGCTGAAAAAATATCAAAGAAAGGGATATTCACTGCTTAAAAGGACCCTCAGCCCCCGATCATCAATGAAGGCACGTGGTTTTAATGTAATATCCTAGACCGAGTTGTACAGTGCAGCTGTAACAGAACACACTACATTGCTGCTCGAATATACTTGTGATCTGGAGAGATCGCTACTCCTGGGCAAGTCAACAACCTTCTCGCATTTTCCATGTCATTATCATACCACGTTTTGTAATAGCTAGTATATTTAGGGTGCCTGAAGATCAAAGATCTTCATGGCTGCCCTTTAATAGGATCGAAGGTTATGATCTGCATGTATAAATATGGGGAGCTGTTTCGACCCGGGGGGTTGGAAAATATATAATTCATTTCATTGTATTAGCATTGGAAGCAACTTGTGTAATCTTTCATTCTTTAATATAAAGGAGTTACCTCTAATTTAAGAGAGTTGCACGTTGTTCATCCAGCATCTCTGTGTGAAGGCTGGGCCCGCCTTCCACAGAGATCGCTGAGTTAATTTAGGACTTTTTCAATTCAATATTGTGTGATGTTTTGTTCATCTTATTTCCTTCATACGCAGCTGTAGTAGTGTTGATTTACAGTATAATTGTGATTGCATTTTCTTAAGATTGGTAAGTGGTACAGAGTGACAGTCGACTGGGTAGGGAACTTCCTTTATGCAATTTGAGTGGTAGTTGTACGCAGCTTGGTTCATCCTATAGTTTCAAGTTGTTATCCTACGAATCCTTGCAATTTATCTTTCCTGTTATGATTGTTGATTTTCATTCCTGCAAGTCAATTCCTTAGAATAGCTGAACTTAATCCTTTGCAATTGAATTCCTAGATTAATATTTGATTTATGTTATGGCTTTCAAGAGTAATCAGATTGAATAGGCAGTTTTCTTGTTCTGGGTTGTGAATAGGATTTCCTTTTTATATGTAATTGGTGTTTGCATCTTAGATCATTTTCCTGAATTATAGGTAATTGAATTTATAGTATTTAGAGATGAATAGGATTACACAGATTCTTGGGATGAACATAGTTGTTAGAGGATAAGAGTGTTCAATGACATTGATTTGGTGTTTAACGCATATACTGTGCATTTATCCTTTGAAATAAAAGACTTTCTTGGGTTGACAATAAATCTCGTATGCTCTGTGTGTTGGTAATAATTTATCTACATATAGGGTGCTTGACAGTTCTCACTATGTGTTTTTAGGAAGAAACGTCATCAGTGCAAACCATGGTCAATAATTATATGCAGTGATAAATCCCCCTCCACCGGCTTGGGTTCGAAACCGGTCGTGAACCAATTTTGCGCGGAACAGCACGGTGAAACACGACTGTGGTTTGACGAGGTGGGTAGCACGAAAACAAAAAATGGGGGGGAAGGGGCAACCATTTCAAGTGCCACAGGGAGGCCATGAAATCTTTCCCCTGCAAAAACATCATTATACGGGGCGGATTGGTGCAGACAGTGTAATGGCCGTCTGCACCAAACCCCCAACTCTCTAAGTGAAGGGTTGCATAATGAAAGGCCACAGAGTAAAACACCTTCCCACAGGCAGCTATGATACAAATCCATAATTATATATGCAAGTGAACGACGGGGTGAAGGGAAACGGCGGCAAAAAAAACCTAACCGTGGGAAAAAATCACCAAATGCCCAAACGGAACGGGATAATGCAATAGAAGCCTACATGGCACTGCTGCGTAATCCATGGGAAGAAAAATGGTCAAGCTTCCATATTTGAGCCACCTGGACGCGGGTACCGACAACGGGGGTCCAACCAAGCTCGAGCAAATGACAGAACGCGATAATGACAGCTTGCGACAGTTGGGAATAACAATAGAATAATAACACAAACCCCCCATATATATATATATATATATATACAACCATGTGCAGTGGTGAGATATCGGACAGCATAATTCTAAAGATCAAAAGTCGAAAGCATAATCCCTTCCGCAACATCAGGAGCCAAACACCAATCTATCCGTGGGGATAACCGGGAGACAAATACTCGCACGTCAGAACTCTAACACATAGGAGCGATAGTGGAACGGGAGCCGCAATGGCGGAGGTATAAAGGATAGTGACTTTCTCATCGGCAAAAATGGAATAAAAAAGGCCATCACGCCCCGCTATGTAATGTCTGAAACGGAAGAGAGAACGACTAAAGATCGGGAAGGTTAGTGCTTCTTTCATCCTCAACTGCGGATCTGAAAATTAAATACAGTAGTCGGGAGACTTCGCGATCTGTCATCCGCAATGGCAGAGAATGAAAGGACAAAAAGTTTCGACGCGAAACCAACAAATCGGCCGATTAAGCCAAATGTATTGGAGAAAAATAGCGAAGCCAAAACTTCTTGTTTTTCTGCAACGGCGAGAGCACCAACCAAATAAACTTCCGATTCAAACGTGCTGAAAACATAATTAAAAGCAACAATAAAGTTTGAACACATAGTGGATTGTTTCAAGCATCAGAGGAAAAAACTAAAACAAGTGGTAGATCAATCCAAAGCATTAGAAAGGTCTTTCTGAAAAATCATTAGATCGAATCAAAGAAGAAAATTAAACTAATCTAAGCAAAAGGAGGGTCCTGAATTTTTTTTGAAATTTTGGGAAAATGTTGCAGCTGCAACAAGTCTATATAACAAAAATGAAAAGATATCTTACTAACAGCCTAAGCTTTTCAAAAAACAAGAAATTCTTTCGCAAACAAAAAGAACAAGCATAGAAGTGGATGAACAATCAAAAAGCCTAACCGAGATCTTGAATTTCTGAATCAAACCAATCTTAAGCCATAATATTTCAAGCCACAAGCATCAGATTCTATCACACAAGTATGATAGTGCATAACTGAAAACAACACAACTCAAATTTTTACAAAAAAAAAATGAGAAAAAAGGGTCTTGGAATGATGCCTACCTAGCACCGCGCTTCTCTAGTGTTGACAGGGGGGTTCTATCTTAACACTGCTTCTTGCCAACTGGATACAAGTGGTGGCACCATGTACTGCCCATTTTGTTTAGGCAGTGGCACCACTCCTCATACACTGCATAGGCGTGGTTCCCTGTAGAAGACAAAAACACAAAGAGAACGATAAATCAAGTCAGAAAAAGACTAGATCAAGGTGAAAACTGCTGGATTGAGTATGGAAACAGAGCATAAAAGGTCAAATGAATCAGATCTGAATAGATATGGAACTTTCAAACCCAAATAGATTAAGTCAGAAAGAAGATCTGACTAAAGAGAGTTGGAGAAGGAGCCTAGATTCATACAAGAATTGCAAAATTGAGGAAGATCAGGACAACTGATGCATATATCTATTCCCTAGTGGAGTCACCATATTTTTTAGCTGGAATATTTCACCTTCTACGGACAGTAAGGTGTTCCACTGGTCTGAATGGTTCAGATCCAGAACAAATGAAGGATAGAGGTTGAAGACTCTCCCTGGACCCCGTAGATACCTGGAATGTGATGCTTCGATAGTAACCCTGTGTACCTGCAATAATATTAAACACGTAAACACATCAAAATTTCCATAATATAATCTACTGATCCATGTTAGTGACTAAGGAATATAAAAACATACATGCAAAATCAAACAACAACAATATATGTGGGACAGAAATCAACTTGCATTAATATAGAAATATGAAGAATTTTACAACCAAGCCTTAGTGTTGACATGCATCTCCATTAAACCAAGCATTCTCATCCCCATAAGCTCTGACTCTATCTCTCTATGCTCTCCAATGGTCTTTGGCCAAGTGATCAATCCAACAGCATAACAATACCATAAGAGTTCTCCCTCTCAACCATGGATATGAGCTTGTATTTATAAGACTCAATGGATAGGGATGGTTGAGAGATTAGTGGATGAAATGGCCTCTAAGATCCTAGGATGAGGGATATCGAGTTCAACTGACCCACAATGATATGGATAAGGAAATACATAAGTCTTATCATCTAGAAGCCTCGATAAACTTCTCTTTTTCCCTTTTTACCCAGGGTACCGCGTTTCCCCTTCAATGATATAGCGGTTCTGGTAAGAAACACTTATGGACTAAGGGCCATAAGTGGTGGCACCACTTGTGGACAACAAGGGATAGGCGGTGTGAACACGGTACCACTCCTAGACAAAGGGGCAAGTGTGGTGTTGGGAATTTTCATGGAAGATTGACAATTAGCATGAGTTTCCACTCCAAGAGTTGCAATTCGGGGCAAGTAGGTATGTCAAAAGTCTTATCACATGATCATGACAGGATTTTGGTATAACACCCTAGTTGAAACTGGGGTTTGAAAAATAGGAGCATGTATCCCTCTGATAAAAAGAAAAAAAGGAGAGCTCATGAATGGGGACAAAACCGAAGTTTGAAAATTTTGACCGTAAGGGTTAGTGTTTCCAAAGTGCACCCCTACATATCATGCTGTTGGGCCTACGTATGGAGTGGATCGGGGAATGTGCCCCCCATTCCAAGGAAATCCTTGGACAAAGGCAGAGGATAATATAGGACCACTCTGGGTAGTGTGTACGAAGGAAGTAGGTACAGTAGGTACACTAGGAATCCCAGTGACCATTCCACCAGAAGCACCTGCTAGGCTTGTGGGAACTGGTGGTTGGATCACTCAGCTCGCTGGAGTTAAGGGCGTAGTAGGTATGCTTGTTCTAGGGGTACTAAACAGGGGAGGTAGCATCCCTTCAGTCATAGCAGGAGAGGTGAAAATAAAATAACTTTCTCCTGTAGTAGGCATTATCTTTCCCACCGGGACACCAATCATGGGTGGATCAAAAGGATGAACTTGAACGATCACATGATAGTTTAAGTTAGTTAGAGGTGTATTAAAATTCCTTACAAACTTGTGAGCCTACAAGTCTTCTATATCAACTTTTTTTAAATCAAAATGGTTTTCCCTAAGCTCTGGTTCACCCGGAACTTCATTGACTCCTATCGGTTCAAAAGAACCATCTATGTCCAATCTCCGCCTTTGAGGAGGAGGTGGAAGTTACAATGTGATAAGAGGAGGAATGTTTTGTAACCTTCAAGACCTTCTGATAGGTTGGTCCTACACAATTGTAAATTTGACTTTTCAAACCCTAAGGTCTGGTAAACAAAAACAAACCACAGAGCAATCACTATGAAAATTCCTAAAGTCTCAACAGTCATAAAGGGTAAAAGATATGCTTTCCCAAAGAAAGCTGAAAGATAGTTTCTTGGTGTCCTTGAAGAGTTTCTTAGGCACAAGTGGAGGAATCACCCACTGCCCTCCTGCACTTTCAAGAAGGTTTACCTTCCAAGCCCGTCCAAGGTGAACCAGAAATAGCCTTCCAGTTTACCTATGTATGAACCCTAGATGTCAAGAGACTAGAGGCTGCCTTAACTATACCAATAGTCTTGGGGGATAGTCGCAAGCCTGATTTGTATGCATGGGTAGGGTAGCTGAGCCCAAGAATCTGTCTAGGACAGAATCCCCAGACGCATAAAAACCTTGGTTTATGTTTCGACAAGGAATTGGAGGGTTATCTCTTCAATCCAATGCTTCGACGCGGCCTCGTGCTTGACTCCCGTTTGAGAGGAGCTTCCCAGATACTATCGATAAAGAGAAGTATTTACCTATCGATTGGTCCACTATGTATAAATTTAAATAGTTAAGGGGAGTTTACACTTCCTATCCCACAATTATAGCCTAAGCTAGTAGGTGTATGCCCTGTAAAACAAAAAATACTAATAAATTTTAATTATAGCATTTATTTTAAGGGCTATTCTTTACTCAGAAGGCAAGTGGAGTGAAATACTATGATGTTATTGACTCGATAACAAATGTAAAAACAATAGGTGTATAATTCGAAAGCAAATTATCACTACTTTAAAACAAGCTTCTCTTTTCTTTTATTTTGTAAATATAAACTGATGAATGCAACTAATAAAGAGAAAACAAAGACTATATTTTTGTAATTTTTGAGATTTTATTTAAAAACTGAAAATAAAACTACTATATGCAATTCAAGTGCAAAATTCTTGATTATGCTTGGATAATCCAACTATATAAAGTGAGCGAAATGAAGTAAAGTAGATTTATAAAAACCAAAAATCAACCACCTAAGGAAGACTTGGAACACACCCAGCTGGGAAGATACAATGAATAGAAATCACTGAAATCAATCAAAGGCAAGTGACAAACCAACACTATTCATAAATAGAATGGTATATATGGTATCTAGAACCCTGATCACTGATTCAGACAACCAACACTTGGACCTATTACCCAACAAGAAAATCTACTTCAAAATTCTAACAAAAAAACAATCCAAACAATAAAAACTCAAGGCCTTAACGAAAAGCACTAAGTATGGTTAACAGGGAAATCAAACCTATAGTTCAATTCCAGTACTGAAGACCACTAAGCAAGACAAAATCCACAGAAGGATAGGGACAAGAAAACCCTAACCCAAAATTTTGTTGCTCATACTTTTACGCAATTGTTCACAAGAGAAACCCGCGTACTGTACACGATTGTGCAATAGCGCAATCCATGTAAACAGACCTCTGTCCGCAACTGTGTAACACAACAACCCATGTACAAGAGTTAAATTTTTTCAAAAAAAAGTAAATTTATAAAGGACTTCAAAGCACCACTATAAGTCTGAACCAAGACAAAACACCACACACTAAATCAGAGCAAAGACTAGGCAAGGATCTATAGAGTTAACCCACAACAGTCTGGGCTCCCCAGTGGAGTCACCAATTCTGTTGTTCAAGAATAAACACCCTTATAACCTAGGCTTTGGGGTTACCAACTTGCTTATAAAACTTGCAGACAATTAGCTTTAGCTAAGTACAAAAAGGAAATAGGATGAAATATTGGACTCACCCGATTACTGACAGTTGATCCAAGCTTTGTCTTCTTCTGCTTTTCTTCTCTCAAAAACTTTCAAGGATGCACCTCCTTCACCTACAAAGAGAAAATTATCCAAGTACAATCTTATGCATGTCTATATAATAGGTTATATAAACAACATATATAGTTCTTAATCAAATATATTCATCAAACCCTAATACATGAAAGAGACTCAACACAATGTTGGAAGAAGAATTCTCTTTATTAGCAATTAGTGAATGAGATAAGTGTACAAACCAATTCCTAAGACAATGAATCCTTTGCAACCAAAGGACTCTGAGTTCTTCTACTCCAATAATTCTGAATATATACCACTAGCATAACTTTGGTCTCCAAAATTCATTTTTTAATGCCCTCCCCAAGGACTCTATTTATACTTTGGGAAATAGAGTAGTTTCGAAGGTTGAGGAGGTTGAGACAGCTGAGATGGTTAATGATTAGGGATCAAATAATCTCCATTAATCATGATTTATATTTTTTAATGCCGAATGGATATGTATGTGACTATTGATATAGGCAACCTATGTATGACATGCAAGTCTCTTAAAGGAAACCCGCATATAAATCTGTACGTGGG
Organism: Pseudotsuga menziesii; assembly: GCA_001517045.1. NCBI lineage: Eukaryota > Viridiplantae > Streptophyta > Pinopsida > Pinales > Pinaceae > Pseudotsuga > Pseudotsuga menziesii. Next base: position 277,152 of record LPNX010579038.1, on the reverse strand, counting down.
TTGTAATGGAGATAGTCACATATAGTACGTGAGTTGTCAACGAGAATAGTAGCATATGTATGTGAGTTTAAATGGAGATACACATGTACGCCAATCTACATGTAGAAAAATAAAATGGTGAGATGGTTGGAGGGTAAATGCATCTCATATCATGACCATCTATAGTGTTTTAGAAAACTTCAATTCTAAAATATCCTTTTGTGTACCAACATAAGGAATTGTCGGCACTTGAATGGAGAAGTTCCATTTGGGTTGATAGCACATTGGAGGAACACATCCAAGAACCATAGCAGAAGGGCTCAACACTTATATCTGACCATGGGAGGAACACATCCAAGAACCATATCAGAAGCGCTCAACACTTATATCTAACCATGGGAGGAACACATCCAAGAACCATATTAGAAGGGCTCAGCACTTATATATAGCCATGTGGGGAACACATCCTGTCACCATGATAGAAGGGCTCAACACTTGTATCCATCCATGTGGGGAACACATCTCGTATCCATGCTAGAAGGGCTCAACACTTATATCTTATCATGTGGGAACACATGGACCATAGTCTCCTCAAAATGGCTATGTACTTACATCTGATCATGTGAGAACACATCCCATAGTCACATTAGAATGGACCTACACTTACATCTAATCATGTGAGAACACATCCCACAGTCACATCATAATGGCCCTGTACTTACATCTGATCATGTGAGAACACATCCAACAGTCACGTCAGAATGGCCCTTAGATCTAGGCTGAGTATTCCTGGTAACTGACCAGGTGCCCCCATTCAAAGAATGGCATTCAACACTTATATATGATCATGTAGGAACCAATCCTATAGTCATATTAGAATAACTCAACACTCACATCTGACCATGGAAGGAACCAATCCTCTCACCATGACAGAATGGCTTAGCCCTTACATCTTACCATGGAAGGAACCAATCCTCTCACCATGTCAGAATGGCTCGCAGGCTCATCACTTCCCCTTGGAGGGAACCTCGATCTAGAGAACACCAAGCTTCTCCCTAAATTACTCAAACTGCACTCTAGCCAATGGCTTTTTCAACACATCAGCTATATGTTCGTCTGTCGCAACATACTGGAGCTTCACTACTCCTCTCTGCACCATATCCCTGATATAGTGATATTTGATCTCAATATGCTTCGACTTGTCATGGAACACCGGGTTCTATGACAAATTAACATAGCTCTATTTGTTGCAATATATACAAGTATCATCCAATTGGAGAATAAATCATACAGTAGTTTCCTCAGCCATATTGCCTCACAACTAGCTGAACAAGCTGTGACATACTCTGCTTTAGCTGTACTCAGTTCCACGTAAGACTGTTTCCTGCTAAACCAAGAGATCATACCTGATCCCATACTAAATCAGCAACCTCAAGTGCTCTTCATATCAATGGAACTACCTTCCCAATCTGAATCAACATAACCTTCCAAGTTAATCTTCTAATTCACCTCATACTTGCGCCCATAATCAACTATACCCTTCAGGTACCTCAGAATATGCTTTGCAGAAATCAAGTGAACATGTCTTAGATCTATCAGGAATTGGCTCAAGGTGTTCACATCAAAGAAAATATCTAATCTCGTATTCGTCAGTTACATCAAGGACCCAATCATCTGACGATACATCATAGCATCAACCGCTTCTGATGAAGCAACACTCAATAGCTTCATTTTCGATGCCATAGGTGTGGTCATGGTATTACATTCCATCATATTGAATCTCTTCAGGATCTCTACTACATACTTCCCTTGTCCTAAGGATATTCTTCCACACCTCCATGCCATCATATCCAAGTCCTTCATCTCGAACTCAGTAGAAATTCCCCTTCTTGCAAAGTTAATGAGTTCCTCTTTTCTGTCAGGAACAAGTCATTGACATATAACAGGAGCATCATTGGTCTTTCGTCTTCAACCTTAAAGCAAAGGTTGGAATCCTCTTTACTCCTAGTAAAGCCTAGATTCATTAGTAATCTGTCCATCCTATCGTATCATGTCGAACCTCAGGATCTTCTGTAGTCACTCCCTCTGAAGTGAAGCATCATTCTCCCTCTTTCTTTCCTACACTATGCACTGAAATATTTTGTACCGGAGTGACAAGTAGCTTCCTCTGCTACTAATATTCTATGTATCCATCTAGGATCACTGGATACCAAGATCCTCTATCTTGAACTTTTTCAAAAGTTATTCTCGCACCCATCTGTGAGCTCATCATCCTCTATAGGATTTCATCTTCAACCTTGTAGCAAAGGTTAAGATATTCATCAAGCTCATTATGTATGTGTTATCCCATGGGTGTCTTCTAAATTCGTACAAGGCCTTATTTCATTTGCACACATGATTCTTCCTATCATGTGTCTCAACTCCCACTGGCTGCAAATGTCTCTTTGTAGTCTATGCCTTCTTTTCGTGAGAAGCCTCATGCTACGAATCTTGCCTTGTATCCCATCATGTTTCCATCTACTGCATGATGGAACTACGAAATTCCCCTCATGTATCGATACTGCATCCTAGACATCATTCTTCTTAAACTGGTCTTCCCTTTCTTCTTGGTTACTTCTTCATAGCTGGAAGGTTCTGCATTAATGATGTCGCTGCATTCGTCATATTATTATTCCTCTTGAACTGGCGTTACTTGTTCTTCGGAACAAGTCTCATCCTTCTTTACTTGTAGGCGATTTTACGCGATCTTTCCTACAAGTCAAATGCATTAGTTGTATGGTTAGAAACATTTCATAAGGCATATTCATAATGGAATATTATTATGCATAAATATATGATCATGCATCTATTTTAGCGAATACAACATTCATCCATATCTCATAAAATGTTTCTATATTCCTTCCATCTCTACCAGGACAACATTGAGATTGTGCACTAATCCAATATGTCAGCAAAGAAGTTTCAATATAGATAAATAGAAATGGAGAGTTGTATAACACCATGAGCTACTTACCCATCACATGCATATTAGTAGTATAATGGCATTAATTCAAACATTCTATCATGCATAATACATCAACCAAATATAAACAAATGCATAATAAAACAATATCATGAAATGACAATTGAATACTTATCTTTATTTGTTTCATGGGTAGACTCCTTCTTGAGCCTTTAGTTTCATCATATACTTTATTCATAATAGCATTGTTTCTTATCCAAATGCTAACATGGATAAGAGGTTCTTCAAGAGTTCAGTTCTTCATATTCCTCATCGCTTGAGGGATCTTCTTTAGATGGTGAGAGCTTGATATTCCCATCTTCTTTTCTCTTATTATGAGTCGAGATTCTTCTTGTGTGTGCTCTTCCTAGAGTCTACTGAAAGTAACCACTTCCTTCTGGCACACATTCCTCACATGAATGAATCCCATGATCCTGGGAGGCCATTCAAGGTGGCTATCACCACTTATGAATTCTCCACTTCTTCTTCTACTGCTACAAGTTGTTCTTTGATTTGAGAGAACCTCATAAAGTATGACTGTATGGTCTCTGCATTTTGGATCTTCACATTCTTCAACTGTTTTCTCAAAGTCATATTCCAACTTATGTTCTTCCCTTCAAATAGCTTGGTCAAGGAATCAACCATCTCTTTCAGTGTCTTTCGGGAAGACAATTGTGGTATAAGGTGATCCATGATTGAATCAGCAATGATCTTAGTGGCCTTGACCAAGTTCTTATTGTGTAAGGCTTTGAGCCTTATCTCCCTCTGGAACTGGAACCTCTCTACTTATGTAGGTGTACAATTCATTTTATTCAGAGAGATCATATACTTCCATGCTTGGAAGTTTTCAAATTCACCAAGCTTATCATCAATCTGATGTGATAGATCAATTTTAAATGAGAACCTCAAATGAAAATAGCAAAATATTAGATCTTACCAATTTGAGGTGTCCATCCTGGTTCTAGAGCTGGCTTATATAGGGTTTTTCAGACAAACCTTAATTTTGAAAAATTGGAATCTTTCAGATCTGATTGGCTAGAAATATAGACATCTTCAAGGTGAGTTGTCCAATGTACTCCTTTTCTGAAAATAGTGGAGGGAAACTACCGGAATAGGAAGCCCTATTTTTGAATTTGTTCTGCAGAAATTCCAGATACTTTTTCTGTGGTATCTCTAAAATTACCACTCCTATATGTCTACACCTTTTTCATTGGTGTAGCCTCACCTATCCCTATTCCAACACCACAGATTTCATTGTAATTGGTTTCACCAATTGGGACTTATGAGCATTTTCCCAAGGTGACATGTTTCAGGACTATTTAGCATAGAGAATTTGTACGGACTACCACGTGTCACTATTTCATCTTCTGGGTCTGAAATGTTGACCACGGAAATTAAATTCCATTCCCTTTATACAACATTTTTAGAAATTTCATTTGGACCTTCGTTGCCCAATATATAGTGATTCTCCCCGGGTCTCTTGTTTGGGGATGAATCCTGGGAGAGGCTGGAACCCTAACTTGGAGGAATCATATCTCCTAGAATATAATGAATCTGAGGATAAAACTTGGAAACAATGTACATAAGGATTTTATATTTGTCTTATGAAACTTTTGGCCCCTTAGACATCTATAATCCCGAGATATAGTAAATTTACGAAAACTTATCAGTTTTAGTATTTAGGGTTTTTCCAGCTCGGGGTCAAACTTGGGTTTGACTTCCCTGGAGTTATACCCAACCAAAAATCTCAACCCAGGTCTCTAAAATTTGATTTTGATGAGGAGATAAATCCTATGCTAGGCTCATTGTCATGTACCCATGCCTCCGACCAGCGAAGAGGACGTGACTACAAGCTTCAATCGCTTGGGCTAAGAACCCCATGAACATGTGCATTCACAAAATTTCTGAAACAGTATGCTTAAACTTGTATATTGAACTAGAATATGATCACATGAATATTCATCATGCATAGATGCAATCATCTATAAAACACAATGGAAACATCATACATTCAACAAGCATTGATGCAACATGTTCATCATATCATTAACAGAAAGTAAGGTTGCAGAAGTAGAATAGGCAAGATCACTTATCTTATGAGGAACTTGATCCGCAACCAGCTACGTCGCTACAACGTTCCACCCAACCATAGGCTAGCTTGCTCCTTAATCTCTGATTAGCGCTGCCACCCCCGAGCTGGGCATGATTCTCCAAGGAATAAGGGAACTAGCAGGCTTACACATAGCCAAGGATATACAAAACACAGCCAAGCCAACACAGTTGGGTTTATCAGGCCATCAAGGAGTGGGAAAGGATAAATGCTAAGCTGGTGAGCTCATTACAGAGCCAAGAACACCTACACCAGAACTATCTTGACCTCTAAGACACCCAACACACCCAACACAAGGAATCAGTCCCTTCTCTGCTACACAGTCCCTCAGGCCCTGCATTCCCTTCCAGTGCTATTCAGGGGTGATGGAGAATAAGGCTGGCCATCTAGCTCTGTCTATGTGGTTTTCAGCCACCAGGTTTATCAAGCAACCCAAGCCCCCATCCATTCTTCTTACACAGTCCGAATACCAACCATTGCACACAAGCAATTAAGTCAGCTATCACAGCTTAAACAAGGAAAATGAATTCTGAGTCATTCTTGGCCCTGTCATGGCCAAAATGACTCTCTGGTGAATTTACAACAGTCCCCAAACACGACAACAACCCCAATTCCAACAGAGGAAAAAAATCACAGCCCATCCTAGGCAACGAAATCACCGGGAAAAAATATACACAGACCACGCTGGGGAAAAAATTATAGTCTCCCAGCCTGTGGATGAGCGTGAGCAACAATGCCGAACCCACAATCAGCCGGTGGGGAGTGGATACGACCACATCATCCACAAATCCTCGGGGAAAGAAACTACGTGGGTGAAACCCAAAAGGTTCTATGCGTGAAGACGAAAAACGGGGAGGAATCCCTCTGTGTGAGAGTGCACAACAATGGAGGGGACGTGAATTGTAAGTGCGTGAGCCTTCAGCACAGTCGTGGAGCTAATAAAATATCTATGTGAGACCAAAACCGCCCAGAGCCTGTGCATGAGGAGAAACAGAAAAAATCGTGGTGAGAGTGGAATTGCCTGCATGAGTGAAGTCAACAGGGGTGGAGTGTGTGTGTGGGTGTGGACTGACAGTCCTGCCACCCCACTCCCAAAATAATTAACTGCCTCAACCACCAGCAGAAATTCTTCAATGAAAGTGGTTGGGTAAGGCAAGGAAAAGAAGACACATGGGTATTTTTCTCTCATTGGCCAAGGTTTTGACAAATCCCTCCCCCCCCCCCACACCCTTATCCTTGTGAAAATCATGCCCCTTTTGATTCATTTGCCGCGATCGTAGCTGGTCAGGTTCATTTAATTAATTATAGATGCATATTTACATGATGACCAACATAATATATGCCGCATGCCCCGATATACAATCGGTGACAAATTTAAATCCTAAAACATAGCATAAATGATCAATGGTGGGGCCTTGGCCTTTAGCTCCACACCATGATCATTTACAACTTATACATCATATACATCTAATGTAACAGGGTCAAAATCGGGGTGTTACACTCAATCAAAAATTCTTCTTCAATAAAAATCCCTAATTTCTTGCACCAAAACCTGAAAATGCCCGGAATCGAATTTCGCTTCAACAGAAAGATGTGCCCTTCAATGAAGAGTCAACCTAGCATACTTTTACTGATGGATTGTGGAGAGAGACCTAAAAGGTAAGAAGCCCTAGATTCTGCAGCTGTATAATGTCTTCTTCTCAGGTTAGCTCTGATACCATGTTAGATTTTTATCATTCAAGCTAGCATTATATTAGGATCTTTAACTGAGAGAATACCAAGCATAGCAATCAAACACAAGAGACAATAGACACAAATATTTTCCTTGGAAAACCATAAAGGAGAAAACCCCGCAACTTCCTCAGAGATAGAATCAGTACCAAAAGTCATTAGAGGAATTTTGGGGTCTAAAATTGGCCTCCTAAGGAAAATAATAAAATAATAGTTAAAAAAATAAAACAATAGTTAAAATAATAAAATAATATTGATTAATTTTGGAGGAAGAAAGAAAAAAACTACTTTTTGTGTTCGTATTTTCGACATATCTCCCTGTGTTTTTATTCAAATTTCAATTGGGAGAGCTTGTTGGATGCGGAATTTGATTCCGCATCCAACGAGTACCCACACTGTATACTTTTGACAAACCCCGCTACCCCAAAAACAAGAAATACCTGAAAAATAGTCTCCTTCAAAACCCCATTTCTGACATCTTTCCCACTCCACTCTTTACTTTGAAATGCAATACTTGTTCTCGCTCATGGCAAGAAACTCGTTTCCACATCCTCTTACCCCAGCTGAAGAGAGAAATCCCTCCCTTTTTGGAGTAACACCTGGGAACACAGTGGAGACCGGGCCTGTAGCTCAGAGGATTAGAGCACGTGGCTACGAACCACGGTGTCGGAGGTTCGAATCCCTCCTCGCCCACCCTGAAAGGGGACAAAAGGGAGGTATTTTCGGGGGTAGGGAAATTATGATTGGGATAGCAGACGCAAAGCTATGGAACTTAGTCTTCACAAAGGGTCCTTTGCCGAAAATGATACCCGGCCAGAGGGTAACCAGCATATTCATGTCTAACCTCTTGTAAACCTTCCTCATTGCCACCAGCCTTGGGCAGAGTTAGCCCCCATACATAACATACGTTGCTCATAATTAAGACGCTTGCTACTCATGGCCTCTCGAGAGAAGAGAATGGATGACTGCGGTAAACTACTACTACATTACCTAATCTTTTAATTCGAGGTTAGTTGTAAATAGCCCTAATACTATTAGTATTAGGGATATATAATGATCTATTATACCAAATCCAAGGGGAAATATATTGACAGCATGCAGACAATTCTAAATTCCAGGGAACGAACTGTTAGTTCTAACAGCTAGTAATGGGTCAAGCGAATAGTAATAGGTCGAGCGAATAAAGGCCTCTTCACCTTCAGATCTGGACTGGAAATGTCATCACATCAGGATATTTTTTCCTCCGAACCTTTCAGTATTTCAAAGAGACCGTTGTTTCCATCTTTCCTTTCCTAGACTACTGGGATCCTATCTTGATCCTGTGGCGATTTTGCATGCATATATTATGCACAAGGACCGGTAACGTTTGACCTACTCCTAATGGTAAAAGCGATCCCTATTTTGAATAAAATAGGTTTTGAATCAAATGGATCTCCCCAAGTAGGATTCGAACCTACGACCAATCAGTTAACAGCCGACCGCTCTACCACTGAGCTATTGAGGAACAACGGAGGGTTAGATCTTATATACGTTCAAAATTCTTGTTCTTTGGACTGACCCATGCATGACCAGTGCATGAACTATTTAGAAACTCAATAAGGTTTCTTCGTAACTCTTGGAACTTTGTGTACACCCCACCCTAAAGTTATTGAACTATAAATACAATAAGATCTATTATTATTATTACTACCATTCAATATTACTACCATTCAATTCTTTTATTACTTGAAAAATTAATAATTCGATTATATAGAACCTTGAAATAAAGAGAGAACTTTTAGATTTAGATAAAGGAGGATTGGCGGGTGAAAATAGCAATTTACGGGAAAGGAGGAATCGGTAAATCAACGACTAGTTGTAATATCTCAGTCGCCCTAGCAAGACGTGGTAAAAAAGTGTTATAGATTGGATGTGATCCCAAACACGATAGTACTTTTACTCTTAAAGGATTTCTAATACCTACAATTATAGATACTTTACAATCCAAGGATTATCATTATAAGGATATTTGGCCCGAAGATGTAATTCACAAGGGTTATGGAGGGGTGGATTGTGTGGAAGTAGGGGGTCCACCCACAGGAGCCGGATGTGGAGGATATGTGGTGGGAGAAACTGTGAAGCTGTTAAAAGAATTAAATGCATTTTACGAATATGATATTATATTATTCGATGTATTAGGCGATGTGGTTTGTGGAGGTTTTGCTGCTCCATTGAACTATGCGGATTATTGTGTGATAATTACGGATAATGGATTCGATGCATTATTTGCAGCTAATCGTATTACTGCCTCCATAAGGGAAAAATCTCGTACACATCCACTCCGATTAGCAGGCTTGGTTGGAAATCGTACATCTCAAAAGAGATCTTATCCATAAATATGTAGAAGCCTGTCCAATGCCCGTAATAGAAGTATTACCTATTATTGAGGATATCCGAGTTTCCAGAGCCAAGGGTAAAACTTTCTTTGAAATGGTTGGATCTGAACCATCCCTTAACTATGTGTGTAAATATTATCTAGACATAGCAGATCAAATATTATCCCAACCAGAAGGTATTGTCCCAAAAGAGATTCCAGATTGGGAATTATTCAGTTTACTCTCTGATCTTTATCTAAATCCTATTAGTGGTGGGGGACAGAAAAAAAAGAATCAAGAAAATTTACTTGGGTTTACAAGGATTTAGAATCAACAATTTATTCACAATTCATTGTAAATTTGATTATTTTTTTCATTCTTCTTTTTATTCATTATTTCTTTTCCTTATTTATCCTCAGCCATTTATTCTTTTCCTCCCTATTATGTCGGCCAAAATTGATGAAACTATAAATTTTGAATGTGAAACGGGTAATTATCATACTTTTTTGTCCTATTAGCTGTGTATCTTGGTTGTATCAAAATATTGAAGACGGTTTCTTTTTGGTAGTGGGCACAAAAACATGTGGTTATTTTCTGCAAAATGCACTTGGAGTTATGATTTTTGTAGAACCCCGCTACGCGATGGCAGAATTAGAAGAAGGAGATATCTCGGCCCATTTGAACGATTATGAGGAATTGAAAACACTTTGTATTTGGATAAGAAAAGATAGAGACCCCAGCGTCATCATATGGATAGGAACTTGTACTACAGAAATAATAAAAATGGATTTGGAAGATATGGCACCCAAATTGGAATATGAAATTGGAGTACCAATTCTAGTGGCAAGAGCAAATGGACTGGATTATGCTTTTACTCAGGGGGAAGATACTGTGTTAGCTGTAATGGCACATCATTGTCCAGAACAAGAATTCCCCATTGGTGAATCAAAAGAAACTATAAAAAAAAACAAATTTATTTCCTTTTCCTCTTCTGAATGAAAAAAAATTGGTGGAGTATGCAAATCATCCTCCCTTAGTTATTTTTGTGTCTTTACCCTCGAATTTGGTCTCTCAACTTGATACAGAATTAAGACGCCAATTCATAAAGGTATCGGGTTGGTTTCTCGCTTAGAGATATGCCGATATTCCATCACTGGGTGATGGAGTTTATGTTTGTGGCGTTAACCCATTTTTGGGTCGTACAGCAACAACTTTGATAAGACAAAAAAAAATGTGAATTAATCATAGCTCCTTTTCCTATTGGTCCGGACGGAACACGTGCTTGGATTGAATGGATTTGTCCTGTATTTGGTATTGAGACCCAGATTCTGGAGGAAAGAGAGGAACGGATATGGGAGAGTTTAAAGGATTATCTTGATTTGGTATGCGGGAAATCTGTCTTTTTCATGCGAGATTATCTCCTAGAAATATCTCTAGCAAGATTCTTAATCAGATGTGGTATGATCGTTTATGAAATTGGTATTCCATATATGGATAAACGGTATCAAGCTGCTGAATTAGCACTTTTACAAGATACATGTATAAGAATGTGTATACCAATACCACGAATTGTGGAGAAACCAGACAATTCAAATCAGATACGACGTATGCGCGAGCTACAACCCAACTTAGCCATCACCGGAATGGCTCATGCTAACCCGTTAGGGGCGAGAGGAATTGGTACTAAATGGTCAGATGAATTTACTTTTGCCCAGATTCATGGATTTTCCAATGCGAGAGATGTACTTGAATTGGTTACCCACCCTCTACGACGTAACGAAAAATTTAGATAACTTGGATCGAACCACCCTGGTCAGAAAGAACAACGAATTCTATACCAGTACTTCTACTTCTAGATAAGATAACAGGGAATATATGTATTAATAGCATATGCATATATCCAGATTTTATGTTATAATATCTATTCTAAATCAATTTCCTAATCGAATTTATGGATGTAGAAAATGATAACTATTCCTATCTGTATCTCCCATATATATATGGGGGATACCAGATCTATTTATTCTATTCCTGTTTCTCATTCTTTTATTTTGATCAAAAAGGAGTTTCGATATGATAAGAGTACTTGATCTACTATGGGATCCATTATCATCATGGGTAGAAGTCTCAGGTCCGATCATTTTATTTGGGCTATATTATGGATTTATAACTACATTGCCTTTTGGTCCCTCTAAAATATATTCCATGAGATCTTTCTTTTTGGGAGAAACTCTCTATGGTATAATAGCTATAAGTGGTTCTATTATGGGACAATTAATAGTATTTTTGTCCATGTATTATTCACCCATCTATGCAGCGTTGTGGAAACCTCATGCAATAACTTTATTAGTTGTACCATACATGTTCTTTCGTTTTTATAAAATTCAGAAAAAACTTTCAAGTTCTGAATCCTTGCACCCCTTAAATTCGATCAACAATCCAAAAATTATAAGGATATTTATGGGTGGTCTAATTCTTCAATTGTTTAATCCCATTCTTTTAGAAAATACCATATTAACAAGACTGGTGAACCTCTTTCTTTTTCGTTACAGCGATAATATATCATTTATGATAAGTAGTTTTTGCAGTTGGTTGGGTGGTCATATTCTATTCATAATTTTGACAAAATTGGTATCTTTACGTATAGAATGTAATTCACCTATCAATTATACTATATTAAGATGTTATATCCATCGAACCTTTAGTCTACTTCTTTTTTATTATTGTTTCCTCTATTTAGGTAGAGCCCCATTACCGTTCCTTAGAAGCAATAATGATGAGATCGGTGACAAAAATGATCGCTCTGTGGCTAAAGATGATCACTTTGTGGCTAAAGATGATCACTCTGTGGCTGCGGCTAGAGATGACCACTCTATGGCTAAAGATGATCACTATGTAGCTGTGTCTAGAGATGACTGCTCTATGGATAAAGATGATCACTATGTGGCTGTGTCTAGAGATGACCGCTCTGTGGCCAAAGATCCGAAAAAATTTCAAGGACTTCCGAAGGAAGAACAATTATCATGGTTCGAGCAACCATGGCCCATTATGTTCTTTGATCATAATAGAGTTTATCAGCTGATACGATATATCAGGAATAGCCCATTTACTCAACTAGGTCCTGTGAGGACCGAAGTATCTCAATATTTTTTTGGCACATATTTGAGTGATGGAAAACAAAGAATCTCTTTTACGTTTTTACCTAGTGTATCGGTCCTTGGGGAAAAGCTCGGGAAATATAGAGATCTGTTAGATACTTCTTGCTCATCTGAGGATCCTTATCATAGATGGATCCATACCATGAAAAGAAGAAGAGATTATTTAGGGAATGAATTTGTGGATCGAGTGAAAGCTTTAAGCAATGGATCTCCTGCTGGAAATGTTATGGAAAGGAGAGTTCAATTCTCCAATTCTTAGGGAGATTCTTTTACTGAAATGTATGATCCATTCCTTAATGGGGCATTCCATGGAACAATAAACCAATTTGAGTTCCCTGAAATGCTGAACGATTCAATCATTTCTAATCTTTCAGATTTGACAGAGGTATCTATGAAAGACTGTAAAGAGGGATTCCAAAATGATCAATTTGGGTATGGGTACCATATCTCTCATCATGGGTAGGAATTGGAACACGAAAGCTTTCGACTACCCTGGGAACCCTTACCTACAGATACTGTTTGTTCGCTCATTCTGATCACTCAATTATCGGAAAGAGCCAAAGTTGAACCTATTTTGAAACGACTTTCTCTATTAACAGAATGAATAATTCCAAATCAAGCAAGGAAGATCTTTGAAAAGTATTTGTTGAATATAGATTCTTCGAATATAGATTTTGCTTTTGGTAACCTAATCTATCCAAAAGATTTGTTGGAAATTCCTTCTGATCAGATTCAAGAGATCTATGCAAAAGATGATGATTTGTTTATACATTTCCTACGGTTGTGTTGTGCCCCTACCCAACAGACTTTAAAAAACATTATTTCATCAAATAAAATTGTATTTTATTTTTGATGAAATGTTTGAATTTCATATGGCAAAACTAAAGAATTAACAGCTATTGAAATGATAACATTCCAGAAGCTATTGAAACATGAAATTCAATGTTTTTAAAGAAACCTTTGTGAACTATGGATTAGTTGACAAAATTACTATTTTGAAATTATTATTTTGAGTGGATAAGTGTTAATAATTGGTCATAACCTAGTAGTGATTTCTTATCCAATCATTTATCATTCGATTATGTGGTTTTGTTTTGAAATTGGAAGGCTGATTATGGTATTGATGACACCTTATAAATGGGTAATTTTGATTCAATTATTCAACTTGGCAATTCTGATTCATTTAACGATGGATATTGAAAGATAAAACCATGCATTCAATTTAAGAGTTTGAAAAATATTTTACTAAGCCTATCTTATTATTTTTGCTATATTATTAAAAGTGTTGAATAAGTAAAGATCAAATAAGTATATTTATAATTAATAGACTTTATTTATTTTTTATTATTTATACAAGATAAATAAATCTTTTAATTATTTTGTATAAATATAATAAATAAATTTATTTGATCTTTTAAATGTTTACCTAGAAAATTAGGTATAATTAACACTTTATTTTCATTTTATTATATTTGCAAAAACACCAGGGATTAATGTGAATTTTATAAAGGCCTAGAAATGAGCATACTTTTCTTTTTTATTGAAGATTATTGTCTAATTTATCCACCGGTTATTTGAATAACGGCACGTGGTTATCAATGAAGATTGAAGGAGCTATTAATTCAATGGAAAGGTTTGTGAATTTTGTTTTATCCACAACGAGATCCTCATATTAAACCAGCTATATGTTCTCCGATATTGTAGAAATTTGAGAGATGCCAGCCGAATCTATGGATTATTACATTGCTAATAATGATAAAACAAATATCCTGTAGATGTTGAAATGTTTTAATTGCACATATTGAAACAAATCGCATGAAAACGCCAAAAAGAGCTGGAAAGATCATTGGTTAAGCTATTTATTTTCTCATGATTGAATTCTGTTTACACTTCTTTCTTTTATTAGGTTTTTTGTTTTTCATGTGCAGATGCTAAGGAGATTGTTATGATTCTATAAATTGCCAGGAGACGAATTTTATTCTCTGTCAGTTAATAAAAACGCGTTTTCAAATAGCAGGCGTTTTTCTAGGCCACGTTGTGAACAAATGGAGGCAGATCTGAAAAATCTGCCACATGGGTTTCTCTCAGAACTGACCCATTTAGTTACATGTATGGGGATTTTGCCAAAAAAGTGATGGATTCTAGGAGATTTCGGGGGTTTTCTGGACGCGATTTTTGCAGTTGCGGCCGGCAAAATTTTGCCTGTGTAAAACCTAATTTGGATTCCGTTTTTGGTTATTTAAGCAGACTAGAATTTGCTGGAAAAGGAAGTGAATGTGGGGGCTGCCAGAGCTGAAGAGATTTCTCTCTTGTAAGCTCAGAAAACACTGCTTCCTGAGGTCGATAGTTGATGGAGAGGAGACAACAAGACTGTGGTTTGATTTATGTGCAATTTTAGACAGCTATCTATCTTAAGCTACGATATATTGAACTGGTGATATTTTTAATATATGTTTACAGTTTGTATACTTGGCATAGAGTTTTGATATCTATCAGTCTTGTCATTTCTTTTCTATTTTATCTATGTTTGTTATAATTCTCTAAAGAATTTTGCAAATATACATGTCTTGTACGATTATCAATTTTTAATGTTTTTGATCTTGCTGATATGTCATGTTGTTTAATTAATGATCGATATCATTGTTTATATAATATGTAATGATTATTGTATGGTTTTGTTAATGTTTAAATTTCTTTAAATATTATCAAGTGTATTCATGCAGTATTCTTATCAGCATAATTCGATTCCAGGTTTAATATTCTTTTCACTCTTGATAAGGATAAGATCAAAAATAGATTAATATGCTATTTCTTTTAAATTATTTTATGGAAAACAGCCATTGAATTACATTCAGGTTCTTTCTTGATTTTTGTAATTAATGTATATTTGTTAATAATGCAAATTTTATAACTCATTTAACATGTTTGATTAATTTTTGATTATTTATAAGTTCAGTTAATTAAATAGATTTGTTTCATAGATTAATTTAATTAAATTATTAATTCATTTGTAAGTAGATTAACTAGTTTAATTTGTACATTCATTAACTAGTTTAATTTGTACATTCGTAGGTATTTATTAGATTTAATTAAGCAAAGCAATAGCTCTATTTTATCTTTTAGACTTAGTTTAGTTAGACTTTCAGGCTAACAGAGCCTTTAAACCTGTCGGAAACAACCATCCCAAACAACATGGAGCCTGTTTTAAGGATCCCGGTCTGGGTTGTCTCCCCCGTTGTGTGCATAGTCACATATGCCCGTCAATAATGGCGCTAGAAGGAGGGCCTGATCAGCAAGAAGGCCATTTTGAGTTGGTTGATTTTGGATTTCATTTTTTATTTTGAAATGGCTGATATAATTGATTTAGATCATGCTTTCAGTTTTCATACATCGGGTAAAAGTTTTTCTCCAGAGATGTCTAATTTATTGCGAAGACTGAGCTTCAATGGAGAAGGTAAGAAGGATGCCTCTCATCATCTTTCATATTTTAATTCTTTTTGTGATTATATAGATTTATTTGATGAGGTTGAGAAATGCAGACTTTTTGCAGCTACTTTCACAGGAAGAATCCTGATTTGGTTTAAGTTCTTGCCAGCAAAATCCATTCATTCATGGGAGCATTTTACAAAGTTATTTCTTAATGATCATGAGGATTATAGTTATAAGAAAATTGAATTTGAGTTAGACAATCTTCGTAGACATAAAGATGAATCTCTTGATGATTTCTTTTCCAGATTTATGGTAATATGTTGCAGGTTTCGTGAAGAATACCCACTTTTCAAAAAGGACAAATTGAATTGGTTTCTTTATCTTATCTCTCTCTCTCTGATTTTCATGATTTGGAAAAGAATGAAAATTCTGTAATAGATGGCATGCATGTTAGTTCATCAGTTAAAGTTGATATAGAATCTATTTTTCCTAATTCCATTGCTGAAAATAAAGTTGTTGAAAATGGACAAATCATATAACGTGATGACGTACAATTTCAAGAACAAGAGAAAAAGGATGATGATTTGACTTTTATATTAAGTGATAATTTCGAAACTCTTGTTGTTCACAAGACAATGGAAAATAAACAAAAAATTCTTAATTCTTCAACTGAATGTGTTAGTGATGATATCATTTCATCATCTTCCTTTCATGATGAGTTAGTCCCTTTTATATCTTCACGAAATTCATTAGATCAGAGTTTTGTTAATGATGCTTCTATTAAAACAGTCAATGAAACAAATTATAGCAACAAAGACGCATTTGCCTTTTTATACTCTGACTCTTACTACTCTTTGTATCCAGATGTTTTTGCTGATCATAGAATACATTTACATGTTAATGATTTTCTAGGGAATACTTCATTATGGTCAGATTTTGATAGGATACAAGGAAATACATTTTTTGAAGATGAAGGATATTTTGAGATCCATTCTGATTTATTTCAAATTTGTCATGAAGAAGATCATAATTTTTCCACTATCGTTACTTATCAGACTCATGCATGTTCATCTATTTTATCTTTAGTCAGTAAGGATTATGATTCAATTTCTGATATTGAAAGGGATGCACGATTGAAAATTAATTTTCCTCAGTGCAACGTGATAATCATATCTGAAGATAATGTCATCAATTTTAATCTTCACGTTAAAAGACACAATGACGTATTTCATCTCCAAATAATACCCAAATGTCATTTTGCTCTTTTTGAATTTAGTCATGATGATATTGTGTTTAAAGATACATTTTTTATTGATCCTTTTGCACAAATTTTGAATCATACTTCTGATAAGATTCTTTGTAACCATGATTCTCATGAGAAGTCTGTCTTCTTCTGACTTGATTTTTATGATCTAATTTATACATGGTGGGAAGAATCATTTAATAAAAGGTTTTCGTGTCGGCTTTTATGCTTTGTACATACAAAATTCGATTTAGTTTCTTTTCTTTATTTTGAATTATTCCCATTTCTAATGATGATACATGATTTGTTTTCTTTGGTAGGTTTCAAGCTGCGCGAATAGCTTCATTGGAAATTTTCTTTTACTTAGTTTGTATATATTTTATTTTATTAGTTTAGGTTAAGTTTATAATTTAGGATGATTTATGTTTGTTTACATTTGAATAAATGCAGATATATGGAGTTGAGACAACATCATTTTAAGAATGAGATGACGACATCATTATCAGGGAAGTAATTCTTTACTTTCTCTCGTTTTTTTTAATCGTATCATTAAAAGAAAGAACCTTTCATCTTTTTATAGTTGCATATTCATTAGGATTTATTTTGTTACTTTGATTTATGAATAAAACACATTAGATTAATGTCTCATCACTTATTAAAAAACAACTTCGACTAAATTGAAAGATTTAAAAGCAAAATAGGGATAAAAAGTTTTAAAACTTGTTAATCTATTTTAATCTCTCATTTTCTTTTGTTAGAATTAGTCATATATTGTTAGACCTATTTTCCATTTGATGAGATCTTGATTTGACTCATGTGTTATGTGTGTGGAATTTATTTTAAAATTTTCATTTTCTTTACTAAGAGTTTTCTTGTAGACTTTGAAATCCTTTGTTTCAATAATTTGCTCAAATAAAACTCATGTATGTATTGGTTGTTTTCTTTTCAATTGATTTGTATTTTTCTTTTGATTTTTGTTATTTTTTTGAGTTTTCAAAACCAGAAGAAATGATTCGGATCTGGCAATGTTTTTATGTCATAAAATTGGAATCTGATTATATAAGACATGAAGAAAGCTAGACTTTTAAGAAATCTGTTCTTATCTCAGAAATAAAAGAAAAAGAAATTGAACTGTTGCAAACAAAACTACTAGATGAAAACTTTCACTTTATTTCGTTTCTTTTATCATTATCCTCAAATTGTTGGATTTAATGAATATCGAAGTCACTATTACTAGGAATTCTATTACTTATTTAGAAATCAGTTCTGGGAAAACAATTGCAATTTAATCAGTTATCTATAAATCATTTACGCTATCTTACTCATAAAGAGTTTCCTATTACGTTCCCCCATTATAAACATGCAAATCTTTTGTAGATGAGCACTTAAATGCTGAGTATGAAGCCTTATTTAAACTTATTAGCTTGGGATATAAGCCGTTGGGTAGAATGGGTTAAAAGACGTACCCTTTCGAGGCTATGGATGCCTACAGGCAGAAGGGCTCCGTCTGTGGCATACTTGGATTCCAAATCATATATTGTTATACATACAAAAATATATAAGAATCTGAGGTCATCCCACACTCGTGAAGAGGTTCCAATGCAGCTTACCCATTAATAAATTGAGAAGTTCTAAATATTGATGTTTTATCTTATCTTGGGACTAGAACGGTAGGATGCATGGTTAAAAGTCAACCCTTTCGAGGCTATGGACGCCTGCGGGTAGGAGGGTTATGACTATAGTATTGGGATCATGTCTTTAAAAAACTGGTCGAATATCAAAATTGCATTTTATTTTCCAGGATTAATTTCTTTTGGAGTCTTATGTTTTCTGAAAAAACTTAAAATTCGTATCATTTTAGAAGATAATCTCTGGATAATGATAAAAGAATCGAATCTGGTATTAGTTTGAAATCTAGTCTTATCACAAGGCACAGTTCTTTTATCTTCAGGAAAATGCTAATCTGAGTTAAAGAAAAATTTTCTTATCTTGTTATAGACACAAGTCAGATTTCATGTTTTCGCAGAGATAACTGTTTCGCCCAGTCAGTCGCCATCTGTTGTGCCCCTACCCAACAGCCTTTAAAAAACATTATTTCATCAAATAAAATTGTATTTTATTTTTGATGAAATGTTTGAATTTCATATGGCAAAACTAAAGAATTAACAGCTATTGAAATGGTAACATTCCAGAAGCTATTGAAACATGAAATTCAATGTTTTTAAAGAAGCCTTTGTGAACTATGGATTAGTTGACAAAATCACTATTTTGAAATTATTATTTTGAGTGCATAAGTGTTAATAATTGGTCATAACCTAGTAGTGATTTATTATCCAATCATTTATCATTCGATTATGTGGTTTTGTTTTGAAATTGGAAGGCTGATTATGGTATTGATGACACCTTATAAATGGGTAATTTTGATTCAAGTATTCAACTTGGCAATTCTGATTCATTTAACGATGGATATTGAAAGATAAAACCATGCATTCAATTTAAGAGTTTGAAAAATATTTTACTAATCCTATCTTATTATTTTTGCTATATTATTAAAAGTGTTGAATATGTAAAGATCAAATAAGTATATTTATAATTAATAGACTTTATTTATTTTTTATTATTTATACAAGATAAATAAATCTTTTAATTATTTTGTATAAATATAATAAATAAATTTCTTTGATCTTTTAAATGTTTACCTAGAAAATTAGGTATAATTAACACTTTATTTTAATTTTATCATATTTGCAAAAACACGAGGGATTAATGTGAATTTTATAAAGGCCTAGAAATGAGCATACTTTTCTTTTTTATTGAAGATTATTGTCTAATTTATCCACCGGTTATTTGAATAACGGTACGTGGTTATCAATGAAGATTGAAGGAGCTATTAATTCAATGGAAAGGTTTGTGAATTTTGTTTTATCCACAACGGGATCCTCATATTAAACCAGCTATCTGTTCTCCGATATTGTAGAGATTTGAGAGATGCCAGCCGAATCTATGGATTATTACATTGCTAATAATGATAAAACAAATATCCTGTAGATGCTGAAATGTTTTAATTGCACATATTGAAACAAATCCCAGATTTTGAAAACTCTAAAAGAGCTGGAAAGATCATTGGTTAAGATATTTATTTTCTCATGATTGAATTCTGTTTACACTTCTTTCTTTTATTAGGTTTTTTGTTTTTCATGTGCAGATGCTAAGGAGATTGTTATGATTCTGGAAATTGCCAGGAGACGAATTTTATTCTCTGTCAGTTATTAAAAACGCATTTTCAAATAACAAGCGTTTTTCCAGGCCACGTTGTGAACAAATGGAGGCAGATCTGAAAAATCTGCCACATGGGTTTTTCTCAGAACGGACCCATTTAGTTGTATTCAAGTGGATTTTTCCAAAAAGTGATGGATTCTGGGAGATTTAGGGGGTTTTCTGGACGCGATTTTTGTAGTTGTGGCCGGCAAAAGTTTGCCTGTGTAAAACCTAATTTAGATTCCGTTTTTGGTTATTTAAACAGACTGGAATTTGCTGGAAAAGGAAGTGAACGTGGGGGCTGCCAAAGCTGAAGAGATTCCTCTCTTGTAAGCTCAGAAAACACTGCTACCTGAGGTCGATAGTTGATGGAGAGGAGACAACAAGACTGTGGTTTGATTTATCTCCAATTTTAGACAGCTATCTGTCTTAAGCTACGATATATTGAACTGGTGATATTTTTAATATATGTTTACAGTTTGTATACTTGGCATATAGTTTTGATATCTATTAGTCTTGTCATTTCTTTTCTATTTTATCTATGTTTGTTATAATTCTCTAAAGAATTTTGCAAATATACATGTCTTGTACGATTATCGATTTTTAATGTTTATGATCTTGCTGATATGTCATGTTGTTTAATTAATGATAGATATCATTGTTTATATAATATGTAATGATTACTGTATGGTTTTGTTAATGTTTAAATTTCTTTAAATATTATCAAGTATATTCATGCAGTATTCTTATCAGCATAATTCGATTCCAGGTTTAATATTCTTTTCACTCTTGATAAGGATAAGATCGAAAATAGATTAATATGTTGTTTCTTTTAAATTATTTTATGGAAAACAGCCATTGAATTACATTCAGGTTCTTTCCTGCTTTTTTGTAATTAATGTATATTTGTTAATAATGCAAATTTTATAACTCATTTAACATGTTTGATTAATTTTTGATTATTTATAAGTTCAGTTAATTAAATAGATTTGTTTCATATATTAATTTAATTAAATTACTAATTCATTAGTAAGTAGATTAACTAGTTTAATTTGTACATTCATTAACTAGTTTAGTTTGTACATTCGTAGGTATTTATTAGATTTAATTAACCAAAGCAATAGCTCTATTTTATCTTTTAGACTTAGTTTAGTTAGACTTTCAGGCTAACAGAGCCTTTAAACCTGTCGGAAACAACCATCCCAAACAGCTTGGAGCCTGTTTTAAGGATCTCGGTCTGGGTTGTCTCCCCCGTTGCGTGCATAGTCACATATGCCCGTCAACAGGTTGGAAATATCCCTTCGAGTAGCATATATAGATATCGTACCGAAAATAGCTTCATAGAATGGATCTACACAAACTATTTGGTTAATATTTACAGTCGAATCGACGGTAGAAACATTGCACCCACAGGTACCATAAAATGGGAATTTATTCTCGATCTTGTTACTACGGAACAGAAGGTTACTTCGGAACAGATTTTACTTTTCGAGTCTTTGGCGCAACATGAGTGGAAAATACTACGAAATTTTTGTGGGAATGTATCTACAGATGATTCAACACAAACGAAACATTTTATTACCCTTTACAGGGAAATACTATTGAATGAACCTCTCCAAATTAGAGAGATTCAGAAACATGTTCCTCGATTTTCATCTGGTTTGATGATAAGTGAATATGATGATGGTTCCACACCTGAACCCACAGCAAATAGGATTCGTCCAAGAAAGGTAAGAAGTACACTTACTTTTGATCTTGGGAAAAGACAAATAGTTATGAAACGTCATTTTGAAGAGTCACATTATCGTCAGAACTTAATAAGAGGATCCATACGTGCTCAAAGACATAAAATTATCATATGGAAGAGGATACAACTGAATACACATTCCTTTTTCTTTTTGGTAAGAATGGAAATACCTGCTTATCCTAAAGATTATTACGACATGTCCAATTATGATAGAGGGAATGAAAAAACCCAGAAAGAAATTAGGGATAAAACCCAAAGATACAAAGAATCGGAGGGTAACCAGCATATTCGTGTTTGACCTCCTGTAAATCTTCCTCATTTCCACCAGGCTTGGGCAGAGTTAGCACCCAAACATAACATACGTTGCTCATAATTCCCCATTGGTGAATCAAAAGAAACTATAAAAAAACAAATTTATTTCCTTTTCCTCTTTTGAAGGAAAAAAAATTGGTGGAGTATGCAAATCATCCTCCCTTAGTTATTTTTGGTTCTTTACCCTCGAATTTGGTCTCTCAACTTGATATAGAATTAAGACACCAATTCATAAAGGTATCGGGTTGGTTTCTGGCTCAGAGATATGCCGATCTTCAATCACTAGGTGATGGAGTTTATGTTTGTGGCGTTAACCCATTTCTGGGTTGTACAACAACAACTTTGATAAGATGAAAAAAATGTGAATATGTTGGTTACCTGACCCAAGGGTAACCAGCATATTCACATCTGACCTCCTATAAATATTCCTCATTGCCACTAGGCTTGGGTAGAGTTAGCACCCATACATAACATACATTGCTCATAATTAACACGCTTGCTGCTCGTGGCCTCTCGAGAGAAGAGAATGGATGACTGCGGTAAACTACTAGTACATTACCTGACCTTTTAATTCGAGGTTAGTTGGAAATAGCCCTAATACTATTAGTATTAGGGATATATAATGATCTATTCTACCAAATCCAAGGGGAAATATATTGACAGCATGCAGACAATTCTGACTTCCAGGGAACGAACTGATAGTTCTAACAGCTAGTAATGGGTCAAGCAAATAGTAACAGGTCGAGCGAATAAAGGGCTCTTCACCTTCAGCTTTGGACTGGAAATGTCATCACATCAGGATATTTTTTCCTCCGAACCTTTCAGTATTTCAAAGAGACCGTTGTTTCCATCTTTCCTTTCCCAGACTACTGGGATCCTATCTTGATCCTGTGGTTATTTTGCATGCATATATTATGCACAAGTATTTTTTCAGGTATTTCTTGTTTTGGGGGTAGTGGGGTCTGTCAAAAGTATGTAGTGTGGGTACTCATTGGATTCAGAATCAAATTCCGCATCCAATGAGCTCTCCCGATCAAAATTTGAGTAAAAACACAATGAGATATGTCAAAAATACGAACAAAAAAGTAGTTTTTTTAATGACAAATATTTCAATTCAACCATTATGGTTGACTTATTTTATTGAAATTCTATTGGTTCTTGAATTCCAACTCACAAAAAATTATTTTGGCACGTTTTCTTATAAGGCCCATTTTAGACCCCAAATTTCCTCTAATGAAAACCTGAAAACATAAATATGATCTCCCAACAGTAGTAGTCTCTCTCTCTGATCCCAGCTTCTTCTCTCTCACTCATGTGCCCCAGTGAGTTAATGTCTATGTAATAAATAGAGAGGCTCACTCTCTATTATATTATTTCATTCACTTAATTTCCACTCCATCATGTTGGCCTAACTTAACAATTACTTTACTAGAGCCAACATCTCTAGGAGAGTCTAATAACCCTAGTGCCCCACAACTATGGGGACTTTACCCCTCTGATCAACAAGGAGGTTTAACCTTAACACAATGGTGGGGACTATTGGCCCAACTTACAATAACTCACCTAGGGCCGACTTCTCTAGGATAGTCTAATAACCCTAGGGCCCCACAACTATGGGGACCTTAACCCTTGAACAATAGGAGGGTTACCCACAATGACTTTACATGACTTGTTTACATTATTGAATCTCCCGATGCGAACATCGGGGTATGACATGACTAAATTACATTACATATACTTCCTGGAATAAAAATTGGGGTACAATACATGAAATATACAAGTGAATACATTCTGAAGTTACAAATACATCAACAATAACTCACAATAAATGCCATACATCTGTAGCAAAAAGGCTGCAGGAGTTTCCATCTCATGAAGAGCACTTGAAGTACATGTAGGATAGGCTACAAGAGGATGATATTAGTATATGGTTGGTTATAGGCTTGAATGAAAATGTGATTAAAATTTTGGTGGCTCAGGCTGCAGTCAGTAATTGTCTCTTGGAAGATTAGCTTAGAGTAACTCCACCAAGGGTGGCAGACATAGAAACCCAATTGTCCAAGCATGAATTCAAAGTCATATTTTTGGAACCAACATATTTTGAGACCATAATTACAGATGTTGTGGCATGGAAACAGTTCATTAATGAGTTGAAGGGGCCCACTTGAAGGGTTTTGTTTTATCTACACATGGCGATTTTATTGCAATATTTTGTATTTATTTATTTCACTAGTGAGCACACTATAAGACAAACATTTTGTACCCAAAATTTGAGGAAGCCCTAAGGGTAGGGAAGACCAAGAGTCATTTTTGCAAATGTATAAATATAGGTAGAGTCAAATAGAACAAGGGATTTTTCCAACTCTCATATGCTAAATTATTTTTGTAAGAAGAACTATTTCTTCTTCTAATAAAGATGAGAGAAATTTTGTTGGAGAAGGGGTTGCCTAAGTTTTGAAAGCATGTTGTGTAGAATGTTGAATAAAGAACTATTTATGTTTTAGCGTGCTATACAAATTTGTGAGATCGTTCTAACCGCTGCACTATTTCTTTGTTATCAATGATTTCATTTTCATGTTATGAATCTTATGCATTAAATGAATTCTTTAACTTCACAGAGCTATCTCTATGTTATCTTTTCTGTTGTATTTATGTATTCTAAATTTATCAGCTATCTATAAAATTCTTTGTGTAGAAAATATAGTACATTTCTCATATGAATAATAATCCTACTCTCTGGGGATAGGCTAGATAGAGTAGATTAGATTAGATTAGTTGTTCTTTGCTTTCGGTTATTTAGGAACAAAGGAGATAAGACAGGAGGTAAGAAACTACGTATCACAGGTTGAGGTCTTTGTTCCCTGATCACTTGCATTTAAGCTAAGAACTTGCATATCATTTATAAAACATAAAAAATCATATAAACAGTGGATCGGGACGTAACCGGTAAAATAGATTTAAAACTAAACTTTAATTCTACGGTAGTTGGGCCGCTAACCGGACGGATTCCCCACACCAAATGATAAAATAGTTATTTGGGAACAGTTATTGGGGAGAATCTCTATTGTTAATACCTAGGATTTTCTAGGAATCAACACCGCCCATGGTTAATCAAGCCTATCAACCTGCATCGTCGATGATAGTTTACCCCAGAATGCCCTACCCTAGAAATGTGTTTGTCCCTTGGTGACAATCGAATTGGTATAATGTCCCATATTATGGAGGATCTTGTGTAAACACTATTGGGGCGTATAGTGTTCCAGCTGGAGGCCCACCACCTAGAGGGGCCCTAAGAGGACCTGGAGGACCTAGAGGATATAGAGGATCTCGAGGACCTGGTACTGGGCCATATGGAGGCCCACCACCTAGAGGGCCACCATCTAGAGGACCCCCACCCTGAGGCCCACCATCTGGAGGCCCACCACTTGGAATACCAATGCCTAGAGGACCACCTTATGAAGGTCCACCACCTATAGGACTCCTACCTTGAGGACCACCACCACGACCTCCCGGAGGATCACACCACCTAGAGGACCACCCCCCGTTTACCTGCCTGCCTCAGGTGTCCCACCACCTAGTGGACCTTCGAGTAACCAACAACCTAATCAACCAGCCTTGGGGGCATAATATATTCATGTTTATCAATCTGCCTATGCTCCTACTAGTCCACAAATGCCATACCAGTATTACCAGTATCCTCAAGCCAATCGACAATTGTCATTTCTGGCTATGTTAGATCTGCCACATCTGTCCAAATTGATAAACGATCCAATACATCACGATCCCTACTAGCCATCCATTCTGGTCAAATTGCCTTCAAATATACCAAATTTTGACAGAAAACCCAGTGAAGACCCTAAGAACCATGTGATGAATTTTCATCTATGGTGTTCATCCAATTCAGTGATGGATGGTTCAATCCATCTACAACTATTTCAGAGAACCCTCACAGGCATTGCTGCAAAATGCTATATAGAGATACCACAGCACTCTTTCTGGGATTTCAATGCTTTAGCAAGGGCATTCTTAACTCGTTTTCAATTACCAATCTAGTATGAGACAAGTAGAGACCTGTTAACCTCACTTCGACAAACTACCTCGACACATATCTCCAATCACATCCATGAATGGAGACAAATATGAAGGGTAATCAAGGCCCCTATTCCTGACCAATTACTCACTGATTGGTTCACAAATTCTTTACTCCCACCCATTTCTAGAGATGTTTCCATGGGATCTGATGTTACAGCGGAGCAAGCTATTAACCGTGCTCAGTACTTAGACTTGGTTTACTCCCAGTCAGATACTCTATATGACTTAATAACTTATGCTCCTCATACCACAACTCATCCATCAAGACCCACAACTGAACCACCTGTTGATGGCATCCTTGGTTCAGTTCAAACTCAAACGGTGGTGAAATCTACCAAAAAGAAAAATCAACCCGCCGCACCACTACGTCGACCAACACCACCATCCAAAATTGTACCCTATTCTGTTGCTTCCACCAAGGTAAATGTGGTCCAATCTACTAAATATTTGGGTGGAAAAAAGAAAGGCAAGAACAAATCAAAAAAACCTGATAATCAAGAGGAACGTAATAAATCACCCAATCTTGATGTCGATTCCAAAGGTAAGAGAAAGGTAAAATATCCATTAGATGAATTTTGAGGTCTAAAATGGGCCTCCTAAGGAAAATAATAAAATAATAGTTAAAGTAATAAAATAATATTTATTAATTTTGGAGGAAAAAAGAAAAAAACTACTTTTGTGTTCGTACTTTCGACATAACTCCTTGTGTTTTTAATCAAATTTCAATGAAGAGATTTTGTTGGATGTGGAATTTGATTCCGCATCCAATGCGTACCCACACTACATACTTTTGATGGACCTCGCTACCCCAAAACCAAGAAATACCTGAAAAAATGTGATGATGACATCATTATCACATTTTTTCAGGTATTTCTTGTTTTTGGGGTAGTGGGGTCCATCAAAAGTATGCAGTGTGGGTACTCGTTCAATGCAGAATCAAATTGTGCATGCAACAAGCTATCTTGGTTGAAATTTGAGTAAGCAAATAGGGAGATATGTCAAAAATACAAACAGAAAAGTAGTTTTTCTTATGACAAATATGTCAGTTCAACCATTATGGTTAACTCATTTTATTGGAATTCTATTGGTTCTTGAATTCCAACTCACAACAAATTATTGTTGGTGCGTTTTCTTATAAGGCCCATTTTAAACCCCAAATTTCCTCTAATGCCTGCTTAATATGTGGAGGTGATCATTTCACCAAAGAATGTCCTCATCGTGAGGAAGTTAATAATTTTTTAGAAGGTTCACCCACCCCAACAGTTCACAAAGACCCTTTCCCCACCCAACAATAATTTATTGATCATCACTATTTGCATGGGCCTTATTCATCAATTGATGAAGTTAAAATGATGTCTAGTGAAACAATTAATCTAGATACAAGAGCACATAGTTATGACCCTCCTCCAAAGAAGAAACCTAATAAATTTCCACCTGATAAACCCTCAGCATCCACATCTCCCCCTAGTAATGGTCTTCATATTGAAAAACCTATACATGAGGAAATTTTTCACCCACCCAAGAGTACACTTTGTAATTCTATTATTAATCCTAATGCACATGATTCCAAATACCATAACATTGTAGAAGATTTGGCCTAGGCACCATGCACTATGTCAGCCCTAGAAGTACTCCAAACTTGTCCCACCCAACCAAAAACATTTCTCACAGCACTTGGAGCTATGGATCCGGAGAAAAGTAAAATCATTGCTTTCAAACTGGATGACTTTAAAAATAGGATCTCACATCAGCTGGATTTCTAGCTAACCACCAAAATTGCTGGAAATAGTATCTGTCGTATTGTTTTAGATGAGGGAGCCTCTAGTTCAGACATTTCTCTTTCTTGTTGGAGAGCCATTGGTTCTCCTGAGATTAATCGTTCGCCTACCACACTCAAGGCCTTTGATGGTGGTAGATTTCAACCCTATGGATTACTGCCTGCCATCCAGAATTGAACTAGGGGGAGAATTAATATCCATCCACGTTGAAGTCATTGATGCTCCTTTGGACTACAACCTACTCCTAGTTCGTAACTGGTTTTATTCTATACAATCCATAGCATCGATAATTTTTTGGATCGTCTAGTTCCCATTCCAAGGAAGGATTGTTACTATCAATCAATTATATTTCATCACTCCTAATGCTATTTCAAATGATGCAAACAGCATCCCACTTGTGACTACCCCACAATATCATAATATCGGAGTAGGTCTTACTAAATACTATTCACTCATCGGAGTCTTTCCATTGTCAAACCCTCCTCCTCCTTCGTAGACTGCATCCATAAACATGATTTCTACCTCTATCATCGACAAAGGAAAATATATTGCTGAATTTGCATCACTTAGTCCTTTTGAAGAAGTCTACAATGCAATAAAATCCACTAGTGACCCTACCATCAATGATCATTTGTTGGTGGCCTCATATTTTTATCGCCTACCATATTGGCTAGACATCCCCCCCATCTCTATATTATCTTTCACATACATATCCTACTGATGATTCCATTATGGAAGTTATGTCCTTAGAAGAGATTCCTTGGAGATATCATCATCATCGATCCTCTTTCCTTCCCCCTTGCCATGTGGTAGAAGAGCACTTTACATCAATAGTTTCATATGATATAGTCACCTAGCCTCAGTCTCTGATCCTCCCTCATGATGTCGAGTTCGAGGGAAATCTATGCAATATTACCAAAACTACGCCCATGGACATATGAGTGAAACCTGGTGTTTCAGATAATATTCAAATAGGACATAACTCTTCACCTTCCTAGGTTCAGTTATGTACGGCCTTATTCAAGGAATTTTGATATTCCTTCGCTTGGACATATGCATAAATTTCAGGGATTGATCCCTCCATTGTTTTTGACAAGATCAAAACCTGTCTTTGTGCCCAGCTAGTTCACCAAAAATTATGTCAGGTACATCCACAAAAAATAGTAGCCATTAAGGAGGAAGTTAAAAAAGTTCTAAGGGATGGTTTCATTTGCCCCATGCCTTTAACTAAATGGATTTCCAATATATTCCTTGTTAACAAAAATTAGGGCACTATTAGGGTTTGTATCGATTTTAGGGATTTAAATCAACCTTTTCCAAAGGATAATATCCCTACTCCCTACATCGATCAAATAATCAAGAACTGTACTGGAAGTGTCATCTTTTCATTCATGGATATATTTTTTGGCTATAATCAGATCGAAATCCTCCCTTCAAATCAACATAATACGGCCTTCATTTTCCCATGGGCGACCTTTGCCTATTGCAAATTACATTTTGTCTTAAAAATGTTGGCGCTATGTTTCAACGCACCATGTCGTATGCTTTTCATGATATTAAACACGTTGTGGAGCCTTACCTCAATGACCTGCCTGCTCAATCCAAGCAGTCGGACCTTCATGTGAATCATCTGAGAGCTATTTTTCTTAGGTTTCGGCATTTCAACATTCATTTGAACCCCCACAAATATGTTTCTTGTGTCAAAACTGGTCAATTGCTTGGTTTCATTGTTTCTAAAGATGGCATTTGTATTGATCCTTTGAATATCAAATCCATCCTGGCTCTACCCACTCCCACTAATGTCACGAAACTCCAATTTTTGCAAGGGAAGGAAAAATTTCTACATCGTTTTGTCAGCAACTATGTAGAAAGGACACATGGTTTCATGTGATTGCTTAAAAATGATACACCTTTTCCCTGGGATGACATCACGCAATGCTGTTTGACAATCTCAAATATGCTCTCACCCATGCACATGTGTTGCAACCACCTAACTATACCAAATATTAGTCTTTGTATCTGGTTGCATCCCTGTCAACTATAGGCATGGTCCTAGTTCAAACATATGAACATGACCTAGAACATGTGATCTACTATGCTAGTAAGAGTCTTCTAGACTTCGAAACCCAATACTCACATGTTGAGAAACTAGCTCTGGACATGGTCATCATCGTCTAGAAGTTTCATCACTATATTTTGCTTCGCACTACTACTGTTTATGCTTAATATAACCCCATGTACTATGTTTTCACACGTCATGTACTTGGGGGGAAATACTCATGATGGGTCATTATTCTCCAGGAATTTGAGTTGGAGTTTGCTAAAACCACTTCCAAGAGGTCCCTTCTTTTTGTTGAGCTTATATGTGACCTTCCTTGTACTACACAATAAACAAACCCTATCGATTCATTACCTCATGAATCATTTTTTCTCATTAGTACGACCGATCCATGGTATGGAGATATTATTCTTTATCTCGAGACTTTACGATATTATCCTGCCGCTGCTCATGATAAACGTCATTGTATCTGCCACCAGGATAAATGCTATCTCATTCTGAATGATACCTTATACCGTTGTGGCATAGATTCTATATTACAACATTGTATTACACATGAAGAAGTTGAAATTGTCTTAAGTGATTGCCACTCTGGAGCTTGTGGCGGCCATCTCTCTAGTTGGCTACTGCCCAAAAAATCTTACATGCAGGTTATTTCTGGCCCTCAATTTTCAAAGAATGTATTGAAACTATCAAGAAATTGCCTCCCTCTCAAATGTTCACATCAAAAAAGCACACCCATCCATCTCTGCTCCACCCTATTGTCGTAGTTGGACCTTTTGTGAAATGGGGCACAGACTTCGTGCATTGTATACCTACCTCAATCGGGGGACATGGAAACATTATTGTGGTTGTGGAATACTTTACAAAATGGGTTAATTCTTATTTCACCATATGATCGCTAGGTTCGGGATTCCTAGGGCCATTGTGACTAACAATCGGTCACACTTCTAGAACAAAATGATGGTAGAACTTAGTGCAAAGTTAGGGTTTCACCGCGGAAACTCTACACCTTACTACCCTCTGTGTTAGATTTTTGTAATTCAATCTAGCATTATCTTAGGATATTTAACTGAGATAATAACAAGCACAACAATCAAACACAATAGACAATGGACACAAATATTTTCCTCGGGTAAACCATAAAGGAGAAAACCCCCCAACTTCCTCAGAGATAGAATCAGCACCAAAAGCAAAAGTAAAACCTGAAAACATAAAGATGATCTCTGTTAGTAGTTGTCTCTTTCTCTAATCCTAGATTCTTCTCTCTCACTCATGCACCCCGGTGAGTGATTGCGTGTGTGATAAATAGTGAGTCTCACTCTCTATTTATATTCTTTCGTTCACTTAATATTTGACTCTGTTATGTAGGCTTGAGTAATCCTAACTCAGTTATGTAGGCTCGAGTAACCACAACTGGGTTACTAATGACCCGAATTGCATTAACTCACCTAGGGCCGACTTCTCTAGGATATTCTAATAACCCTAGTGCCCCACAACTATAGGGACTTTAACCCTTGAACAATGAGGGTTACCCTCTATGACTTTACATGACTTGTTTACATTATTGAATCTCCCAATAGGAACATTGGGGTATGAAATGACTCAATTACATTACAAATACTTCCTGTAATAAACATTGGGGTACAATACATAAAATATACAAGTGAATACATTCCAAAGTTACAAATACATCAACACTCAGGCCAATGGCTAGGTTGAAGCGATAAATAAAGTGTTGAAAACCATGCTTCAGCGAATGGTAGGGTAGGCCAAATCAAATTGACACTTGCAACTATTTTCTACACTTTGGGATTATAGGACCACTGTAAAGACTTCCATTGGTTTCACACCTTTTCAACTCATATATGGATTGGAAGAAACTCTCTAGATAGAATGTGAGATTCCTTCTCTAATGCTCATTGTGGAAATTTTTCCTAACACCACTATAGAATAGGAATGATTTATATATCTAAATAAGCTCGATGAAACTCACCACAGTGTCGCCTTAGAAAATGAGGCACACAACTGGCGGATGAAATCCCAATATGATAGAACTGTTCACCCTCGCTCTTTCAATGAAGGAGATATGGTCTTGACCTATGACCAGAAGCATGATAAGCTGGGGGTAGGGAAATTCAAATCTATGTGGCACGAGCCTTACATTATCAGTCATGTTTTGGAAAAGGGTGCATATGAGTTAGTAGACTACGATGGGATATCCTTGGGTGAGCACCATAACGAGCTCTACCTTAAAAGATACTATGCCTAGGTCATCTAGCGTAGGCTCTTTGTAAATATTATTTATAAATTGGTGTGTGTCTTGATTTGAAAGTGTGGTTTTTTGTTTCATTTAAGATGTGTTTCACAAACCCTACTTATGTATGTCCTATTTCTAATGGATAGATGACCACTTTTACTGGATTCATAGACTTTGCTAATCATTACACGTTAAATATTGCATAGCAAGCTTGGGTACTATACTCTCCTATAGGTGATCTGGTGAGTTCAGGGGGTGCTTGTTTAGGTACCTCCACCAACAATCTCCCAGAGTATCATGCAGTGATTGTATATTTGATGGAATCCCTAGATAATTATGGAAGGGGGATTAGGCTTTACCTAGATTCAAAACTATTTGCTCAACAACTAAACCGTGTCTACACCATCCGGAACACTATACTCCTTTGGACATTCTGAAGGGCTAGGATCCTAGAAAGGTCTTTTGAGAAATTCATGTATCAACATGTTTCGAGACATTTGAATGTTGTTGTGGATTCCTTAGCTAATTATGTATTAGATTGGTATATTGCTCATAATTAAAAATCCATTATAACATAATAACATGCATGTAAATTCATAAGTAGGCATATATTTCACAGATCATATTTTTGGCGCACACATCTGTAAATATATTTTTTCATATAGATATAAAAACTGTAAAACTAAGATACAAAATGGGCTGAAACATCGAGTTTTCAATGCCCCCAAGTCCAGGACTGTCATAGTTCAAAATATACATACACATGGAAAAATTTGAAGCCTACAAGCTTTTAGTATGAATACATATACGAAAAAGGTGGAAAGTCTCTGTAGAATATTCATCATCACAATAATTCTCATGATAGCATATAATGGCCTGAGCCACTCTATGGAGTAGCCTAGAAAACTATTCGGAGACGCCCATAGTATGATGCTGGTAGCACCTGGGTAGGTCATCAATGGTAACATCGAGAATCCCTACAGTCAAATGTTGTAGGCTCTCCTCCAAATCTCCAAGCTCCTCATCGACCTTAGAGTGATAAGCCACCATATCTATAACTCCAGCTCGCCTCTCAATAGGTGGCATCCTAGCTAGACAGGCAAGTCCAATGCATGCATAAGCCATTTTTCACTTGTCTCGGCATTACAAAACAAAAATTAAATAAAATGGAAAAATGAAAAACATGATGGATTGTGTCTTTTTTACCTCACTCATCCCACTCCTCTCCCTCAGGAAGTGGAAGTTCTGGGTCCTCGCAGAATTCTGCCCCCTCATAGGCATAATCCTTGATCATGAGTAGCTGGCCTCTCAACCAGCAAAAGAAGGCTAACCCGTAGACAAATTTGGGACCCATGCCACCATGACAGGACATAACATAAACCCATCTGAGCATCCTAGGATCCTCAAGATCTATTCTACTCACAGTCACCTGGGGCCTCATGTGGGGCACCCTCTACAAGATGAAAGACACTACCACAACTCCATATCCAAATTGTTTGAGCTGCCCCTATTTTCTCTTGTTCAGTTGATCCTTCAAGCTGACTAACATGCCCTCACACCAGTTAAATACTGTAGGATCCATACACTCTAGGGCATACAACATGTGTGCCCTAGTAGTTAGGTGAGTGGATCTAGTTCCAACAACCTTTCCAATGGTATAAAATATTGTCCTCAAAGGACGGTCCACTATCTATTGGATACAAAGCTTCCCGTATTGGGAATGCATCTCCAATGCACAATATCGGTCAATTATGTCATCCAAGGAAAGTTTGACACCCTGTGGGCCAGATAGAACCACTAGCCTCCCTCTCCAAGACACCTTAGTAAAGAAGTATATGTCCTTAATGTATATACTTAGGATGTGTGTCCTGACCTCAAAATGCTGCTTCATGGGGTCCCACATGTCAATAATATACTCCAAAATATGTATGTAGGCCTTCATACCTGGCACCCTGAAACATTTTAGTAACCCACAGTTCTATAGGGCCTCTATGGTGGTCGGATCATTGACATATTTGAACTCTGTTGTTTAATGCTCACGCTCTTTCCATATGACCATGGTGTGGATGTTGTTTTGCACTTGCAAGACATCAAAAAGCATGCATTAGAACCCACTTCATGGATGAAAGGAACGTAAAAAATGATGTTTATAAACGAAAGAAAAATTGGTTTTCTGATGGATGGAGGGCATGGAATTTGGATAAACCTTAACTGCGGCACCATTTTCTTGTGCAGACAGAGCACCTGATGCTTCTGATGGCTACAGAAAAAGTGCTTACGGAGGCTTTGTCTCAGCATTGTAGAGCGTCGATTCACGGCTCTTTTGTCAGTTGTGGACAGAGTACCATCGTGCTCACTCTTTGAAAAAAATGACGTTGCCATGACACGCATTTTGGGCTTCCAAAATGCCCCAAGAACCCTCCACTTTTGGTCAGAAACTCTCCATCTGAGGGAAAAAACTTCTATATCTGGTCAAAAACCAAAAAATTATCGTGGGATTCAAAAAGTATGGTTATGGCACTTACCTCTTCCAAGTAATTTGAAAAACGGTAGATGGAAATGCTCACAATCACCAAGGGAAGCTCTCTCCAACTCCCAAATCTCCAATTGGTAAAGTGACAATGGTAAAAACATTTTACTATTACCTTCTATTTATAGCATTTTCGTCTTTTTATTAATTTTATTTAATTAGAAATTATTTTAAAATTCAAAAATTACTTCAATAAACTGGGTTTTTTATTATTTTCCTATATAGTTTTAATGGAGTTGGATTTAATGTGTTTTTGAGATTCCATGTCAAAATTTACATGAGTCATGGATATGAATTAAACTCTTTTTGTCTTTTTTAAGTTCAGAGTGGAAATGAAAAAGTACCGAGCGTCTTTGTACACTTTTCACATGCTCGTTAAAACACCAGTAAAAGAATGTCAAGTCCACTTTTGCAGCTTTTTCATACTCGTAAAAATTGGATCATGAAAAATAAAACCCACTACAGAGTTATATTTAAGCTCTTTTCAGTCTCCTTAAAAACACAAAAATATTTCCAAGTGAACTTGTTACGTTCATGCATTTAAAAGTATCAGAATGATCGACTAGTCGGTGGTAGGTTATCTCTTTTTCGGACTGATTAGGCCTATTTATGGAAAAGGACATTTTCAAGTCTCCTTATGTCTTTGTTCAGACTCTCTAAACATGAAAGATATTTAGTTCATTTTCATCGAACTCATAAAATCAAACGATAAAAGACCCTATCTGGGAATGAACCCCTCCTTTCTCAGGTTCGTAAAATATGTGAGAATGGACTCATCACTTGATGATATATAAAGAGTGTTTGTTACCCTCTTTGGACTCATAAAAATGAAAAGAGACACTCATCCTTCAAGATGGGAAAATTGAGGGAAAGGGGAATTTTTTTCATTTGTATTTATGGCAATTTACGGTCCAACTTTGAACGTGGAACCTATCTACATTTGCATATCTGAACGGTTGGGTATTCAGATTTTCTCTGAGTTGATCCACTTTTGTGAGTCACCTGACTCCTTTGAGACAAGTCAAAGAATGCTCTGTCATATTCCTTGCATTACACTTGGTTTCAGTCTCATAAATCAATGCTTCCAAGTCATTTTTCATGCCGCAAATTGTTCAAAGAATGTCTCCAAAAAAATAACTCATCAATAACTCTACCTATTCATAAAGTTAGTCATGTCCGATTCAGTTTCATCACTTCAAATCAACTCTTGTGCCATGTTTCATGTCACTGATGGGGGAATCAGCATGCCCCTCCTTTGACTAGTCTATTCCCATTGAATTAAGCTCATCATCTGGGAATTAGGCATAGAAACCTAGTCAAGTACCTTGAAGCCTGCATGCCTCAATGGTGGGTTTGCTCGCTTTCAATAGTAGGTTTTCATCAATGACCTCTGATTGAGATATTCTATCAATTTTTTTACTTCAAAACATCTATTCACAATTGGGAGAATGTACTGAGATACCTTGGGGATCATTGACATTAATGATGATTTCCTCTCTTTTGTTAACAATATACATCAATGACTAGTAATCAAGTGGTTTTTTCCATGTTCGACGTCAAAACATATATTCACATGGTTAGGATCGTATCAGTTTGGATTGGAATGAATACCCTGAGCGATTAGGCTGCATCACTATGGTTTCCTATCCCCAAGTTGCATTTGGAGATTAGTTAGAGTCCTGACATGGATCCACATTGTATGTTTGGTGGTTTTGTTTAGTATTTGAGGTCAGGTAAAATGGGTCTACCTTGTATGTTCCATAGCCATGTTCTTCCTCCTACATCAGTTGTTCATGGATCTACAGTGTATTTTTAGTAGCCATGGCATGGTCATCATCATGGATCTATAATTTATTGGTCCACAACCATGATTACATTGGATAATTCAGTTACTAGTCCTATGTCATTGATGAGTTCATCTCTCATTGCCTCTATACTAGATTGATATCTTGCAAACTATTTCACCTATCACTTCCTTCTAGCCTCTTACTTTGGGGGGAATTCTATTACACCTGAAAATTCCATAGTTTCTTTTTTTCCTTTTAGAAATCCTAGCCTCAGATTCCTTCGCAACATTTTCCATCTCTAGGAAGGTCAACGCTTTTCCCCAGTTATGATAGAGCGTCGACGATACTCTATCCAATAGAGTAAAATCCGTCGGCTCTTCTTTTTATTTTTGTAGTAGGCATCATCGACGCTTCTCCTAGTTAAGAAAAAAGAGTTGGTGCTCTTTCACTTGAAACCAAGTGCACCGATCAACCAAAAATATGAAAAAAGAAATTTCTAGAAGATTCCTTGCGAAAACTTCCATGGAGGAAGTTCCTACTAGCTAGGGAGAGGTGGAATTTTCATTCCCCACCTGTTTGTATCACCTCCTATCTACTTCCTAAGTGAATTTCATGAAATATGTCCTATAAATGAAGCCTTCATGGATTGAGTGAGAAAGGCCAAAGAAAGAACCCTTATGTTGTTGGATTGAGATCTGAGTTAGAGGCAAGATAGAGTGAGCTTGTATGTGAAGATATTGTTGATGGTGTGGAGGATTGTAGATCTATTGTAGAGGATAAAGCCATCAACATCAAGGCTTGGTTGTACTTTACTCTCTCATTATTAATACAAAAGTGTTCCCCTTTCTCATATTTAATGTGTTCTAATTGCATTTAAATATTGTTAGAATCCTTGATCACAGACATAGGTAGTTGATTTGTCATGATTCTCTCACTTTGTGTTTTTGTCTTTTGATCTATTTTGCAAGCATTGAACATTGCAAGGACTTTTGGAAAAAGGACAAAAGGACTTAGGTCTTAGGTATTATTTTGGTTTCATGTTGTTCAAATTAATTATCTAGGGGAAGGATATGTTGTTGTGCTCTTTTTTTCTACACTTGTGTTTTACAGGGTAGATGAACAACTCTTGTCCACAAGAGGTGTAAAATTCTTGATAACACTACTATCTTCCAAAAAGAATTGTTATAGCTGATTTTACCACACATGGTTGATCACATATTTATTTCCTTCCCTGTCCCTCTATAGACGTTTTAGACCCCATGGACTTATATTATCCTTTCATGTTCCAATATCATGCCTAAAAAACCCTTGTTTATTGTTGTATGTGACTTTTAAACCTATACTCGCGTGTACACGCAACGTTTGACCTCAAACCTGCATACATTGGGATGTGTGCATAAGTCCATATATTTTTGGAATTTTCCACATAGGAGTTCGAAGATCTTGATTCTTGGCCTTCCATATGCCTTGATATTGCTCGGATTCGACCTTCCATTACCCTTTTGGAGTGCTATATAAGGAACCCCCTTGGATACATTGAGGAGGAGGAATTGAAGAGCAAGGAAACGATAGTTCATTCTTTCCTCAGTTTGTTTGTACTTGAGTCTGCATCCCTTTGTCCCTTTGGAGCACTTTTTGTTCTTCCTAAGCTTGCATTTGCTTGTGAGCTTGCTATTGAGAGATGGAGGATTGAGGTGGTGGAGGCCTAGGTGGAGGACTCAGTTTCTCCGGTTCATAGACGTGCTGATAGAAGTTTTCACTATTGTAATCTCTGATTTTATTAATAGAAATATATTTTTCTGTACAATTATGTGCAATTGAATATGAATATTGAATCCATGGATGTGTTTAATTGTTTATGCATTATTGAATATTTATGCTAGATTAGGTCTAACACACTATTATAGAGCATGTGTGTCTTGTTTGTTGTTGTTGAGAGTGAATTGCTAAAGCGAGCATGAATTGAAAAAGCTCAACGAGGATCTACTTCAACTGTCTAGAACAAGGCATGATTCAGTATCCCTTAGTGTTAGATGTTTGGTTTCTCTTGCATATTGGGAAATATTGATTTCTAGTGTTAAAGTTGTCTGTTGTGGTACACCCCAAGCCATAGGAAGTTTCTCTCCATAACAAAATTAGAGTATTAGAGTCAATCCCTTGAAGGTTGAGGCAATACTTCAATTGTCTCCCCTACGCAACATTCTACATCTTCAATGTTTACAAGGTATGGCGAACTTCTTGCGAAGGTTTGTAGTCAATTTTTCCAATTTGACTAAAGGCTTCATGCATTTGTTGAATAAAGACACCCCTTTTTACTGGGATGAGCGAGCCTAGGAGTCTTTCGATGCTCTTAAGAAAGCCTTGGCATCAACCCCCATGCTTAGTCCACCAAACTACAGCTGTGACTTTTTTATTTATGTGGCCACGTCTCAACAGACGGTTGGTATGGTATTGGTTCAAGAGGATGAGGAGCTCCATGAGCATGTCATATACTATCTTAGCCGAAACCTTATTGATGCGGAACTTTGTTATACCCATGTTGAGCAACTAGCCTTAGCCACCGTCCATGCGGTTCAATGTTTGAGGCAGTACATCCTCCTTCACCAAACTTTAATCGTAGCTCACATTAATCCATTTCCATTCATCCTCACCAGAAGGATGATTGGGGGAAAGTATAATAAATGTATTGTGATATTGCATGAGTTTGATCTCGAGTTTGTTTCAGAAAAGTCAAAGAAATCATTAATTTTTGCTAAGATCATATCAAATTTTCCAAATTTGGAGGAAGAAGAGGTTCATGAGGATTCTCTTATTACTGAGCATATATTTATTATCTCAACCATGGACCCTTGGGATGGGGATATTATTTTTTATTTGCAAACATTGAAGGCTCCTACTAAACTCTCGCGAGATGAGCATCGATGACTACTTCATGTAGTGAAGAACTACCTTGTAGTGGATGATACTTTATACCGCTATGGGGTCGATTCCATTTTATGTCATTGCTTAAATCATGAGGAGGATGAGGTTGTGCTTAATGATTTCCACATAGGGGCATGTGGTGGTCATTTATCTGGGCTTTCTAAAGCTCAAAAAATTTGAGAGCGGATTATTTTTTTCCGTCTATCTTTAAAGATTATGTTAAAGCGGTCAATAGGTGCCACTTTTTCTAGGTGTTTGCATGAAATATGAATTCTCCTCTAGCCCCTTTTCATCCCATTATCACCGCCAGTCCCTTCACCAAGTGGGGGATCAAATTTATGGATTGTAACCCAGCTTTGGATGGGGGGAACCATCATATTATTGTGGTTGTTGATTATTTCATGAAATGGGTAGAGGCTATTCCCACTATCAAATATGATGGTGAAACAACCACGCATTTCATATCTAACTAGATTATCATCCACTTTGGCATTCCGAGGGAGATTGTCATTGACCATGGCAAGCACTTTCAGAACAAAATGATGGAAGAGTTGTCTTCGAAGTTAGGGTATAAGCAAGAGAATTCCTCTTCTTATTATCCTCGAGTGAATGGGCATGTTGAAGCAATGAACAAATCAATTAAGTCCATTTTCCAATGAACAATCGCACAGAGAAAGAATAATTGGTATATCATGGTGTATCATACTTTGTGGGCCTATAGAACCACAGTCAAGACTGCCACTGTTTTTTCTCCCTACATTAGAGGAAATTTCAATTTAAAATGGACCTTCCAAAAATAACAAAAATTCCATGTCATCATGTATTATCCAATCAAAATGATTTAAAATTAAAAAAGGGAGCACCTCTTAAACAATTTTTTAATATAAATTTTGGGATAGGTATCATAAAAAAAGCTACTTTTTGTGTTCGTATTTTCGACATATCTCCTTGTGTTTTTACTCAAATTTTGATCAGGAGAGCTCATTGAAAGTGGAATTAAATTATACATACAACGAGTACCCACTCAACATACTTTTGACAGGCCTCGCTACCCCAAAAACAAGAAATACCTGAAAAAACATGATGATGATGTCATCCTCACACTTTTTTAGGTATTTCTTGTTTTTGGGGTAACGGGGACCATAAAAAGTATGCCGAGTGGATACTCATTGGATGTAGAATTTAATTCCACATCTAATGAGCTCTCCCAATCAAAATTTGAGTAAAAACATAGGGACATACGAACAAAAAAATAGTTTTTTTCTTTTCTTCCTCTAAAATTAATAAATATTATTTTATTATTTTAACTATTATTTTATTAATTTTCCTTAGGAGGCCCATTTTGAGTTGAAATTTCCTCTAATGTCAGCTTGTGCATGGGATGGATTCAGTATTACTGGTTGAATGCGAAATCCCTTCTTTGAAGCTAGCTGTGGAGCTTTTACCAGAGACTTCCATATTGGAAGAACGTCTGGTCCATTTGGAGAAGCTTGATGAGTAGCATCAAGATGATTTAGTGGCTCTTGAGGTTAAGGTCTAGTACGATAATTTTATTCATCCTAGGAGTTTTAGTGAAGGTGACTTGGTCCTTTTGTGGGATCATGCTAAGGAAGCCTTGGGGGCAGGAAATTTCAACCCAATGTTGCATGATCCTTACGTGGTTAAGCATGTCTTAGACAAAGACACCTATGAGTTGGCGGATTATGAAGGGACAACCTTAGTGGAGCCTAGAAATGGACTCTATCTTAAACAATACTATGCATGATATTCATCCAGGGCTGACTTTTTTTATATTATTGTACATTTTTGCATTGCATAGTTAGGTCTTCTTATGGTGATCGGGTTTGTTGATTAGCTTTCATTTGTTATGGCAGATGTTGATGGGATACTTCATTTACATAGGATTCGTTGATGGTGCTAGCCACCACACTCAAAACTCAGCTTCGACTACTTGGTGATCTATACTCCTACGGGTCAAGTGTTGTCTTCAGGAGGCGTATGTTTACGGCCTTCGTCGAACAATGTTGTTTAATATAGTGTCGTGATTGAGTTATTGTGTGATTCCATTTCACATGGTATTCTTTCTCTTGATGTATGTCTTGATTCACAGTTAGTGGTTTCTCAACTTAATGGCTTGTATCATGTTAGGGATCCGACATTGTTACGAAGATTATTGTGTGTAATATTGCTAGAACGATGATTTGAGAGCGTAACATACATTAATATTTCAAGAAATTTTAATCAAGTTGTTGATTCATATGCTAACTATGTACTAGATTAGCATTTGTTTCACAGACCATAAGCATTTCACAAACACAATTTACACACGTAAATAGAATAATAATAGATCATCATAAATATTTTTCATTAAGTCTAAAAAAGGTGATGCCATAATACATAATTTTCATATACAAAATTGGGGCTTCCGAGCCACCAAAATATACTACACAGTCATACAAAAATATACACCTAGGTCTCTAAGCCTGAGGTGGATTAGGGTGTTGATCATGGTAGCACACCACGGCTCTAGCTAGCCAGCAAAATAATTAAACCCATGCCCATGGTACCCCAACCACCTGGTGCTACATAGCCTCAAGAAAATCCTAGACTTACGCCATGGGAACCCTTTGTGTCAAGAGAAAGAAGTTCGTGTGGATGCTCTAGAGTGTCCGCTCTACATCTACACCCATGATCTCATCGACTCCTCCCCTCCATCGATGTCAAGGAAATCCTTCTAGCGATCTCCCACATCTGCATTAACATGGCAGGGTTTCATTATGTTCCGTCACACCAAAAACATGTCTTTTGATTTCATATATCAAAAAATACAAAAAAAATTAATAACTAAAAAAATAAAAGTGAGTTGGGGTTCATTACGTATGTCTCCATATGTTGATCCTAGTGGTAGGGGCATATCCAGATCTTCGTGGAATTCTATCCCTGCATAGGGGTACTCGTTTATGATGATGATCAGTCTCTGCCACCAGAGGAAGAATTCTGATGGGTATGAGTTGGCCAGCCTTCCCCCTCCCAATATCTGCATCACATTTTCCAAGCGTAGCTAAGACGGATCACTAACTCCATGTGGAACAATGTCAACTCTAGGGTTTATCCCCGGTACCCTCTCAAAAAAGAATGCACTCAATATGTTTCCGAACCCAAAGTTTTGTATCCTTCCCATATTATAGTCACTGAGTTGTTGCTTCATGTTTCTTAGCAGTGAGGTACTCCAGTCATATATAATAGGTCATTTGCACTCTAATGCATAGAAAATCATTTTCCTTGAGGCCTGGGGGAGTGACGCTAAACTTTCCATCTTGCCCAATGCCAATAGTATGGATTTCATCCCCAGGTTTTGAACTATGTTTGTCAAGATTTGGCTCCCAACCTTCTCTGTATCGGGAAGGAAATACATAGCTATGTACTCCTCTATAGTCAGACTACCTCCTGGCCCGTGGGATCGAAGATTCACCACCTCCCCTTACTGGGACAAACCTATGATAAAATATATGTCCTCAACCTCTATGTTGAGTGACATCCCATCCAACTAAAAAGTTTCATAATCTAGATCCCAACAGTCTACTAGTAGCTGGAGTAGCCCTGGCTTGGCTCTTAAGCTTCCAAGGCACCAAAATTTGTATAACCCACAAGCCCTCAATGCTTGTTGAGCCATCAGATCATCTTGTACAGCCTCTTCAACATCACCATGTTCTCCCTCTCTCCATTCTAGCACCATCCTGCACAAACATTTTTTAGTTTCATCAGTATTTTCCTTTGAAAATCATATTAGCGGCCCTGTACATGAATTTTTGTAGAATAGCCACGTATGTATGTGGGTATCATGGTATTTTCCATGTATACCCATCCCTATACACAGAAAAAGACTTGATTTCTGCATGGGCCAAAACTCACATTTTGGGGTTCCCTAAATAAAAAAATTGACCACTATGATTAAAAAAATTTCCATGAAAGTGAAAGAGGAGGGCATGGGTAATTACATGGACCAAACGCAGAGTGATTTCGTTGGACGATGCTCCAGGAATCAGCTCTTGAAATTATGGATACAAATGCACTATGGTGGGTGAATTTTCAAAATGGTATGAAATTTTTAATTTTTCACTATTTTATAGAAAAAAAATTGAGATTTTTACCCACTTCCTATAGTTTTTTATCGTTTCTGGCCATTTTGGACTATTTGAACTAATATGATGTTGTGGGAGCCCGTTTTGAGTGCGGTTTAACTGAGACTTCGACCCGTTTGTGTCTATTACAGGTATCGTGTCTAAACTGGCATATAGTTTAGGATTTCACATCC
The DNA here is from genome assembly GCA_001517045.1 of Pseudotsuga menziesii. Lineage (NCBI taxonomy): Eukaryota > Viridiplantae > Streptophyta > Pinopsida > Pinales > Pinaceae > Pseudotsuga > Pseudotsuga menziesii. Next base: position 233,087 of record LPNX010579038.1, on the reverse strand, counting down.
TCCTGCATTTTGCATGACCTTATGACCATTTCATATTAACCTTATTTATGAACCCATTCCATGATTTCATGGAACCTTCTTACTACTGTTAGAAGTGGCATTATGTGAATGGTAGATCTTTCCCATACATGGGTGCCCTAGTTAGATCCTCTTTTTTATTTGGTGTCCATACTAACATTTCTCCTTTAGGTTGTGGGAGTCCTTTCTAGTCCCACCATGTGTTTGAGTAAGAGCTTCATATTCCTCTTGAAATTTATGCTAGCCATTTCCCTGGGAATCCCTTGTATATATCAAGTTGTAATTGCATTTTCATGAGTTTTTCTTGCCTTATTGAGCTTTATTTTGGCTCCCTAACTTTGAGTTATCAGCCATATAACCTAAGATTGTATCATGTCTAGTCAAGCATATCCTTTTTACATATATTTTGTAGGTTGATCATCCCTTTTACCAGGAGGAGACCTTCCCTCGAATGTTGTTATCCCGCACATATATCCTTGCATTGAGCATAGGCATGTTCCACTTCTTGGAACTAGTTTGCTTGACCCCTGACACTCATCTCCTCCTAGAATTGTACTATAAATCACTTTTATTCTTTTTCAAGATTTTCAAAATATATGAAGAATTACAAAAAAATAAAAAAAACCAAAAAGCGGGATAGGAAAATATGTTATCTTTGGAAGCAGTTGAGTTATGTCTCCTTTGAACAGAGCACTGTATATCACATCCGTTGGTTGGGTTATTAGTTTGACTTTAGGAGTTGTACTCGTTACTCTGAGTTTATCTCCATTGACTGGTTAAGCTTCCAATCCTTATGGAGCCTCTGTTGATGCCTCTTGTGTCACAGAGACGTCCTAGTTTTCATATCAAGTACATGTTTCCTACCTTCATTCACCATTTTCCTTTATGCTCTTTTTCAAAGGAAGTTGAACCTTGAGTCGACCATTCCTCAGTTATCTTAACTTTGCATGTCACTCATTCCTGGTATTTTTAATGGTCCGTGCACATCTTGTTCTTCCACATTATAAAGTGTTGTTGAGTACCTCATGCCAGTTAATGGGGGATTCCTTAATGACCTCCTTCCAACAAATTCCATTCCATCGACATCAGATCATTTATTATGGAATAGGAGTCTAGATTCCTTTGAGTGCCTTGAGACTTCCAGTCATCAGTGGTAGGTTCTCTCACTATCGACAGTTTTGGGAATACATCCATGTCCCCTGATTGATGGATTGTTACAAGTGTTTGACCTTAACACATCTATTCACACTTTTTATATTGCATTTTGTACCTTGATTCTCATTTTCATTATCAGTGGTGATCTTGTGTCTGTTAATGGTATACATCAATGATCGGTAATCAGACGATGGACTACTATGATCAAACTTGACACATATATTCACATAGTATGACATGTACTCATAGTAGTTTGTGTACAAGACCTTTCAGCTTGGTGGCATTCCATATATGCTACCTCCTTGATCGTGTCAGTGCTCATGAGATTTCAGCTCTCGTGATTTGATTCCAGTGTATATTAGATATCTTCAGCTACTATGGAGATCTTGATACATTATATATATTCATCTATTATGGATATATTGATCCATTGTATATATTCATCCAATTTGGATATTCTATGGAAATTAAACCCAAGTGATAGAACAATTACACTCACAAAATTGTTAATCAAACATGCAAATTTATCAACAAAGGAGATTGAAATTGGAGCATAACACTAATCTGTATTGAATTAGTGTAGAATAACCAACCTTATGAAGTCATAGGCTACTGCAATATATAATTACATGAGATATTTGAATGCGTAAGGATTCCATTCGAAATAGTAAAAAAGTAGGCTTACTAAATCTAGTCAAATCCCCCATGGGTGCATAAAGCAGTTTCCAAATCCACTTAGAGGCTCACGAATTGGCAAATTCAAGTAGGAAAGCTAATAAGGGATGGAAATACAACTGATACATGATTTTATTAGGATAAAAGGATGGAGGATGATGAGAAAAAAAAATAAGTCAACTACACCTAGTCTTACTTTCCCTTTTTCCTTATTTTTTAATAAAACATGCAACTTAGCAGAAAAAGAAGATATGCACTTTGGAGGATCTAGAATAAATTAGACATGCTAAATATGGTTTCCAGGAGGTTTCCTAAGCATTCCATGACTGAGTTTTAGCAAGTTTGAATTCTATGACATGTGGAAGACAACTTGCATAGAGTGGAATATAGGAAACTAGGCAAATAAGAGAAAAATGGATTAATTAATGTATAAGTTAGGTAACTCTGGGTTGATTATTCTAACACCCCCCCTTAAGCCTAACTTTATGAGTAAATATCAGAAAAATATAGGGCCTAGAAACAATGCTTAGTCACCCTTTACATACAGCATGTCCATTTAACCAAGGAAAGAGGCAAAAACCCAGTGGGAAAATCCTCCCTTAAACATGGATAGTAAAACAAAATTTGAAAATATTGTCATCAATCATGCTTCACAGCATGATCAGCAATCCCTAGTAGTGATTTGAGATTGTTGAATGTCTTGTCACAAAAAACTTTGGTGAATATGTCTGCTACTTGTTCTAAAGATGCATAGAAGAGTAGGTGAATGGTGCCATCATGTACAAGTTGTTTGATGTAGTGCATATGGATCTCAATGTGTTTGGTTCTCTATCTATGAACTAGATCATTGTAGATTCGAATGGTGCTCTGATTATCATAATAGATAATAGTTGAAAACTATGATTCAAAGCCACACTCACCAAGTATTCCCTACAACCATAAACATTGAGTTGTTGCATTTACAACTCCTCTGTACTCAGCTTCTGTAGATGAGAGTGCTATGGTACTCTGCTTCTTGCTTGACCAGCTGATTGGTTCTTCTGCAAGCATGAACACATATCCTGATGTTGACTTTTGATCTATGTTGTCACCTACCCAATCACTATCAGTAAACCCAATCAAATCAAGATTAGATTTATCTTTGTAGAAGATCCCATGAGTTCTTGTTCCCTAAACAAAGTTAAGGATCCTTTTGGATGCTCTCCAATGGATCTCATGAGGCTGATCCATGTATCTTGAAGCCACACTTACTACATAAGAAATATCAGGTCAAGTGTGTGTAAGGTAAAGCAAACACCCAATCAACTACCTATACAGTGTATTATTTACCATAGGAGAAGAACCTGCTTCTTCAAGCTTAACTCTTGAAAGGAAGGGAGTTTTGCTTAGCTTGCAATATTTCATGTTGAACTTGTTCAAAAAATATAAAGCATACTTGGACTGATGTACTTTTATTCCATGTTGGGATTGGGCAATTTTGAGACCCAAGAATTGGCTCAACAAACCTAAATCAATAATAGAAAATGCATGGTTCATTACATCCTTCAAGGAGGCAATCTCTTTCATTGAACTTCCTGTAATTAGGTCATCCACATACAAGACAATAATCATCAAAGAACCATGAATCAGCTTCAAATAAACATTAGGATCAGATTTGCATCGAACAAAACTCAATGATAGCAAAAATCCATCAATCTTGGCATACCAAGCCCTGGGGGTTTGCTTGAGCCCATACAATGATTTCTTTAACCTGCACACAAAAGATGGATTAGAAACAAACCCTTAAGGTTGCTTCATGTAAATATATTTATAAATATCTCCATTTAGGAAAGCACACTTCACATCCATGTGATGTACCACCCACTACTTCGAAGCTGCAATGGCTAAGGCTAGCCTTATGGAGCCCATCTTTGCACTGGTGCAAAGGTTTCATTGTAGTTGTTATAGCCTATTTTTGTTTCTTATTTTTAATGCATTTGCTTATGTTTTGAAGCTTGTTTTTGTTAATTTCTTTTGAAATTTTGATTCTTAGGTTATTTTTAATCCTTTTCTTTAATTTTCATGTGTGTATTTAGGTGATTTCATAGTTTTATTTTTCCAATTTTGATTTTATTTATCGAAATTCATAGTTAAGGGGATTATAGGATGTTTATATGAATTAAAAAGGTCCTAAAAATATCATAAATCTTTGATCTATATTATTTTTCCAAAGTTAAATCATTGAAACAGGTTTTCTTATAGCGCAAACCTGAAAAAGTTACACACGCGCGCTACAAGAAAATCGCGCTATTCAAAAATCATGATTTTTGCTTCAAATTTTTGGAAATTGTCGCAAGTGAGATGTCATTCATACTTGGTTAATGGATTTGATACATTTTCTTGTCCAGGATGATCATTGTGACAGGTGTTGATACTTCAATCAAGTCATCATTAGAGAAAATTGCGGTGGTTTGGTGTAGAGTGATGGAGTAGTAATAATTAAACATGATGAGGCAAATTCACCTTGAATTTCATATCTTCTGAAGCACACGAAGATCATATGAGTTCATTGAAAAGTGTTAGCAGTTTGTAATCAAGTTTTGAAGCAGGTCATAAAATTATGGCTTTGAGGAGCGGTTGTTTGGAACTATCGTGGTGGTTAGAGAATATTAAGGAATGAAATTAGACACCTAACAGACAAGAAAACACAATTCTAGCACCTAGATTCACCACTCTGACAGGTAGGCTACTAATTGATATCAAAGTTTATGTATTTGGGTTTATACTAAACAAAGGATTAATTATGGATTTTAATGAATATTGTTAGTATGTAAGCCTAATTCATACTAAATGTTGAATTATCTCTCAATAGAATTAAGACATTCATCAGTTTAAGAGATAAAGTCTAGTTTGGGGGTTTCGTTTCCCAATATAGTTGTCTGTCAAATTGTCAAGATTTGAATAGAATTAGAGTTTGTTTTACTGAAAGAAGAAATTTGACAGTCATTTACAATGAAAAGAACTGGTAAAACCAATAGAGATGAACCTTCAGACTTGACCTAAATTCACACTTTTCCAGATTGTGCAAGATTGTTTTTAGAGGCAGGATGGTTAAGCTTTTTTGAAAGAATTGAGGGGTATCACATAGAAGTCTCTTATAAATTTGCTCAGTGTTTGGATAAAGATGTTGTTACTTTTGATACTTTGAAGTTTAAGTTGATCAGAGAATTGTTAGCAGAAGCTACAAGGATCCTAGATGAATGCGAATACTGGTTTTAAAAAGTGCCTTTCACCTTTGATGCACAGCAATACTTACTTCCATATCTGGTATCATATTGGCGTAAAGGGGTACATATTCAAAAATTTAAACTAGAATGGATAGAGCCAATCAAAAACCTACAAAGTTATATCACTCGTGAAGGGATATTTGCATTTGATTTTAAGTATCATTTTAGGTTTTTGCAGCATCTCAGCCATGAAGCAAAAATGAATCTTTCATTCTTTTTATTTAAAAGTTTACAAAAGATGTCTAGTAGGGTGAAGGAGCATCCAGATCACACTAAACAATCTGTGTTTTATCATGTGCTTATAAAGCTATTCATAAGTATTGTGCTTCGAAAGAGGGAGAAGACATGGGATTATTTCCTATTTTGGTCTGGTTTTCAAACAGAAAGAAGATAAAGCTCAGAAGAGACAGTTGAATAAAGGTCAGAAGCTGGTCAAGAAGATAGACATGAAAGTCTCAGTCAAGAATGAAGAGGATAATGAACCAGAAAAATCTATGAATCAAGAAGATAAAAATGTTGAAATTGAACAGCAAACCAATATTCAAGAGAATGAAATCTCAAATCTAGAAGTGAAGGAGGTGGATCCTGTACAAAATATTTTTCATGCAGAACTGAACCAAGTTGTAAAGGAAGATGTGAACGAACAGGAACAAGTTCCTATTATAGTACTATCTGAAGAGGAAGAAAAGTCATTGTCTGATGAAGTTAGGGTTCATACTGAACATAAGATACAGACACAGTTTGAATAAGAATTAATGTCACGAGGGATAAAAAGAAAATTTGTCCAGCTAGCTTCTATCAAACATCAATGGAAATTTGTAAGCCTATTAGGAGAAATTGGAATAGCTTGGAGGCCCAAGACTAGACCAAAAAACAAACTCAGATTGAATATGAAGAAACTGTTAAACCCTAAACTAGCTAAAAAGAATATTACAGTAATTGAGGACTCTTCATCTCAGGAAAAATTAGAAGACATTGAACATCAAATAGAGAAGGATATGAAGGGTAACAAACCAATGGTTTTAGAAAACAAATTAGCTTTTACTGAGACCAAAATTTCAGAGATATTTGAGAAAGTTTGAAAGAAGGTAATTTTAGATCAGCATCAAAGTGATTTAAAGCAATAGCATTCCGTTATATCAAGCTCTTGTGAAAAAAAAGGAAGGGTTGCTGAGCAATCAAGCCAATGCAGTATTGAAGCGAAAGAGTATTCAGAAATACCTGTGGCCATGACAGTGCAGATGGAAGAAGATGATTTTCAAGAAGTTGAAAATCCCTTGGATGCCAGAAGAAATTCATCTAGCATCAAAAGGGAAGTGCATTGATTCTGAAAATGAGAATTGCAAAGGAATATTAAACAGTACAAATATCATATTGAGTACCTACAAGAAACAAATGAAGGATTAGTGACTGCCAATAGAATACTGAGAGAAGATCTAGAAGAGGTAAATAGTCACTATCAGAAATTAATTATAGTTTCTAAAGAGGCTTTAAAAACAAAAAGACATACTCAAAGCTTATTTATAGAACTAAAACAAACTATTCAAGAGCTAACATAACATAATGAGGAGCTGACAAAAAGAGTTGAAGATTTGGAAGCAGAGCACCAGAGGGCAAGAAGGAAGACTCAAGTTTTAGAAGGAATTGATCTTTTAGCAGAGGCAGCAAAGGACTTGTAAAGTGCTTCAAGAATAGTAGTTATTAGTTAGTTTGTGAAAAGGTTATTTTATTTTTGTATAATGAAAATTCTTATTGAACAATTCGGTAGTAGGACTTGAAGGTAGTTTGTTTAGTTATGTAACTATCTTTAAGAAAACAAGATAAAAGTAAGGCTGAAAAAGGACCAAGGGTTCAATTTTTGTTGCAAGGGGAGGCTATCAAGCTATGCTTTACGAAGATAAGTGTAAAAAATATTATGTATTTTTGAATGACTGATTATGAAATATATGCAACTATAAGCCCTATTTAACCTATTGACTGGTTTCATTTATGATTTGTGTTAATCACTCAGTTGATATACTCCTTTCTTGTTTAAGGTTATTATGCATGAAATGCTTGTTAACTGTGGGTGGAATTTAGTGTTGTGATTATTGTGTCTAGTTTATATTTTATATGTTATGCATCTCAGTCCTTAAATTGTTCATGATTTAGTGTTTGCTTTAGCCTCATGAAGTTTCAACCCTCTTGTTTACAAACTGTACCACCAAAACCCTAAAAAGACCTATTTTACTTAATTGTGTTTATTGAAATTATGTTGTCTTGTTCTTTCGTAGTTTGAGAACAATTTTTGGCGCTAACATATTTGGCACCATTGTCAGGGACGAAGATAAAAGCCTACTTTCCCTGGGTTACTCATCCTTTAACTGGTTTTGAGAGGTGAGCTTAAACCAACAAATTTTTAAAAGACTACTTTTCACCAAACATTTCACAGTGGCTACTAAAGGAGTTGGAACAAGAAGTAGACCTAGTTCACCTTTACAACTGGGTATCTCAGACCCAGAACAGATTTTGAAAACAACTAGGAAAATCAAAAGGTCTCAGGAATCTCCAGCCCTATGTAACCCTGATCAAGTAGACATATCATCACCTTTTTCTTTTCTTAAGGGAGAGGAACAAGATTCATCCTAGTTGAAACCTACAATGCCTGTTAGTAATTTTCATCTTTTTACTGATCCTCAATCTTTCAAGAAAGAAAACACCTTATCTCCTAGAAAAATCCCTTTATTTCACCTCAAAGTTGGCAAGAATCCTTTTCAACGAAGTCCTATTAAGGTTATTCCTTTATCTAAATAAGTCAATTTAAATATGGCAGCCCAAAATCAACCATTAGACATGATGGACCGAATGGTGGCAGCTAGGTATGCAGCTCTAGTTTTGCCTCAGCCTTTAAATGCTCTTCGTAGGGGAGATTACCAAAAATACTTTCCTAGGTTTAATGGACAAGGTGAGACTACAGCTAAGGAGCATTGGGATTCTTTTCTCAGCTATGCTGATAATCAGAATGTAGAGGCAAAGGATGTATGGATGAGGATGTTCATACAGAGACTAGATGGAGAGGTCAGAAAATGGTTCAGAGAGTTACCAGCAAACTCTATTACTATAATAGAAGAGGTTCGGGATCTTTTCATGAGACAGTTGGGTGATACTAAGGATCGCACATATTACATTACTGAGTTTTGGTCTCTTAGAAGAAATAAAGATGAAACTATAGCTGATTTTTCAAAGAGGTTGAATAAAATGTACGGTAGAATTCTTGCAGACATAAAACCTTCTGAAACTTCTGCAAAACTCACTTATGCCAATGCTTTTGATCATGAGTTTTCCCTAATATTGATAGAAGAACACCTGTTACTTTACTTAACATGCAGTAGTCAGCATTAGAAGTGGATTATAATATACTAGCTTCTAATAGACTCAAGGGAAACTTAGCTCAACAGGTATATGATAGAAGGGTAAGAAATAGGAAGCTCCAGTGGTTTCAGCATACTATTATTCAGAAGGTAAAATTGATTAGATGGCCAAGCTAGTGAAAATCCTAACAGAAAAATTAAACAAGTTGGAATTGGAGAAAAATTCAAATAAACTTGTTTAAGAGGGAGACATAAACCCTAATAATCCAAATCAATTCAGAAGACAGTTTGCACCTCATTGCATGCCTAGAGAGAGAAGAAACAATGATATACAACGAGAAAGGAGACAAGATGAGGATCAAAAGGTGCAACCATTACTTCAGAATAATGTAGTTGATGAGGGAGAAATAGAAGAAGAAGAGTTCTTTGAGGATCCAAATCAGGATATGAATTATTTTGGGGAACATTTGACTGAAGGTTTTGTGACTGAAGAGGATTTTTTAAACTCGGAATATTATGATGCAGATGTGTTTGAAATAGAAAATGATTTAAATTTTGAAGTGAGTGCTGATATATATCATATTGAACCAAAGAAAACCCTAAATTTGAGATCAATACCAAAATAGGTGATTCAAAATCCTAGGAAGAAGGTAATTATGCCTCCTAAATAGCAGTTTGATCCACTATTATAAAAAAAACAGAATTAGGATAAACAAAATAAAATTGTTGAAGTTGAAGAAGTGAACAGAGGTATGCAGAATTTTAATCTGGAAAATGAATCGTGCAAAATTAAGATTACTATTCCTTTCACTAAGTTGATAAAGAATCCTTCTTATAAAAATTCAGTTGTGAAAATGATTGGTTCAACAAATAGTCAAGTACCCTTTGACACAGTAAATATACAAGAGGAAAATCCTAAAATTTTCCTTGGATTAGCTTTGGCAGAAAAAACTGAAAATGATGCAAGTGCATCTCCTCCTTTTTACATTACTCTAACTATTCATGAGCAAATGATACATAATTTCCTTTTGGATTCAAGAGCATCTCATAATATCATCACAAAAGTAGTCATGAAGGCTTTAGGGTTGAGTATAACAAAACCTTATCATGACTTGTATGCTTTTGATTCCCAAGCTGTAAAATTCCTAGGAGTGATAAAGGATATGGTAGTTAGTTTAGCTCAGCTACCTGTGAAGAGTGTGATTATGGATGTAGTAGCGGTAGACATTACACCTAATTTTGGAATGCTCCTCTCTAGATCTTGGGCCAAGAAGGTAGGTGGAACTCTACAGATGGACTTAACATATGCAACCATCCCTGTCTTTGGTGGTGAAAATAGGAGTTTGTATAGAGAGTTACAAGTTGCTTATATTGTGACTGATGACAAGAATCCTACAAATCATCCCCTGTATGCTGTTGAAAAGGATTTAGGTACTTGTATGTTGCATTTTAGTGATGATAATGATGTTGTTGGTTTATTATAGGTTGAAAAAGAAAAATCAGTCACATGTACTAGGGAACAGGAGGATAAACTTTGGCAAATGTATTTTGATGGATCATCATCAAAAGAAGGTGTTGAAGCAGGAGTTGTTCTGATATCTCCTGGTGGTGAAGTGGTAAGATTAATGTATAAGTTGGAATTTATTACCACTGATAATACAACAAAGTATGAGGCTCTGTTCTTAGGTTTGAAAGCTGCAAAAGATCTAGGTATTTGGCAAATCTCTATGTATGGCGACTCTGAGTTAGTTGTTCAACAAGTAAGGAATAACTATCAAGTAAAACAAAATCTACTGAAAGTATACAGGAATGAAGTATGGGATATGATAGACAATTTATTTGTGGCTTTTAATATCACTTATATTCCTAGATATCATAACCAAACTGCTGATTCTCTTTCCCTAGCAGCCACATATTTCAAGATTCCTAAAACAACACAGCTGAAGTATCCTATTGAGATTAGGTACAGACCTTCTGTACCGGACAATATAAAGCAATGGAGAGTTTTTGAAGATGATTTTGAGATAAAAAAAATTTAGAGCTAACTGGTGAGTTTTCCAATTCCTTAATTGATTAAGAACAAGATGATGAAATTGAAGATTTTGAAGGTATTGCAGAAAATGAGATTGCAGGTCACAAGATCATTGAGCTGAAAGGTAATTTCATTCCTATGGATTTGGTGCCTTTGGAGAGGATTTTTTCGAAGGATGATACCCCTTTAAAACCAACTATGTAGTCTTCAGAAGAAAATGTGATGGATTGTAATATTGGCACTAAGGAACATCCCAGAATGGTGAAGATCTCAAAGGCACTCACGATAGAACAAAGAAATAGGTACATCAAGTTATTAAAAGAGTATGTTGATGTTTTTGCTTGGTCATACGAGGATTTGAAAACATATGATACTAGTATTATACAACAGAAAGTTCCTTTGAAATAAAATGTTAAACCTTTTAGACAGAAATTAAGGAGAATCAATCCAGCTTTGTTTCCCATTATAGAGAAGGAGGTTAAAAAATTGTTAGATGCTAAGATTATTGTCCCCCTCCTATATTCTTCATGGGTATCCAATCTAGTACCTATTAGGAAAAAGAATGGTGAAATCAGATTATGTGTTGATTTTCGAAATCTAAATAGATCTTCATTGAAGGACAATTATCCTTTGCCAAAGATTGAACAAATATTGCAAAAGGTGGTTGGTGCACAAAGAATTTCAATGGTAGATGGTTTTTCAGGGTATAATCAAATTGCCATGCACCCTGATGATAGAGAAAAGACAGTTTTACTACTCCTCGGGGTACTTTAATATACTATAAAATGCCTTTTGGGTTAATGAATGCAGGAGCTACTTTTCAAAGATCTATGGACGTAGCCTTTGTAGGAGAAAGAGATAAGTTTGTAGTGATTTATTTAGATGATATTATAGTGTTCTCACAATCTGATGATGAGCATCTAAAACACTTAAAACAAAATTTCCTGAAATGTAGAAATTATGGTTTTTCTCTCAATCCAAAAAAGTCACATTTCGCTGTACAAGAAGGTAAATTGTTGGGTCATTTAGTTTCAGCTGATGGCATAAGGGTAGATACAGAAAGGGTGAAATCAATTCTGAAAATTAGTTTACCAAGGAGTAAGAAGGATGTACAATATTTTATTGGTAAAATAATTTTTTTTTCTTGGTTCATATCAAATTTCGCTGAAACCATTAAATAGGTTACAACTATGTTGAAGAAGGATCAGGAAGTTAAGTGGACTGCAGAAGAAAAAAACTTGTTTGAAAATATTAAGATGGCTCTTACGGAAGCACCAATATTAGTAAGTCCTAATTTTACAAAGGAATTTTTAACTTTTTCTTTTGCATCTGAGGATACTTTGGTTGTTGTTTTATTACAGAAGAATAAGGATGGACTTGAACATCCAATTGCATTTTTCAGCAAGACCCTTAGAGACTCAGAGCTAAAGTACAGCACTTTAGAGAAGCAGGCTTATTCATTGGTAAATGGATTACATTTTTTTAGAATTTATGTTTTACATTCCAAAGTCATTGCTTATGTTCCTAATGACTCCATTAAGGATGTTTTGACCCAACCTGACAGTGAAGAAAAAGAGGGAAATGGATTGCAAAAATAATGGAATATGATGTGGACATTAGACCTACAAATCTAGTAAAGGGACAAGGTCTAGCTAAATTGTTAGCTGATTCAAATTGCCAAGATTTAGGTCTACATCTCATGGCATAGAAACCAACATACGAACAATTTCAAGCAGAGCAGGAGAAAGAAAAGATTATGGACAACTATGCATAATCCACATGGTATGCAGATATTGTACACTTTATTTTGTATTTACAATGTCCAGAACATCTTGACAAGAAAGCTGCTAGGTATTTGAAGTTGAAAACTACTAAATATTGTTTGATAAAACAACAGCTGTTTTGGAAAGATCTAGGGGGTATTTTACTTAGATGTTTGGATAAGCCAGAAATTGAATAAGTAATATCTGAATCACATGAAAGTGCTTGTGGGGTACATAAGTATTGGAAGGCAACAACTTATAAAATTCAGAGTGTCGGATACTATTGGCCTTCTTTATTCTCTGATGTATATCAACAGGTAAGAGCATGTATCCCTTGTCAGAAGTTTTCTAGTAAGTAAAAGTTGTTTTCATTACCATTAAAATCAATTGCAATAAATGCCCCATTTCAACAATGGGGTTTGGGATTCATAGCAGAGATAAATCCTTCCTCTTTAGGGAAGCATAAATGGATTTTTACTACTACAGATTTCTTTACTAAATGGGTAGAAGCTATTCCCACAAGGAATGTAACAAACAAGGTGATCATAGAGTTTATTCAGGAAAATATTCTTAGTAGGTTTGGATGTCCCAAGAAGTTATTGACTGAAAATGCTCAATCTTTTAAGTCTAAAGCTATGGTGGAATTCTGTGAAAAGAATGGGATTATTTTGAAACACTCAACACCTTATTATCCTCAGGGAAATGGGTTATAGCTGAGTCAACTAATAAGAGTATTATTCAGAGTATCAAGAATTTATTGAAGTAGAATAAACGATATTGGGACTCTATGTTAAAATATGCATTGTGGGCTGATAGAATAACAACCAAAAAGGCAATTGGAACTTCTCCTTTTCAATTGGTTTATGGCACTGATGTAGTGTTTCCTATCCAAATTTGGTATTCCAGTGATGAAATTTCTTCAGGATAGTCAAGAAGAACCCAGTGATATTCAAAGAAGAATTTATGCAATGATATAATTACAGTAGAAACGTGAAACGGTAGAGGAAAAATCTCAGCTATACAAGACAAAGGTTAAAGAAAGGTTTGACAGAAAAATCAAGGAGAACACCTTTTCAAATGGAGATATGGTCTTGAGATGGGATTCTAGAAAGGAGCAAAAAGGAAAGCATGCAAGTTTTATAATCTATGGTTTGGTCCTTTCATAGTATCAAAGATTCTAGAAAACAATACTTTTGTGCTACAGACTTTGGATGGTGAGGAATTGTCTAATCCAGTTAATGGATGATTCCTCAAACATTTTTACAGCTTTTGAGGTAAATATTGAAATTTCATTGTATATACCGGTGTGAATAACAGAATAAAGACTCCATGACCCAATGAATTTTTTTCATATTAGCAGGTAGTTGCAGTTACATCATAGAAGGCACTGATCTACAGGTTCTTGGAGCCTCACAAGGAGGACTTCATCCCGCAGCAGGAGCTAGATGTTATAGCCTATTTTTGTTTCTTATTTTTAATGCTTTTGCTTATGTTTTGAAGCTTGGTTTTGTTCATTTCTTTTGAAATTTTGACTCTTAGGTTAGATTTAATATTTTTCTTTAATTTTCATGTTTTTATTTAGGTGATTTCATAGTTTTATTTTTCCAATTTTGATTTTATTTATCGAAATTCATAGTTAAGGGGCTTATAGAATGTTTATATGAATTAAAAAGGTCCTTAAAATATCATAAAGTTTTGATCTAGATCATTTTATCAAAGCTAAATCATTCCTAGGAGCTGTATTTTTGAAAATCATTGAAATAGGTTTTCTTGTAGCGCAAACCTGAAGAAGTTACACACGCATGCTACAAGAAAATCGCGCTGTTTAAAAATCATAATTTTTTGTTCAAATTTTTGGAAATTCGCGCAAGTGAGATGTCATTCATACTTGGTTAATGGATTTGATACGTCTTCTCATCTAGAATGATCATTGCAACAGGTGTTAATACTTCAAGCAAGTCATCATTAGGGAAAATTGTGGTGGTCTAGTGCAGAGTGATGGAATAATGATAATTAAACATGATGAGGAGAATTCGCCTTGAATTTCATATCTCGTGAAGCGCACTAAGATCAGATGAGTTCATGGTGAAGTGTTAGCAGTTTGTAATCAAGTTTTTAAGCAGGTCGTAAAATTAGGGCTTTGAGGGGCGACTATTCTATCGTGGCGGTTAAGTAATATTAAGGAATGAAATTAGACACCTAACAGGCAAGAAAACACAATTCTAGCACCTAGATTCACCACTCTGACAGATAGGCTGCGAATTGATATCAAAGTTTATGTATTTGGGTTTATACTAAAAAGAGGATTAATTATGGAATTTAATGAATATTATTAGTATGTAAACCTAATTCATACTAAATGTCAAATTCTCTATCAATAGAATTAATACATTCATTAGTTTACGAGATAAATTCTAGTTTGGGGGTTTGGTTTTCCAATATAGCACTGTCTGTCAAATTCTCAAGATTTGAATAGAATTAGATTTTGTTTTACTGAAAGAAGCAATTTGACAGTCGTTTAAAATTAAATCAAGTGATAAAACCAATAGAGTTGAACCTTCACACATGACCTAGGTTTAGACTTTTCCAGATAGTGCAAGATTGTTTTTAGAGGCAGGATGGTTAACATTTTTTGAAAGAATTGAGGGGTATCACATAGAATTCTCTTATAAATTTGCTCAATGTTTGGATAAAGATGTTGTTACTTTTGATACTTTGAAGTTTAAGTTGACCAGAGAATTGTTAGCAGAAGCTACAAGGATCCCAGATGAAGGTGAATACTGGTTTAAAAAAGTGCCTTTCACCTTTGATGCACAGCAATACTTACTTCCAGATGTGATAGAAGATTGGGGTAAAGGGGTACATATTCAAAAATTTAAACCATAATGGATAGAGCCAATCAAAATCCTACAAAGTTATATCACTAGTGAAGGGAGATTTGCATTTGTTTTTAAGTATCGTTTTTGGTTTTTGCAGCATCTCAGCCATGAAACAAAAATGAATCTTCCATTATTTTTCTTTAAAAGTTTACAAAATATTTCTAGCAAGGTGAAGGAGCATCCAGATCACACTAAACAATCTGTGTTTCATCATGGGCTTATAAAGCTAGTCATAAGTATTGTGCTTCGAAAGAGGGAGAAGACATGGGATTATTTCATATTTTGGTCTATTTTTCAAACAGAGAAATAAGATCAAGCTCAGAAGAGATAGTTGAATAAAGGTCAAAAGCTGGTCAAGAAGCTAAAAATGAAAGTCTTAGTCAAGAATGAAGAGGATAATGAACCAGAAAAATCTATGACTCAAGAAGATAAAAATGTTGAAATTGAACAACAAACCAATATTGAAGAGAATAAAATCTCAAAGATAGAAGTGAAGGAGGTGGAGCCTATAGAAAATACTTTTCATGCAGAAATGAACCAAGGTGTATAGGAATATGTCAAAGAACATGAACAAGTTCCTATTACAGTACTCTCTGAAGAGGAAGAAAATTCATTGTCGAATGAAGTTAGGGTTCATACTGAACATAATATATAGACACAATCTGAAGAAGAAGCAATGCCATGAGGAATAAAAATAAAATTTGTCCATCTAGCTTTTATCAAACATGAAGGGAATTTTTAAGCATCTTAGGAGAAATTCGAACATCTTGGAGGCCCAAGACTAGACCAAAAAATAAACTCAGATTGAATATGAAGAAACTGTTAAACCCTAAACTAGATAAAAATAAGATTACAGTAATTGAGGACTCTTCATCTCAGGAACAATTAGAAGACATTGAAGATAAAAAAGAGAAGGATATTAAGGGTAAAAAACCAATGGTTTCAGATAACAAATAAGCTTTTACTGAGACCAAAATTTCAGAGATATTTGAGGAAGTTCGAAAGAAGGTAATTTTAGATCAGCATCAAAGTAATTTAAAGAAACAACATTCAGTTATATCAAGCTCTTGTGTAGAAAAAGGAAGGGTTCCTGACCAATCAACCCAATGCATTATTGAAGCTAAAGAGTATTCAAAAATCCATGTGGCCATGACAGCTCAGATGGAAGAAGATGCAAAGATTTTCAAGAAGTTGAAAATCCCTTGTATGCCAAAAGAAATGCATCTAGCATCAGAAGGGAAGTGCATTGATTCTGAAAATGAGAATTTGTAGAGGAATATCAAATAGTACAAATATCAGATTCAGTACCTGCATGAGACAAATGAAGGATTAGTGACTACCAATAGAAGACTGAGAGAAGATCTAGAAGAGGTAAATAGTCACTATCAGGAATTAATTACAATTTCTAAGGAGGCTTTAAAAAGAAAAAGACATACTCAAAGCCTATTTATAGAACTAAAACAAACTATTCAAGAGATAACAGAACTGAATGAGGTGCTGAAAAAAAGAGTTGAATATTTGGAAGCAGAGCACCAGAGGGAAAGAAGGAATTTCTCTTTTAGCAGAGGCAACAAAGGACTTGTAAAGTGCTTCAAGAATAGTATTTATTAGTTAGTTTGTGAAAAAGTTATTTTATTTTTCTATAATGATAAGTCTTATTGAACAATTCAGTAGTAGGACTTAAAGGTAGTTTGTTCAATTATGTAACTGTCTTTAAGAAAACAAGATAAAAGTAAGGATAAAAAAGGACCAAGGGTTCGATTTTTGTTGCAAGGGAAGGCTATCAAGCTGTGGTTTATGAAGCTAAGTGTAAAAACTCTTATGTATTTTTTAATCACTGATTATGAAATATATGCAACTATAATCCCTATTTAACCTATTGACTGGTTTCATTTCTGATTTGTGTTAATCACTCAATTGATATACTCATTTCTTGTTTAAAGTTATTATGCATAAAATGCTTGTTGATTGTGGGTGGAATTCAGTGATGTGATTATTGTGTCTGGTTTATATTTTATATGTTATGCATATCAGTCCTTAAATTTCATGATTTAGTGTTTTATTTAGCCTCATGAGTTTTCTACCCTCTTTTTTACAAACTGTACAACCAAAACCCTAAAAATACCTATTTTACTTAATTGTGTTTATTGAGATTGTGTTGGCTTGTTCTTTCGTAGTCTGAGAACAATTTGTGGCACTAACAGTAGTCAATACCATGTACTTGTGAGTATCCCTTGGCTACCAATCTTGCCTAATATTTCAAAGGTGAACCATCAGTAGCAAACTTAGTCTTGAATACTCACTTACATTGAACTACCTTCCTCCCTTGGGGAATATCAACCAATTCCCAAGTGTTGTTCTTCTGGTTCGAGATGAATTCTTCTTTCATGGCTGTTTTCCATCTTGGATCATGTGATGCATATTCATATGTCTATGGGTCTAATTTAACCATCAGATAGAACTTCTCTACAAACAAAGGGTCTTTCATACACAGGGCACTCTCAAACTGAGATCTAGTCCTCCTAGGATCACTAGGATTTCTAGCTAGTTCCCTAGCTACATGAATGGTCTTCACTACCCATTTTGGTCTTGTAGGACTGTCAGGATCTAGAATTAAATCATCATTGTCAGACATATCAGAATCAGCAAACTCATTTGTCTCTCCACTTACATTCAATGGTTCTGGTGGTGAAGAAGACTCCAACTTCAGCTGTTGCTAAAGGATCTTCTTGGAATTGAACACTCCTTTCAATGAAGGATTTGTTTATGCTCAAGTTGATCCAATTGTACCCTTTTGAATCTTTAGAATAACCAACAAATAGCCACTCTTTCCTTTGGGGCTGCAAAGCCTTTCTCTTTTCAATTGGAATTCTATCCCAAGCCTTTGAGCCAAAAATTATGAAATGGGTCACATCTGGCTTGTACCCACTCCAAGATTTGAAAGGAGTCATACCATAAATATTTTTGTGAGGCACCATATTCTAGATATAGGATGCACTCTTTATAGCAACGGCCCAAAACTTTGGTGGCAAAGTCTTAGCCTCCATCATAAAGGTTGCCATCTCTTTCAGTGACCTGTTCTTTCTCTCAACAACACCATTTTGTTGTGGTGTGTAAGGGATCGAATGTTGCATATGAATACCTAAATATTTACAATATTTAATGAAATCAGACTTGACATACTCACCACCATTGTCATATCTGACGATTTTGAGTGTCCTCCCAGACTGGTTTTCAACCAAGGCCTTAAAGAGTTTGAAGCGGTCAAAAACTTCAGACTTATGCTTTAGTAAGTAAACCCAACAATACCTATAAAATTCATCTATGAAGGTCAATGCATATTTGGCCTTACTCATGGATATATGAGGAAATGGACCGGCAACAACACTGTGGATCAACTCAAGAGGTGCAAAGGTTTTCTCATGACTAGCTCTCTCAAATTTGTGCTCTGTGTGTTTTCCTAGGATACAATCTTGACAGAAATTAGAGGAAATTTCAACTCAAAATGGGCCTCCTAAAATGAACTAATAAAATAATAGTTAAAATAATAAAACAATATTTATTAATTTTGGAGGAAGAAAAAAAAACTACTTTTTTGTTTGTATTTTTGACATATCTCCCGGTGTTTTTACTAAAATTTTGATCAAGAGAGCTCGTTGGATGCGGAATTTAATTCCGCATCCAACGAGTACCCACTCAGCATACTTTTGACAGACCCCTCTGCCCCAAAAACAAGAAATACCTGAAAAATGGAATGATGATGTCATCATTCCATTTTTTCAGGTATTTCTTGTTTTTGGGGCAAAGGGGTCGATCAAAAGTATGTCGAGTGGGTACTCATTAGATGCAGAATTTAATTCCGCATCCAATGAGCTCTCCCAATCGAAATTTGATCAAAAACATGGGGAGATATGTCAAAAATAAAAACAAAAAAAATAGTTTTTTTTATGATACCTATCCCCAAATTTATATTAAAAAAGTGTTTAAGACCTATACGATATTTCAAATTTAAAGCAATTTCATTGGCTAACACATGATGACATGGAATTTGAATAAAATTTAAAAGGCCCATTTTGAGTTGAAATTTCCTCTAATGCTCCCTTGGAAAACTTAATCTTTGGTAACCCTATAACCATATCATTTTCACTCAGATCAGAAAGATACTTATAGTTAAGATGGCCAAATCTTTCATGCCAAAGCTTGCTTGCCTCATTGCCATGAATCAGAAGAGTAGAGGTGTTTGAGTAGGGTAGAAAATGTGAAAACATGTATACCTTTGAAGTGTGATCAACAAGACCTTTTGCAATGAATTTACCATTCAAGATCTCTATGATCTCAACATCATCAGGGGAGAACATGACCTTATTTGGATACCCTGTGTGAGTCATCTGATACATTGACAAGAGGTTAGAGGCAAGACCTGGAACATACAACACATTATTGAACTTACCATGGTCAAGATCAATCCTTCCTTTCCCCAAACTGTTAGTTAGAGAGTCATCTCCCAACACTATTGGTGTACCTTTCGACATGTTAAGAGAGGAGAATGCCTCTTTGGTCGAAACCATATGTCTAGAAGCTCTAGAGTCTATGATGAAGCTAGGTGAGCTTGATGTGCCAGCAACCAAAGCATGTACTCTCTCTCTGTCCTCTGAATTTGATCCTCCTTCCCTCTTCTTTGAGCAATCAGGAAGGGAGATGTTATTATTCTCTAGTATTTGGGTCAGCATGTAAATTTTCTTCTTCATGCAAGAGCTCTCAGGATGATAGCCCTTAATGCAGTATGTGCACTTGCTCATTTCTCCTTTTGTTCTTCTTCTTCTGGAAGTTCTTCTTGGAGCCTTGGGGATCCTCTTGAGACTTTTTCTTGTCTCTCTTTTACTCAGGTGGCTTCTTTTCTTTCTTCTTGACTTTTTTCATCAACCTCGAATCTCCAGCAACCAAAGCTCGGTCTTTGGAAGGTTTGATGGTGCCCATCATCACCAATTTATCTTGTTCTTGTGTGAGAGAATCCATGAACTATGCAAGCTTAGGAATATTCTAGGCTCAAGCTTTCAACTTGGTGGCATGGAATGTCGAAACAAACAATGAATAGTCACAGCCAAGTGTCAAGATTATGGCCAAAACTAGTTGGTCTTCCTTCTTTTCAATTCCACACTATTTTAGCTGTAAAACAAGGGCTTTGAACTTGGAAAAATAGAGTTGCAAGGATTCAAAGTTGCTGGGACTCAAAGAGATCAATTCATTCTCGATTTGATGTCCTCTTATCTCATGTTTCTTACCAAAAATATCTACAAGCTTCTCCCACACTTCATTAGGTGATGTTAATCCATTAAGATGGAAGAGAAAGTCTCTTGAAATGCTCAGACACAAAAGACCATAGGCCTCATCCCTCCTATTGTGCCATTTAATTTTCTCTATAGCTGCATTGGGCTCTGCCTTAGTTTCCATAGTCACCCTGTAGAGACTATATGTTCTCAATAGTATCTACATCTATGCTTTCCATTCAAATAAATTAAATGGATTCAAGATGATCTTCTGAGATTGATCCATAGCTCAGAAACTGTGCCCTTTAGTAAGCAGAATATGCTCCCATTCAAGATGTCGAACTTGAAATAGAAATATGGAAGGAGAGAAATCAATCTACAAAGGCTTTGATACCATGTGTAAATTGAACCCAAGTGATAGAACAATTACACTCACAAAATTGCTAATCAAACATGCAAATTTACCAACAAAGGAGACTGAAATTGGAGCATAACACTAATATGTATTGAATAAGTGTACAATAGGAAACCCTATGAAGTCATAAGCTACTGCAATATATAATTACATGAGATATTTGAATGCATAAGGATGCCATTCGAAATAGTGAAAAAGTAGGCTTACTAAATCTAGTCAAATCCCCCATAGGTGCATAAACCAGTTTCCAAATCCACTTAGAGGCTTACGAATTGGCAAAGTCAAGTAGGAAAGATAATAAGGGATGGAAAGACAACTCATACATGGTTTTATTAGGAAAAAAGGATGGAGGATGTTGAGGGAAAAAAACAAGTCAACTACACCTAATCTTACTTTCCCTTTTCCCTTATTTCTCAATAAAACATGCAACTTAGCAGAAAAAGAAGATACGCGCTTTGGAGGATCTGGAATAAAGCAGACATGCTAAATATGGTTTCCAGGATTTTTCCCAAGCACTCCATGACTCATTTTTAGCAAGTTTGACTTCTATGACATGTGGAAGACAACTTGCATAGAGTGGAATATAGGAAACTAGGCAAATAAGAAAAAAATGGATTAATAAATGTCTAAGGTAGGTAACTATAGGTTGATTATTCTAACAGATTCTGATCTATTGTATATTCTACATGGTGATGACCACACATGTCACATTTTGTATATCATGCCTATTCATGGTGATTGTACTCTTATGTATCGGGGACTGCTATATGTATTTGCAGTCATATGCAGATATTGATTATTGTATTGTACTGATGAGTGGCTGGTTCTTCCACCTAGGTATTCATTACTCTGCTTCTAGGATGGATTTTATAATGTATTTCAGCCATCATGTTACCCCTATGACCTCACACATTAGGGCGCATCTGTTATACCTGATTTTACCACACATGGTTGATCACATATTTATGGCCTTCTCTATCCCTCTACAAACTCTTTAGACCCCATGGAATTATATTATCCTTTGATGTTCCAAGACCATCCCTAAAAAACCCTGATTTATTGTTGTATGTGAATTTTAAACCTGTACTCACGTGTACTATTACGGAGAGAAATTCCTATGGATTGGGGTACCACAGTAGAAAACTTGACTCCAGAAATCAATCCTTTCCAATATGCAATAGAAATTAAATATCTAACACTGAAGGATCAGGCCTTGTACCTTATTCCTGACGGTTGAAGTAGATCCCTGTTGAGCTTTCCAACTTCAGCTTGAATTCATAAATCACTTCCTCAACAAGAAGTAAACAAGATAAGCATACTATATATTGGTGTTAGATCTATTCTAACATATATAATCAAGAATGTATAAGCATTTGAAATCATCCATGGATAAAATATTCATTCAAACATACATTATTGGACAGGAAAATATATTTCTATTAATATAAAATCAGAGATTACAATGGATACAACCTCTGTCAGCACGTCTACAAATCAGAGAAATTGAATCCCCCACTTGGGCCTCCACCACCTCAATCCTCCATCTCTCGATAGCAAGCTCACAAAAAAAAGGCAAGCTTGGGAAGAACACAAAAGTGCTCCAAGGGACAAAGGGATTCAGACTCAAGCACAAGTTCCGACAACAATGGACTATAGTTTCTTTGCTCTCAATTCTCTCTTATGCCTTCAATGTACCAAAGAGTTCCTTATATAGCTTTTCAAAGGGGTAACGAAAGGTCGAATCCGAGCAATCTCAAGGCATATGGAATGCCAAGAGTCAAGTGTGTTGGATCCTTGTCAAGGAAAACTCCAAAATAATTTGGATTATGCACACATCCCAATGTACCTAGTTTTAGGGGTCAAACCCGCGTATATACGCAATTATAAGTTTAAAAGTCACGTATATGAATTTTCACATGTTTTTAGGGATGGTCTAGGAAACATCAAACGACAAAAAATTGTCCAAGGGGTCTAAGGAGTCTGCAGAGGGATAGGGGAAGGCCATACAAGTGTGATTCACCTACAGTGGTAAAATCATCTATAACAGATGCCCCCTCATGTGTGAGGTCAGAGGGGTCATATGATGGCCGAAATACATTATAAGTCCATCCCAGAAGTGGAGTGATGAAGGATCCCAAATGGAATACCAGCCACCCAATCAGCATAGTACAATGATACAACTCTGCACATACTACAAATACATAGAGTAGTCCCAGATACATAAGAGTACAATGGCCATGAATAGGCATGATAGAAGATATCACATAAGTGGTCATCACCACATACAATATACATAGTTCAGAATCTCCATGATGAAGATATACAAAGCATCATGATCTCCATAATAGCTGAATATATATAATGAATCAAGATCTCCATAATAGTTGGAAATGTCTGACATATACTAGAATCAAGTCACGATAGCTGAAATCTCATGAACACTGCCACAATCAAGGAGGTAGCATATAAGATATGCCACCAAAATGGAAGGTCTTCTACACAAAGCACTATGAGTACATGTCCTACTATGTGAATAGAGGTGTTGAGGTCAAACATAGTAGTCTATCGTCTGATTACCGGTCATTGATGTATACCATTAACAGACACGAGATCACCCACCAATAATGAACATGGGAATCAAGGTACTAGAGTGCAAACTAACAAGTGTGAATAAATGTGTTGAGGTCAAACACTTGAGAGGATCCATTGATCAGGGGACATTGATGTATTCCCAAAGACTGTCGATGGCAAGAGAACCTGCCACCGATGACTGCAAGTCTCAAGGCACTCAAAAATGACTATAGATTCCAATCCCAGAATAAGTTTTTTAAATTCGATGGGATGAAATCCAATGGAAGGAGGGCATTAAGGTAACCCCCATCATCCAACATGAGGTACTCAGCAAAGTTGTATAATGTGGAAGGACTTGATCATAAGGTGCATGAACCAGTAACTATACCGGGAATGGCCGACATGCAAAGTCAATATAACTAAGGAATGGATGACTCAGGTTTAAATTTCCTTCGAACAAGAGCATAACAAAAAATGGTGACTGAATAAAGGCAGCATAGACTCGATATACAAAACTGGGACATCTTTGCGACACAGGAGGCATCGACAGAGGCTCCATGGGGACTGGAAGCTTAACCAGTGGATGGAGATAAACTCAGATAAATGAGTACAGGTCCTAAATTCAAACTCAAACCCAACCAATGGATGTGATATATAGTGCTCTGTTTGAAGGCGACATGACTCGACAGCTGCCAAAAGATAACATCTTTCCTTGTCCAACTTTTTGGTTTTTTAAAATTTTTTTGGACTTTTTCAAATATTTAAAAAGCTTGAAAAAGAATAAAACTACTTTATAGTTATAGACTAGGAGGAGACGAGTGTCATTTGGGAAAACAAACTAGTTCCAAGCAATGGAACATACCTATGCTCAATGCAAGGATACATGTGTAGGATAGCAAAACTCGGGGGAAAGTCCCCTCCCAGTAAAAAAGTGAATCAAGCTGCAAAGAATAAAAAAGATGGCTCTACATGGCTAGACATGTGTTAACACCCAAAAAGTGTTCACTACCTCATCTACCCCACTACATGACTCATTTGTCCATTTTCCTACCATATTTTCTTCAAAAACCCATAAAACCACCAAAAAGCCTCCAAAAGGCCTAAAATGCCTTCAAAATGCCATAAAACCATCAAGAAAGCCTTTTTTCCTCCAAAAATATCCAAAATTCCTCTAAAATAGAAAAAATCCCCAAAAGGGAAGAAAAAATATAAAATAATGAGGAAAAGGAGGAAAAAACCCTAAACAGCTGCCCTAAACCATATGGTTTCCAAAACCATGGGCCAACACTCCACCACTAAAAAACTATAAATAGGTGATGGAGACCCATTATTTCACATCCACAATCATAAGCATCCTTACTCTTCCAAAACAGCTCTGGAAGCCCTAGCTCACCCTTGAGCTACTTTCACCATTGAGAGCCCCTTTTGGCCCATTTCCACCATCGGAGAAGGAGAAGGAGCAAGCTGGAGCTTGGAGAAACCGTCTTGGATCACTGCAAAGATCTTCACCAACCTTCACATTGGAGGTAATATCAATATAAAAACCATTCTTTACATTTTGTTGTTTTGTTTCATGCATATATTTAGAGTAGTTCGTTTTTCTGTTTAGCATTTTCATTTACATTTTTTTAAACTGCTACTAAGGAGTCACTTCTCCTTAGTAGGTGCTCATTCGCACAAGCTAGGTGTAAAACCCTAGCTACAGTTTTGGCGACTCCACTGTTTTTCTTTTGAATCTCTGTTTTTAGTTTAAAAAATTATTTAGCTTTTTCCTTTCGGCTATCCCTTTCGGCCACCGTAAACTGCATTTTTTCCCTCTGCAGTCGCGTCCCAACCGCGTCTTTCAGGCCTTTACCTGCGACCCGACCACGGCTATCAGACCGTCTCCAGAGCCCTGCCGGCGGATTCAAGTCTGTTACCTGTGATCCGACCGCGGCTATTCAGCCTGTTTGCTGCGATCTGGCTGCGCCTGTCGGCCATTTTCCTGCGTCTCGACCGCGACTTTCCTCCCATTTGCTGCGACCCAAACGTGGCTATCAGCCCCCTCACTACGACCCGACCATGACTTTCAGCCCCTTCCCTGCGATCATACCGCCTCTGTCGGCCAGAAAGTCGCGACCTATCCGCGCCTGTTTTTTTTCAAACCCGCGGTCCGACCGCCCGATTTCGCCACAGACCCGCGGTCTTGTTTTTGAACCCAGCCCATTTGCTGCAATATTTTCTGCATTTGCACAACCATCTGTTCTACCTGCAGCCCTACTTCGTTATAGCCTTTTCTGCAACATCATTTCTGTTCCATTTTACAGAATCTGTTTGAAATTTCAGCATTTTAATTCAGAAAATTTTGCATGTTAAAGTTGTGGATTCAATATTATTGTTAGAAGGTTGCCCCTTTGTGTGGCACTTCTATTTCGGGTTCATCACCTCACGAGCACACACTCTGTCACCTAATTCAAGTGAGCCTTAAAAAACTACCTAACTCAACCAATATTCTAACCCCACTTGGGGAACACAAAAGAATCTTTGTAGTTAGGTAGGATCGGGGGGATAGGATTCCAATAACACCCCTCGGTTACTTACAATTGAGACATAGCTGTTGTCCAATTAGGGAACCAAAATCCCCTAGTACTTTTTGGCACGGTCACCAGTTTACCAGAGGGCCTCTCCCTTAGGAGGGTTGAAGTCGCGAGATTGGTTCCGGAGGCCTGAGTGGAATACCACACTCCATTCAGTAATTGAAGGTCTACCTTTCGTAGTTCTCGGGATATCCCTGTATAGGGGTATTGCGGTAAAAGGACCAAACGGCAGATTCACCTTTCTGGACGTGTCATGAACGGGGTATCTTAGTTGCCATTCTTCTAGGATTGACTTCCTGGTGTCCCTCCCGGTAGGGGGATATCTTAGCCACTTGGATTTCCTATTCATATTATCTGACTTGGATTTCATCACCTTGCAGAGGATATGCCTAGTTGAGTTAGAATACTTTTAGTTAGGTGTTTGCATGCTCCCTTACCTCCTTTTGGTCTAGTGAGTCCACCCTTTTTTATTTTTAGGAAACCTGCTACTTGTTGGTATTCTGACCATTTCTGTTGACACTCCACCTATTGTAGCACAGCTGTTACATTGGTTTTTTTGAGTTGGTTATTGGCCTGAGTGCCCTATTTTTTGAGCTCTCCTTCTGCACACTCGGTTGCATTAGAATTTTTGAGTTTTTTTTCACCCACCTCAACCCACAGAGATTTGACACCATCTGTCACCATTGAGTCTCTGAGACATTATCGGCGCCTTAGGGGCGAACCCCCACAGCACGGTTCACTTTACACCACCCGTCATCGACACAGATCATCTTCACTTGATACCACTTATCATAGATCTCGAGCCTTGTCACTTGACTCCACTCGTCAGCGGCATCGGACTCCATCACCAGATAGTGACGCCCCTTATTTTACCTCCCATTCTAAGCCAGAGTCTGAGAACCCCATTTACACTGCCCCTATTAGCCCCATGGCTGGCGTGACTTCCACTCCCGTCTTGGTAGAGATCATTGGTGGCACATCCACCACTACACCAGTTACCACACCTGCTTTGGGTATGCCCTCCATGGGGCCCCCATCTACCGTTCCCCTCACGGCACCTATTCCCACAGCGGGAATACCTATTACCACTCCATCAGTGGTTCACACTACCCATGGTGGTGCAGGACTATCCTATACCACCTTAGTTCCCCCACTTGGGGGAAACCTCCCTAACACTACCCCTCCACTTGGGGGCATTGGCCCCAACTTGGCCCAACCCACTACCGTGTCACATCCTTCTTCTAGTTTTCCATTCATGGCTAGCCTCAACCTGCCTGACCTAGCCAGATTGACCAACAACCCTATCCGACATGACCCTGCGTGGCCTCACATGCCAAGCAAGCTCCCCTCTGACATCCCTAAGTTTGAGGGCAAGGCAGGTGAGGACCCACAAAACCACATTATGTCTTTCCATCTATGGTGTTCCTCCAACTCCATAGTGGACGACTCTATCTGGCTCCGTCTCTTACAGCTCACCTTCACTGGCTCTGCAGCCAAGTGGTATATCGAGCAACCCCATGGAACCGATGCCACCTTTGCTTCCCTTGCATCAACCTTCCTGCTGTTCTTCCATTTACCTATCCGCTATGATGCGGGCGTTGAGATCCTCCTATCATGCAGACAAAACACAGCTACCCACATCACGGACCACATTCATGAGTGGCGTCGACGTCGTAGCTTATGCAAGATCAAATTAGACGACCGTATCTTCCTAGATTGGTTCCTCAAATCCCTTCTTCCTATCATTACTAAGGATGTGGCATCCGAAAGACCCCAGTCTGAAGAAGAGGCCATCCTTAAGGCCCAACAATTTGACCTCATTTACGCCCAGTCGGGTTATCTCTATACCATTATACCTGACGCCCCTCGCGGCGAGTCTTCCCAGAACAATGCGCCGGGGGCATCCCACGCTGCCGACGACATCATTGGCCGTGTCTCTTTGCATCCTCAACCATTTTCCATAGCACGTCCTACCCCTGGCCTTGACCTTTCGTAGGCTACCTCCCAGTCTAGAATAACCAACTCGTATGCACACCACCATTCTCATGGACCCTCATGTCCACCGCAGTGTTTCAGTCATGCGACTCCCGCTTACGCCCCCCCAGTCGCACCTCAACCCTACTACCACCAGCAGGATGCACCAGCTCCTGCGCCTTCACAAGCCCAATCCGCTTATTACCCGCCACAGGCAGCCCCTGCGGAAAACCCACAACCCGTTCCGCAGCCCTATCAGCAACCCCCTCAAGGTGCTGCCCCTGCGCAGCCTCCACCTACATATCATCCACCGCAACCTGCTCCAGCACCTGCGCAACCTCAGAATCCACCTGCTGCCCAAGGGCAAGTTTACGCTCAACAAAACCCGCAGCAAAACCAGAACAACCAATGCAACGAGGGCCAGCAAAACCGCGGCAGGGGCCGAAATCATGGAAATAACCAACCTGCAGACCAAGCTGCTCAACCCCCTAATCCCCCTGATAATAATAATGTGGCCCCTGCTAACCAAAACCCTGATCGCCCACCCAAGCAGGCTAAAAACCCCAATTTGTGAACAAACCATCCTTGTTCTATTTGCGAGGTCTATGGCCACTACACACATTTTTGCCCACACATGGAGCGAGTTCGGAAACTTTGGGCTGAAGATACCCACTGCCAAGGGAAGGAAACTCCTCAAGCACCACCCAACCCCCCACAACCTCAGTAGCCACCTTTGGTGCTGCAAAACCCCTTACCAAACCAAGGGGTAGTAAACACTCAACCGTTGGCTCCCCCTCAAGCCAACGCGCCAACCCAACAACAAATCACTTACGCTTCTCCTGATCAACCCATGTTTGACTCAGGTACCCACCACTTGTTGATGATGTCCTCCGATGAGGTCAACCTCCAGACCCGGCGGACCCAATATGGCACCACCCTTGAAGCCCCTCCCATCGATAAACCCATTAATGCTCATCCCACTGATCAGGCGTTACGTATACCTCCACCTCCACTAAATGGCGTTCCCAAAGCACCTCGTTTCCCGCTTCGCCGTATCAACAATAACCCCAATGCGCGGGCTGCGTCAAACTACAACATTGTCGATGACTTAGCCCAATCCCCCGCAGCCATGGGGCACGGAGTTTACTCAGACACGCCAATGACCTCAACCTTCCAATATATTCCACCCCTGTCACCTGCCACTGACGTGTCCGACCTATGTACCTTGTCCCATCACATGCAAACTCCTACTAATCAACCGCACTTGTTGCCCAAACCCCCTTTGGTACCTAGTCACATTGGTGCTACCCCCATCCATACCATTCCTTTTCTCTTCCCTCCATCAGGAGTAGTTAGCGCCCTGGTCAAGGCTACCCTCAGCCTCCTTGGTTTAACCTTAGGATTACCCGTTTGGTATCTTTCGCCTCCCGTTCCCCCACCGACACGAGATGTTGTCCTGCAACCGATGCAACCCATTGTCACTACTAGTCAACCGCCTCCCGGTGTCGCTACCCCATCGTCCTCCATGAACCCCCCCCCTCCTCTTACCAAACCCACTGGGGGCAGAGGCCCCCAACCTTACTCTGTTGTCCCACCTCCCAAGACAGTCAAAAACCCCCCTATGTTTCGTGCTCCTCCCAAATGCTCACTGTGCGACGAGTTGGGCCATGCGACTCACCAATGTCCTCAGTTACCGGTAGTATAGGAACACATGCAAATGCTTGAAGACGACTCCACTATACCAGTTTTCCACCTTGATCCAACCCCTAAGCCTCACAACAAATCCCTATGCACTAACCACTCCTGTGCCATATGTGGTGTTTACGGGCATTACACCAATCATTGTCCCGATCTCCCCAATTACAGAGCATCTCTCTATGAGATGAACAATCTGGATCTTGAAACGGCACCACCCACCATTGAGGAGATCCACCCCCCGGTCTCTTCCCCTTCCGGAGAGGACAATACCATTTATATGATCTCTTCCGCCACTACTCCCTTGTCAACCGATTTGACAACACAAACATTCCGTACTGATGAGGAAATCCTTGAGGCTCTCACTGCCCCGGAGTATCCTTGGGATGACATGCACCATCGTTCCTATTTCCTCCCAGATGAGTCCTCCTCTAACACTGCTACCCACTTTGCAGTTGAATCCAAAGACTTCCTTCCCCCCAAGTTCGACTGGTTCAAGGACCCTATTCCTGCTCTTGACGCCTTCGAGGAGGGTAAAATGGCCAACATCTCACCTGTCATCCAAATTGATATCGCTGCCCCAGGAAGCACCCCCGAACTCATTACTTTAGGAGCCTCTTACAGTGAGCAATATATTGAGGAATACATGCCCACCTTCAACTGTACCGCTGACACTGCTGCCCGTTTCTTTTTCAACCATGTTATCACTCGATTCAGGGTCCCTAAACAGTTGGTCTCAGACCATGGATCACACTTTGAAGATTTCGTGTCGCGCGAGTTATCCACCCTCCTCAAGTTTGAACACCAATTTTCCTCTGCTTACTACCCTCAGGGGAATGGTCAAGTAGAAGCTGTTAACGAAATCCAAAAAACTATACTCCAACACACTTTTGACCGGCATAAGTCCAATTGGCACCATATTCTTTTCCCTGCCTTATGAGCTTACTGTACCTCCACCAAGACCGCCACTGGTTTTACCCCGTTTCATCTCATTCACGGTGTAGAGTCTGTCCTCCCCATCGAGTGTCAGATACCCGCCTTGCATATCGCCATTGAGCTCCTCCCCGATACCTCCCCCCTTGAGCAACGTTTGCTATCCTTCGAACAAGCAGATGAAGATCGTCGTGCCACTCTTCAGAACATCGAAGCGGCCAAAAACCGCTCCAAAGCCGGTTATGACAAACATTTCCACCCTCGAACTTTCCACGAAGGGGACCTCGTCCTCGCCTATGACCAAGCCCACGACAAAACCGATAAAGGAAAGTTTGAATCCATGCGGCAAGGCCCTTACATTGTGCAGACTTGCCTCAGAAAGGGGGCATACATTTTAGCCGATTCTGAAGGCCACCCTTTACGCAATCCCCATAATGGGTTGTATCTTAAACGCTTTTACCCATAACTGAAACCACGACCTCATTGGTCCGCATTGTATAGTTTGCTCTCTTTTTTGTTTTTCACCTTCTTTACCATAATCTTACATTCATCATTTTTTGCATTCCCACAGATGGACCATCTTCCACCTCGCTACACTGGCTTCGCTGATGGCGCAAGCCGCTGGTCTCCCAACCTGGCTTCTGCAGCATGGGTCTTATATTCCCCTTCCAACAAACTGATTCACCTTGACGGAATATGTATAGGCACCGCTACCAATAACCAGCCGGAGTATGATGCTGTGACCGGTCTCCTGACTGCTTCCCTCCAGATGGGCATATGTCACCTTCATGTGTTTCTGGACTCCCAGCTACTTGTCTCCCAGCTCAACAACTGCTACCAGGTGCGTGATCCTTGCCTATTTAGAAAATTCCTGCGTACAAAACAACTCAGCCAATAGTTTGAATCCATCACATTCACACATGTACCAAGAACTTACAATAGTGTCGCAGATCAAATGGCCAATAACATCCTAGATTGGCATATCAATCACACCATGTAACACCTCCATCCTGCATAGCATCTCATCAAAATATATATAAAAAAAAACCCAAAAAGATTGCATTGCATCAACATTTGCATCCATATACATAAAACCATAAAAACACATTTGTATCCATAGGGGTATCCACGTGCCAAACATCCTAGACTACTTGCATCCACGTGCAATACAAACATATCACACATCATAAAGCGCATCCACGTGCGTACAACTAAGACAACATCACAAAAAGGTGCATCGATATGCATATATATATATATATACAGGTCACAGTGCTATACATGTCTTGAGTACCCCTATACTCAGCTATACAAAAAAAATGTGTGTCTGTACATCCAAAAGCCTCATAAAATACATGCCGGAGCTACAAACCTCGGGGGGAGTCCCCTGCACTCCCTAATGAGATTCATACCCTACATCACTGCCGGCATCTGCTGCCTCTGAATCCTCCCCTCGCTCCTCCTCTGGTGGATCCTCATCCCCTACAGGCCCCTGTGCCCGTACCCTATCCACCAAGACAACCACCCGGATCGCAATGGATCTGAAATCCCGGGGTGCCCTCATGCAATCCTGAACCACATCTAGATCGATGTCTCGCCACCCCTCGTCGGTCACCCCCACCAGCAAACGGTCCATAAAGGCCCGTACAGACTCCAGCGTCCCCTCTGCATCCCGGCGACGCACCTCCCCCCGCCCAGGCAGCGCTGGAACGACCACAATCCCCCTCCGTGCCACATGCCCTGGCGGCAGCCTCGGGCCCACATCTGCAAATCACCCATTTGTCAGTAACAATATATCAATCAACTATCATATATCAAACTTAACAATGCAATCAAACCATATGTACCATCTGGTCCCCATGCCTGTCCCGGCGGCCATGGTGCCTCTCGATCGCCGGTATAATCCATATCTCTATATGGATAATCATCAAGCGTCAATGGTAGCTGGAGCCACTGTAGGTACAACTCCTTTGTGAAGTACCTACCAACATCGCCGCCACCACGACGGTGCATCATCTCACCCCACCACACCATCCACAGCTCCCTCAAGCCTCCTGCGCTGACCGACACCCTCGGCTGCAGTGTGGGTACCCTCTCCATAAAGAATGCACATAAAAAGGAACCATAGAAAAACCCCTTACCAGAATCCTTCGCTGCTGTCAGCTGCCATTGCACACAGGTCAGGAACATCTGGCCCCACGCATAATAAACATCGGCTAGTACACGCTCCACTAGCTGCATCTGACCCCCAGACACCTTCTTCGGTGACTGGGATCCCAAGACACGCACCACGCATGCTGCCATGGCCCGCACTGCTGGCTCCTGTAGATCTCTCACCAGAAGTGCATTTCTATGCACCTGAGCCTCTGGACCACAGAACTACTCCAGCATGTCATCCATATCTATGTCCGCGGATACCCGCGGCTGTGTGTCTACCACCCTACCCAGGCAAGGCAACCCCATCAAGAAGTATACATCAGTCAGGGTGAGGTCCACCCTCTCACCCTGCACTCGAAAAGCCTGTATGTCTGGCTCCTAGAAACCAACCAGTCGGTTTAGCAGCAATGTTGCTGACCACATCATAGGTACCTGGGTGAACTTCAGCAGTCCGAATAGCCCCAGCATCGATCGTACCCGGCGGTCCTCTCGGACGATGGCCATTATCTCATCTGGTATCTCCCGCTCTCTCCATAGCACCTGCGGCATCCTATCAATCACACAAAGTAGACTCATCAGACTCATATCAAACAAATATTAATCACCCTTCCCCCAACCAAAAAACCCAAATAGCTTGGTCCAAAATCAGGGCTTTAGGGTTCCTTACCGCGGTTTTCGACCGCGGCTGTTAGGCCTACAGTCGCGGTCCCTAACCGCAGCTGTCGGGCATACAGTCGCGGTCCCTAACCGCAGCTGTCGGGCATATAGTCGCGGTCCCTAACCACGTCTATCGAGCCTACATTCGCAGTCCCTAACTATGGCTGTCGAGCCTAAACCGGCGATCCTTGGCCGCGGTTCCGACCCGCTAACCCACGGTCCACCCCACGTGGACCGTGCAAAGGGTACCATGGGGCCCATTACCCTCCCCCATACCCAATGACAAAGCAGGTATGAGTTTGACGGAATACCTGTATCTCCCGAATCTGAAATCGGCCGGTCGGATCGTCCAGAAATGCCACCTTAGCTCTGGTCCACTCCGATCACTAGTCAAAGTCAAATAATACAAATGACACTTGTCATGTTGGGCCCACTTACTATTTATAGTCCGTTGACTTTTTTCTTGTTTTGGCCATTCTGAACTCACACGGAGTCCGTTTTCCGCACCGTTTCCACCATTGGAATCAACACAACGAGACCGTCCCAATGGTCACCTCATTGCATTGTTGTTTCTACGTCCTTTTTTGCCCATTTTTTAAACACCGTTAGCCGCCTTGGTTTGCATGCCCCTTCGGCGTTTCACACTTTTTATATCGCCGGATTCATTTTTTCGAGCTCGTGATGATGCTTGAGATCATTTCTCGCTCTCACATGATTCAATTTCAACATTGTGTCTCGACACCTTGCTGCCTCGATTTACGTGCCACATTGGCCGCCATCAGATTGTTCCACACTTTTTACATGAGCCCTCCACTCCTGTCAAATTGTAGCTGTTTCGTTATTTTGCCGCCATTCATTCACCCCGCAAGGAGGCCCACCAGTGTTCCCCCTCACCCTTTTCCCTGGTCATCATAAATGTTCCTTGATTGAACACTTCCTCCTTGCCTGCCCATTCATTCTGTTCGGTATACTTTTATCCCTCACTTCAGAGTCTTCTTATTGCTTTCAGACTCCTTAAAATTGAAAGCAACCACGAGCATGAACTGTCCTGGGCTCGTAAAAACCACACGACAGTACCATTCCATTACTTCAGAGTCTTCTTATTGCTTTCAGACACCTTAAAATTGAAAGCACCCACGAGCATGAACTGTCCTGGGCTCGTAAAATCCGCACGACAGTACCATTCCATCACTTCAGAGTCTTCTTATTGTTGTTAGACTCCTTAAAATTGAAAGCACCCATGAGCATGAACTGTCCTAGGCTCGTAAAATCCGCATGATAGTACCATTCCATCACTTCAGAGTCTTCTTATTGCTTTCAGACTCCTTAAAATTGAAAGCACCCACGAGCATGAACTGTCCTGGGCTCGTAAAATCCGCACGACAGTACCATTCCATCACTTCAGAGTCTTCTTATTGTTGTTAGACTCCTTAAAATTGAAAGCACCCATGAGCATGAACTGTCCTAGGCTCGTAAAATCCGCATGATAGTACCATTCCATCACTTCAGAGTCTTCTTATTGCTTTCAGACTCCTTAAAATTGAAAGCACCCACGAGCATGAACTGTCCTGGGCTCGTAAAATCCGCACGACAGTACCATTCCATCACTTCAGAGTCTTCTTATTGTTGTTAGACTCCTTAAAATTGAAAGCACCCATGAGCATGAACTGTCCTAGGCTCGTAAAATCCGCATGATAGTACCATTCCATCACTTCAGAGTCTTCTTATTGCTTTCAGACTCCTTAAAATTGAAAGCACCCACGAGCATGAACTGTCCTGGGCTCGTAAAATCCGCACGACAGTACCATTCTATCACTTCAGAGTCTTCTTATTTCTTTCAGACTCCTTAAAATTGAAAGCAACCATGAGCATGAACTGTCCTGGGCTCGTATAAATCCACATGACAGTACCATTTTATATACACACTTCTTCTAGTTCCCTAACCCATGAAGAAGTCCACCCATGCCTCTTAGCGCTATGATCGATCCTCTCGGCAGCACCCCCAATTAGGTCACCTTTGGTCAGAGTATTCTACAGTCTCCTACCATTTTACCACAGCTTGAGTCTCCCTCAGCCCAGTTACTCTCCCAGATCCAATACAGCTATGACCCCCTTACCACCAGTCAGTTTCATATGCTGCCCGATCCTCCCCGCCATCATACTCTGAACAAAGGAAGTTTGAGTCCCCCACTCTACTTGCCCAGTTATTCCCCCCAATTTATCCATCCTACCATCAGTTGTATCACATTTCGGTTTTCCACCTCATGCTCCTGTCAAGGAAACGTCATTGCCTTGATAGTTGCAAGTCTCCCTCTGTCGACGACAGCCCCTCTATTCCAGAGGATAGACCCAGAGGCCCCTGCGCCTTGGACCCATCACCATCTGTGGTGAGTGCCTACGGACCATTTTGGGAGGAGTCATCATTGCCTCTCCGAATGGTTGTTCCTCACATGCTCGACTTCAGCACCTTGATCGCATCATTGAGAATCGCGTAGGATTTATATCCCTTCCATTGTTTGGTCGAAGACCCCGGAATTCCCCCGACTCTAGCACATTGTTGAGTGACTTTGGAACGCCCAGTTATATGTTCCTGTGGATGTTTGGGCTGCGTTGGCGATTGTATTCGGAAGCCATTTAGTTTCGTGCTTCCTTGAGTACCCATTTCAGTTCTAGTTCAGTGTACCATTGCGAGTGTGACACTTGTCACTCTGATCCAGCAGCTCAACAGTTCCTTTGGTACCATATTTAGTAGCACTGCTGTCATTCCAGTGCATCAGTTTTTCAGCTTAGACATGATCAGCCCAGCAGTATGTCCCAGTCGAGCAGAATGGCATCCTACAGGTCCCTCTTTTCGGGCCTCACAGTTATGTTTATGTATCTTTATACGAGCATGGGTATGCCCGCCTCGTCCATATATTGAGATTCTTCCTCATTCAGTATTTGAGGCCATGTATATGTCAGGACCCCATTGATATTTTTATGTTATATCCTGATACGAGCATGGGAATTCCCACCTCGTCCATATGATCAGATGGTTCCTCATCCATTATTGAGGTTATGTACTTTTAGTTCTTGCAGTTGGTTCAGGATCGTTGTTCCGGGCTTCAGTTTGTTTCTTCTCTTCTCCACACCCTAGGAAAACCATATATGACTTATGATGTCCATCGCCCATACATTAGGGGGCAATCTGTTAACACCCAAAAAGTGTTCACTACCTCATCCACCCCACTACATGGCTCATTTGTCCATTTTCCTACCATATTTCCTTCAAAAACCGATAAAACCACCAAAAAGCCTCCAAAAGGTCTAAAATGCCTCCAAAAGGCCATAAAACCATCAATAAAGCCTTTTTTCCTCCAAAAATATCCAAAATTCCTCTAAAATAGCAAAAATCCCCAAAAGGGAAGAAAAAATATAAAATAATGAGGAAAAGGAGGAAAAACCCCTAAACAGTTGCCCTAAACCATATGGTTTCCAAAACCATGGGCCAGTACTCCACCACTAAAAAACTATAAATAGGTGATGGAGACCCCTTATTTAACATCCACAATCATAAGCATCCTTACTCTGCCAAAACAGCTTTGGAAGCCCTAGCTCACCCTTGAGCTACTTTCACCATTGAGAGCCCCTTTTGGCCCATTTCCACCATCGGAGAAGGAGAAGGAGCAGGCAGGAGCTTGGAGCAACCATCTTGGATCACTGCAAAGAGCTTCACCAACCTTCACATCAGAGGTAATATCAATATAAAAACCATTATTTACATTTTTTTGTTTTGTTTCATGCATATATTTAGAGTAGTTCATTTTTCTGTTTAGCATTTTCATTTACATTTTACTAAACTGCTACTAAGGAGTCACTTCTCCTTAGTAGGTGCTCATTCGCACAATCTAGGGGTAAAACCCTAGCTACAACATGCGACAAGCTCAGGCTATATGGCTGAAACTCAAAGTCAAGGAAGCTGGCATAAGGCTCAATAAGGCAGGGAAAGCTCATGATAATGCAATTACAACTTGACATAA
Source organism: Pseudotsuga menziesii (assembly GCA_001517045.1). NCBI lineage: Eukaryota > Viridiplantae > Streptophyta > Pinopsida > Pinales > Pinaceae > Pseudotsuga > Pseudotsuga menziesii. The sequence continues at coordinate 195,685 of LPNX010579038.1, read as the reverse complement.
GGGAGTCCCAGGGAAATGGCCAGCATAAAGTTCAAGAGCAGTATGAAGCTCTTGCTCAAGGACATGGAGGGACTAAAGGGGGACTCCCGAACCTAAGAGAGGACTCACAACATTGGTACCAAATGCAAAAGGGAGCTAACTAGGACACCCATGTATAGGAAATCTCTACCGTTCACATAGTACCACTTCTAACAACAGCATGAAGGTTCCATGATACCATGGAATGGGTTCGTACCTAAGGTTAAAATGAAACATTCATAAGGTCATGGAAAATGCAAGCAGACTTGAAATCCTAACCTATATGTCAGTTTAGACATGATATCTGTGATAGGAGTGAACAGGTCAAAACCTCGGAGAGAGTGTACAAAAACTAGACCCTACATGAACACCATATTAGTCCAAAACAACCCGAAATAGTCAATAAATAATCCAAACTATAGGATATAGGGAGGAATGATCATGACAACAATAGCCAAAGGAAACAATGTGGTAAACGATGGGACATAAAAAGGAAAGTAAGGTGTAGACCCAACGTTCACGCATCCACTACCACCCCCATGAGGGTGACCACCGGTGTAAGACTAAGCGAAAGGAATAAAAAACCTCCATAAATGGAGTAGAGAGAAGAATGTGACCACTTCAAATCTATGAGCAAGGTAAGGGGTTGTGATGCCCCCAAGTCTGACACCAGGGTCCCTACTAGGACCAAGGATGCGTGATAAGATGCCAGGCATGATGAAAATAAAAGGAACCAAACTCAAGAGAGCATAAATATACTCAAGTAACCGTGATACCAAAGGCAAACTAAGAAACAAAGAGCACACTCCTAAGAAAATCTATAGCCAAAATACAAGCAAACCAAGGGGAGGATATGTGAGCTCCCGAATGTAGCAAGTATGTCTCACCTAGGAGAGGCTTGAAACTCCCATACACTACAAGCAGAGGTATGTAACCAATTATTGTGGCCCTCAGCTTCAATGCATAAAGTGACTGTGTTGTCCGACACCAACCTGGTCAGGACACCTGCAGAATAACCCCTACAAAGTACCCGCTCAATATCCTAGGTAAGGAAACTAAGGTCACCTCAATACAATCAATGCTCAAGCAGACAGTCGCAGGAGGGATTGACCGTATGGGTAGGGTAGAAAAGCTTGAAACTCTCGAAAGAGCCCCCAGATATGAATACAATCCTGGAAATATCTTCTATGTTAATAACGTTATGACTAGGGGTCATCCCAATCAATAACTGCTCACACTGCCTCGTGCTTAACTCCCTCTTGAGAGGAGGATCCTGAGAAACACTAATTATACCAAGGAATTTCACACACTCACCTGGACAGACACATACATGTTGTTGTTTAGTGGTCTTGGAGAATTTACTCACAATGAACTATTCCAAGACCCTAAAGCCTAATGTTGTTGGTGCACCCTATAAAAGAAAAGAGTGTAATTCATTTTATTATGCGTTGATTTTAGTTGGTTGTAATTACTGAAAGGGAAATGTCTATGCAACTAGCGATATGAAGAATCAGTAGTGAAATAAAAGTGCATACCATAACAAACAATGCTAAGTGCAATCTTTTTCAAATGAAAAACAGGGTCTGCCACTACATGAGATTCATAACTATATATTCCTTTCTGAATGCCAATGCAATCCTTCCTATATGAAATCCTAAACACAACTCTCATCCAAGCAATCCATTGCAATTACCTCCTCAAATCCATATCTAATATGCAACTAAGAGTGCAACTACTTTGTATTTTTCAATATAAAAGAATGAAAAATGCAATTAAATTCATCTAAAACTCTCAGTCTCTGCAGCAAGTATAAAATACAAGCCCAGCAAGACACCGAGACAAAAAAGAGTAATGCACTAATGGCAGAACAAAAATGATAAATGACTAAAACTACTTTCAAATAAAAATCAATGAAAAAGCAGTCTCTGGTCACAAAAGAAGCATCCAACAAACAACATCAGACCCAAGGAAGACCCAACCACACTCACAACCCACCTAGCAACTTCCCACAACATCAAACTCACCAAAAAGGAGGATGTATGCGACTGTTTAAAGAATAGCTGTGTATATACGTGACTTTTGGCCAAAAACCTGCGTGTATATGCGGATTTTGGCCAAAACCTTGCATGTATACGCGACTTTTGGTGAAAAATACATGTATGTACGTGACTTTTAGCCAAAAACCTGTGTATACAGAGAAGGCAGTGGTAAAAATCAGGCCAAGGGTCAAACCAATAAAGGGGAATGTCAATGGATGAGCATACTATAACATGCAACACATAAACAAGGAGAAGCAAAGAGCAATTCAATAATATCAAGCACATTGTGTCACTAAACCCCAAAGAAAAACAAGGAACATCCCCAGTGGAGTCACCAATTCTGTTACGGAGAGAAATTCCTATGGCTTGGGGTACCACAACAGACAGCTTGACTCCAGAAATCAATCCTTTCCAATATGCAATAGAAATTAAATATCTAACACTAAAGGATAAGGCCTCGTACCTTATTCCTAACGGTTGAACTAGATCACCGTTGAGCTTTCCAACTTCAGCTTGAATTGATAAATCACTTCCTCAACAACAAGTAAACAATACAAGCATACTATATATTGGTGTTAGATCTATTCTAGCATATATAATCAACAATGTATAAGCATTTGAAATCATCCATAGATAAAATATTCATTCAAACATACATTATTGGATAGGAAAAGACATTTCTATTAATATAAAATTAGAGATTACAATGGATACAACCTTTGTCAGCATGTCTGCGAATCGGAGAAACTGAATCCCCCAGTTGGGCCTCCACCACCTCAATCCTCCATCTCTCGATAGCAAGCTCACAAGAAAAAGGAAAGCTTGGGAAGAACACAAAAGTGCTCCAAGGGATAAAGGGATGCAGACTCAAGCACAAGTTCCAGCAACAATGGACTATATTTTCTTTGCTCTCAATTCTCTCTTATGCCTTCAATGTACGAAAGAGTTCCTTATATAGCTTTTCAAAGGGGTAATGAAAGGTTGAATTTGAGCGATCTCAAGGCATATGGAAGGCCATGAGTCAAGTGAGTCAGATCCTTGTCAAGGAAAACTCCAAAAGGATTTGGATTATGCACACATCCCAATGTACATGTTTTTAGGGGTCAAACCCACATATATACACGATTATAGGTTTAAAAGTTGCGTATATGAATTTTTACATGTTTTTAGGGATGGTCTAGGAAACATCAAAGGACAAAAAATGGTCCAAGGGCTCTAAGGAATCTGTAGAGGGATAGGGGAAGGCCATAAAAGTGTGATTCACCTGGAGTGTAAAATCAGCTATAACATGTACACGCGAATTTTTGCCTTAAACCCATGTATATCGAGATGTGTGCATAAGTCCAAATATTTTTGGAGCTTACCTCATAGGAGTCCGAAGATCCTGACTCTTGGCCTTCCATTTCCTTGAGATCGCTCAGATTCGACCCTCCATTACCCTTTTGGAGTGCTATAGAAGGAACCCCTTGGATATATTGAGGAAGAGGAATTGAAGAGCAAAGAAACTATAGTCCATTGTTGGCTCAGTTTTCTTGTACTTGAGTCTACATCCCTTTGTCCCTTTTGTACACTTTGTGTTCTTCCCAATCTATCCTTTTCTTGTGATATTGCTATCGAGAGATGGAAGATTGAGGTCGTGGAGGCCTAGGTGGAGGACTCGGTTTCTCTGGTTCGTAGATGTGCTGACAGAGGTTTTCACGATTGTAATATCTGATTTTATTAATAGAAATATATTTTCCTGTCCAATTATGTGCAATTGAATATGAATATTGAATCCATGGATGTGTTTAATTTTTTATTCATTATTGAATATGTATGCTAGAGTAGGTCTAACACACTATTATAGAGCATGCTTGTCTTGTTTGTTGATGTTGAGAGTGAATTTCTAAAGCAAGCGTAAATTGGAAAAGCTCAACGGAGATCTACTTCAACTGTCCGGAACAAGGTACAGTTTGGTATCTCTTAGTGTTAGATTTTTGGTTTCTCTTGCATATTGGGAAAGGTTGATTTTTAGTGTCAAAGTTGTCTGGTTTGGTACACCCTAATACATAGGAAGTTTCTCTCCGTAACAAGTATGCAACAATCAAAATGGTAATGTAGCTTCCCATTTCCACAATTTCATCATAACTTAATGAGCTATTAGTTTCAAACCCTTCATTGAAATACTTGAATGGTGCAGAAATTTCCTAATCAAATTGATGAATATGAGCTTCTTTAGACTCTAAGTCTAAGGCTTCCACAAATAATGAGCACTTTCTCTTCGATACTTTCTTTGTTGAAGGTGTACAATACGTGGATGAAACTTTATTTTTACTGTGGCTAGCACTATATGACTTTACAATGTTGTTGGAGTCTATAGGGGTAATAACAACATCATTGATGCATTATGTTCTCCCCGTAGTATTGCTACTTCAGTCATGTTGGTATTGTGGGTTCCGTCCCTCCCCTTGGGAAAGTTGTTGATACTTATCTCCACTCCCCTCTGGAATGAATAATTGTCAGGACTATGTACAAGCTACCTTTGATTCAATATTGAATATCAAGTTTTTGCTGGTATTTTGCTCTTATTTTCCAAGTTTTTTCCGGCCATAGTGCAGGTAGAACTAAACAAGTATTTGTTAGACATGGCTTCCTTGAACCAGGGGAGTTTAGGAAGACTAGAGGAAAGTGAGACATCTAGTAGGTCTACAAGGGATAGATCAAGTAGATGTCAGAAGATCAGAAGAAAATTCAATAAATGCATGGAATTTTTTCTCATAGGAGGGGGGTCATGTTCCTATGATTATGAGACAATAGGAGACATCGAGGTGCCCCCAAGATACAAACATATAGTGAAACAATGGGTACCTAGGTATCTTCCTCAAGTCAACACTGGTTTTTGTGTGAATGAGCCTAATATATAGAATTGCACCGTCGTCATTTCATGGATTGGGGTTGTTTTGCATGGATGGCATAAAGGTCGGTTACATAAAATGTACAGAATTGATGGAGTATGTTGGACCCTCTTACAACTACGATGATTGGATGCACCTAGTCCAATATACACGAAGTATGCATAGATATGGGTTGTCAACAAATTATTTACAACTGAAAGACAAAGCTCCAAATAAAGGAGAAACATTGTACATTGACGGAAGGCCAAAGACAGCTGGGAATATTGTGGGGTTTATAAACAGTACACAACCAAGGTCTACACTTAAGCAACCCAACTGCATATTCGAGGGGCGTGAAAGAAACCGTGTCTTTGTATGTACCATTAAATGAATACTTGTTGGGGAAGAGTTGCTTATTAATTACAATTTGAATCGAGTAAATATAAACACAGTTAGTATGAATGTGGTATATACAACAATTTACCCAACCTTTTATTAAGTATTTTAACATATATAGGATTTTTTGGTTAGCAAATAATTATAATTTTTTATTAAATTTCCTATGCTGACTTTGAAGGGAGGTGATCGGGGGTGCATCACCCCAGCAACTAGTATTTTGGTTAGGTAATTTTTAGTATGTTTTTAGATGCAGGGCTCTAACAGGGGAACCTCCCTCATAGTAGATGATACTAGACCTGTCTCAAGGTGGCAGGTATACATCGATGTCATTGTAAAAAATTAATATGTACATACACTTATGTTGTTATCTTTTTCCAATAGTATATTTGTTTGGTTTATATAATCTTATCTATATTTCATGCAGAGTGTTGATCAATAAAGCCACACGGTTGTTGATCAGATGACTGTTTCCTTGGGGAAATAGGTAAACTTGAATGTAATTCTACCATTTAAATACTTCAAAATTGTTAAAATATATAAAATGTAGCATAATGTTTATTTTGTTATGTATTTTTTTGTTTTTATAATTGCGTTCATTATGATAATGTGGTCTACTTTTTTTGCAGGTGTATGATGGGGGAAAGTCCCAACTGTTGATCAGAACACACCATCCTCTAGGCATTAGGTAAACCTAGATGTAATTCTAGGAATCTATCATGATAGGTATTTTTTTTAATATAATTTTTTGCTCAGACTATTACTTCAACAATTAAGCAATGTTTTATATATTTTTGTTGTAGACAAACAATTCAGTTTATGAAATAGGAACACGACAGTGCATAGATTTTGATTTCAACAAGTTATTGAAAGATGCTACCATTGGTTCTTCTATAGACTCGGTGAAGCTGCTAGAGAAGACCTCAAAAAAAATTCATGCGAATATGTTTCGTTTGCTATTCATAATTTCATAGAAAGAAGATATCAAAAAAAAGGTTCAAGTGTTGATCTAGATATCTCAAGCCTTGGAAGTGAGTTACAAAATCATAATATGAATTCATTTAGAAATTTATAATTTTTAAATTTATATGATAGTGAACTTATAATTGAATGTTTTGTATTTAAAGGAATAGTATATGACCACACACTGGTGGTGAAGGAGGTGTTGGGCCCAGTGATCAAACCACTCCATGTACACCACATAATGCACCCGTGTTATTGAATGAACAATCAACAACACGTTCTGTGACACCATTGAGGCTAGCAGAGGGTGTAGTTGATGTTAACCGATGCACAATAGATCGTGGAAAAGAAGAGGTGGAGGCAGGGTATAATACTAATGTTGATGTTGAACTAGCATTTCATGTATCTTCCCATGTCACTAGCACAGTTTCAATAGTGACAACATTTTTGGTGAATGAGGAACTTGTTCCAATAAATATAGAGAATATTCAAGGTAATTATAGATTGTTCAATTCATTTTTTATAATTTGTTTCTAATATACCGATAAAAAAAAAAATTAAACTAATAATGACATGATTGTTTTGCAGGAAATGATGTATTTTATAAAAATATAAATGATTTGACATTGGAGATATTTGGGCCCACCATCTGCACAAGGTGGGACAGACAGACAAAATATTTAAAGGATGAGCTGACTAATCAGTTGGTTGTCCTGATCGAAAAAAGACACCTTTGATACAACAAAGGTCTTAACAAGGTTGGAAAACATATGAATATTGTTCGAGACCAATATAGGGTCCACCTAGAAAAGAACCCTAGGCATGAGCTCCCGTCGATGATTCCATCAAGGGAGTGGAAAGCCCTAGTGGAAGATGGAAAAGAGATGGCTCTGAGAAAAGCAAGAAAGATACCACTAGGCACAAGGAGGTTTGTAATACATTCCACAATGTAATGGTAAGCCTTATTAATAATAAATTTTATATTGAATTTGGAACATCGACTAACTTAATTCAACACTTGATTAGGTTGTAAGACACATCGAAGGCCAAAAAGGTAAGATTGGATAAAATTGGTCGACACAAGCTTGGGATTTTGGTTATTTGATTTTGGAGGCACTGTAGCAAGGATTTCTCCCTGCTACAAGGGCAGGAATGGCTCCCTTATGCCTATAGGGCACAAGAGTAGGTTCCTGCTAATGAAAAATGTAGAAAATAAAACAGAAACGGAAATGACAGAACAGAGTATTAAACTAAAGCTAAGCTAATCTAAACAAGAAAAAGAAGCAAATGGCAGAATAGTAAACTAAATCTAATGACAGAAAGAAGAAAATGAAGCTATGGTGAACCCCTTTGCAGAAAATGGGTTAGCGTTCCGCCTCCTTAAAACCTACAAACAAACCTAAGCTCTAATGGAGAACCTGCAAAAACAATGTCAATAACAAAACCTGCAAATAAAAATGAGAGTTAGAAAGCAAATAAAATTAAGCAAAACAGAAATAAACCATTGGGTATACCTTCTCTTGGGTGGAAATGGGCCACCATTCCCTTGCTCATGGGAGCACCTCTCTTGGTTGGGGAGCAATGGCTCAAATGGAAATGGAGATGGAGGGAGTGTGGGTGGCTTGAGAGGAAAATCTGTCTCAAGGAATCCACAGGTAGCATAACAATATGCAAGGGAGAAGTGTTTTGAGAGTGATCCCCCACTCTCCTTTTATAGCTTTTTTGGGGGTTTTAGGGTTTTAAGCCCTTTTATAGCTTTTTTTGGGGTTTTTTGGGCCTTTAGCCCCTTTCTCCCTAACTTTAGCTCCTTTTAGGGTTTTAGCCCCTTTTTGGGGGGTTTTAGCCCATTTTCTTCATGCTTAGGCTATTTTGAGGGTGTGGAGATTTAATGGAGGGTCAAATGGAGGGATATGAGGGTCATGAGATGGTGTCCTTGGGTGGTGTAGGCCATAGAGAGCTATGTGGGAGATTTTTGGGTTAATAGATTTCCCCCTGATGTGTGAGGGAAGGAGCTGAACGTATGGCCGATGGACATCATAAGATTTTTTTGTGTAGAGGTGGTGCTTTCGGGGTTGGGGCATGGTGGCTTTTGGTTTTTGTATTAATATGGTTCCCATCAATGGATGAGATACAATAAATATGTGACATATACATGGATGAGGTGAGCATCCCCATGCTCATGACAATGTTGAAAGAATAATTTGATCTATGCTCTAAAATACAAGAGCTGATCATATACAACTGATGTTACAATAATGGTTGCCTCCATGTGAGGCTGAATACAATACTGATCTGGTATATTGGACCCATGGCATTCTCATGCAATGCTATATCTTCATGACTGATGGTCCGCTAGATATAGAATGGTACATAGCTATATGGAATTGCTGATTGAGAGTCAGAGTCTCTGTGGTACAAGTATGCTTGCATCAATCATAAAGGTATATCAAAGCACTGCCGAGGCTTCTAAACAGTTTCTCCAACGCAACCCGCAAATCACAAGGAATGCGACCTGTTTAGGTCCCTTGAGTAGACTCACCAATGTGCTAGATTCAGGTGACATTCGGGGTCTTCAACCAAATACTGTGCAGAACAAACCCTATACAAATCTCAACGGTGTGATGATGGAGTTGAAGTCGAGCACGTGAGAAACAACCATCTCGAGAGGCACTAAGGACTCATCTCAAGTGGTCCAAGGAACTCATCAACGAGGTTAATGAAATCAAGGTACAGGGACCTCTGGGTCTATTCTCTAGAATATGTGTGTTGGCGTTGATAGAGGGAGGCCTGCCCCTAATCAATGCAATGATGTTTCCTTAACTGGGAGCACGAGGGAGATAACTGAAAGATGTGAAGCAATATATGGACTGACTCACTGAATGGGTAGGGGAGGGGGAGGGAAATAACTTAATAGGGGTAGGGGGAGTGTGGGAGACTCAAAATTCCTTTGTTCAGAGTATGACGGCAGGGCAGACTAGGCAGCAAATCAAACTGACTCAAGGGAATGGGATCATAGCTGTAATACTGGGAATGTCACTACAGATGGGAAATACTTGGAGGAGGTGGACACTTTTGATACTGATGGGATCCAAGGAAGACACATTGTATAGTACTCTGAACAAAAGTGACCTAATGTGGGAATGCTACCAAACTTTTTACTATGGGGTGGTGTCTAGGAACACCATTATGGTATGATCTCATGGATTTTTGGCGAGTTTGAGAAAGTAAATGCTCGATGGTGCTTTCAATTTTAGAGAGTCTAAAAGCACGAAGACGACTCCAGTGGGGGATATTTTTTGTTGGTAGTCTCCTGTGCCCGAAAAAGGATAAAATTGTACATAGGAGAGCTCACCCACCCTGTAGGGGATGGGAGACTTCTTTACTGTTGGTAGTCCAATCAGGCCAGAAAAGGTTAAACCTGTACTGACTGGATGGTCATTCAAATACTTTTACGAGCATGAACAAAACCAAGTTTTCTCGGTGATATTTTCTTGTTGAGAAGGTTGGAAAATAGCTTAACGACAACCCATGGTGAGCTTTCTTGTGAAGTGTGGCCCCTTCGCCTGAGAAAGCATAAAATTGTGTAGAGGGGTATGGTCTTGGCTTGAGTGTGCCAAGGATGTCCTTTTCATGATATGGTCTACATGGTCCGCAGAAGGAGATAAATGAGACGATGTAGATGCCATTTCCTATACTTAAGTGAGTGGGAAAGGAAGGAGCTGCGCTCGATGATCTTTTCATTTTTTTAAGGAGTCAGAAAAGAGCTTAAACAAAACTCTAATGTGGTCAACCGACTGCGGTGGTATGAGCGGTGCCCCATGTCGAGACGGTGGACAGAGGTCCTAAGGCCATCCACGTAGTATGGACAGAGTAGAAGGCTCTCAAACATACCAATACATGCATGGGATAGATCATGGTAGAGGCCTGCGAGTCGGTGCGGCAGAGGCACGCAAACCGAGGTGGTGCTCAGATAGAGGTCAGGAGAGAATGTGTATGTGTTGCGGTGGATGAACTTGACCACATGTGATGTGAGTACAATTTTGGAGACATTTATATGCCAAATATGTGTAAGAAAAATAAATTGCTTTGTGGACGATGGTCCCGATGTCTGCGTAAGGTGCGGTGAATGGAAAAGACAACTATGTGCTAAAAATATAAAATAAAATCTAAAATTACATTCCTTAATAGGCGGTGGCCCGAACACTCGCATGAGTAGCGGTCAGGAAGTGTGATACAAGTACAGGTCTGTAGACACTTGCATGATCATGTCATGGCTCGTAAATTGAGGTGACTGGTGGGAAATGGTCCTGAAATTGATTTATTAAACATGAGACAATGGTCTCATCAGGAGATGGAAATTTGAGCCTGGAGGTGTGAGAGGTCTCTCAAACTAGTTCCGGGTGACTTTGGATTAGCAGCTGATGGTACTAACCTTGAATTGTGGTAAAAAATGTTGAAAAACAAAAAGGGAGAAAACTACGCTATAAGGGACTCATAGTGGTGGTATCAGACATAGACTCTCTTGAGGTAGAGCCCATTACATGAATTATTCAAGAGGTGACCATCTAAGTCAGCGAAGAGGTATTCCCCATTGTCGAGATGAAGGTCATTGGTAAGGCGGGGTGATGAAATATAGTGTTTTATGGGAAGAACCGATTCCACACTATGGTTTAAAGGGAATGGGGTAAAACCAAAGGCGGTCTTACATATATCTCCGTCATCGCATAAGTGGTGACGGGATAGATCAGGTGGATCTTCCATGACCAATGAGATGGAAGGGAAACTGGTGCTAGAGATCATGTAAATGGTATTGGTTGTGGTTTTTGTGGCCTTGCCCCCAGTCTCTGTTGGAGGAAGAGGGGTAGGCCTGGAGACAAGAGGAGTCTTTGATGGACCTAGAGGTAGGTGCGACATCATCTCAATTGGATGGACATGAGTCAAAACATCCTGGGGCCTTAGCGATAGGGTAGGTGGTTCAAGGTACCACACAGGATCTCCTAGTGTGAAACCCTTTAGATTGTGGGTTGCTAAGACATACTTGCTCACAATCCTGAATGGTAAGCAAAGGAAAAGGAAAATGATCATGTTGAGTGGGAATAAAACCCATTGTTTTCCTGGTAACTGAGGTTGCGGCTGTGGCTAGGGTTGCAACTATAGAAGCAATAGAAGAGACAGGTCTAATGGACCATTGGTGATGGTGGAGACAAGAGGATCCGTAGAAATGGACATCATGTAAATGGACATGGTGTCTAAAGAAGGAGGTGGTGGGTGAAATTATTTTATCAAGGAGATCTAAAACTCAAGGGAATGGTGACGAAGGTCAACGAGAGCCATTTGAAATTTGGGTAGTTCTTGGCAATGGTTGGAGTAATGTCCATACAAGCCGCAAGGGACGCAAGCATGGTTTATCCTCAATGCCTTGTTCTTGACTACTGGCACGGTTGGGAGTTCAACCACGAGGATGTTTTCATTAACATTCATGGCATCCAGATGCGCACGGATCACTAGGATTTGAGGGAAATTTTGAGTTGGATGGCCTTGTTGTTCATAGACAGCACAAGGTGGAACTTGTCATGGTTCTGCGGTGGCTTTGGTGTTTTTACCCCTGGCCCTTTTGGGTTGGGGTGGTGCAAGGGTGCAGTGGTTGGCTTGTGTGGACTGAGTGGAGGGTGAGACTCAATCGCAATAGGTTGCACTAGGGTTAAAAAAACCTGGGGCATTGCTGGTTGAGCTGGTGGATCAAGATACGACACTGGGATCCCCAACGTAAAGTTGGCTAGTCTTAAGGTGGCCATGACCAGCTTGCTCATGACACCAGGTGGGGGAAAGAGGAAGGGAATTGTATGGACTGGAGGTTAGTCCACATAACTCCCAGCTGGTTGCATGTGGGGGTGAGGTTGTGGTTGCATCTGGGCATAATGCTACTGCTCTGAGTGATGTTGCAGCTGTTGTTGGCGTTGTGGCTACAGACGATGTTGTGGTAGTGGTTGGGGCTGCGGCTGCGGTTGCTGTTTGGGTGTAGCGGTGTTTGACGAGACCATGCACAAGTCTGCAATTTGCTTTTGTGTTGATGGTGGTGACACCAATGGGAAAGGATCCGTCATGGTGGGATCGGTAAACAACCCAGGGCCCACATTCAACGGTGGGGAAGATGGTGTGTTTTGAACCACAGTGTTGGTTGCACGGATGATGTTAGTGTGTGTGGTCGCCCCTTGCGGCTCAATGGTGGTGATGGTAGGGATAATTTTGGTAGGTGTTGTTATCCCTTATGGATCATGGTAGGTGAGCTGATCAACCGTCATAATCTTCCCTTCATGGGGGAACATCATGAGGTGGAAGACAGTTGACGCGATGGCTCGCATGGCATATATGTAACTCCTTCCGAGGAGGAGGTTGTAGTCCAGTTGAGTATTGACGACTTCGATGTCAATCAAGACTGTCTTCCCAACTAATGTGATGGGGACATGAGAGAGGATTCCCTGGGATTTAGTGGGATGTCCATCATAATCCCGCACAGTCATGGAGGACGGTTGTAGAATTGGTGATCCAAGATTCTACCAACCCAAGGTAGACATGACGCACATGGATTCCCCCTCATCCACTATGCATCGGTGCACAACCAAATTCCAGATGGACACTAGGATTTGGAAGGTGATAGTGGAGGGCATGCATGGTTCCCTGTTCTCCATGTCAAAGGTGATCAGCTTGGAGTCGGAGAGGTCTACTACCCCTAGAGCGGCTAATAAGTCTTTTCTCTACGTTGGGCATGTTTTAATTACCTCAAGAGTGGACATGGTGGTTGATGTTTGGGACAAATCATCCACAATGCTATAGCTGACTGCAGCTCTAGCTGTGGAATTATTGGTAATTCTGCATATGGGGGGGCATGGTAACGATGGTAACTGGAGAGGTAGGTTGGCTATCTTAGACGTGGATGCTACTGATGAGTCGGCAGATTCGGTCGTGGTACCGTACTGATTTTGTCTAGTCTGTAATTTTACCTCTTCAGTGGTCATGGCTAGCAGGTGGTGAACACTTGTTTTGGTCATGGGCGGTGCCCCCGGAGCGTTGGGGTTGGGTTGGGGAGGGGGGGTGGTTGCCACCAATCCTTGGACTGGAAGTAGGTTTTGAAGCACCATGGGGGGAGTTCCTTGTGGTGCTGGGTTGGGTTGTTCTTGGTTGGTAGCATTGGCATCCTGCTGGACCTCATTCTGAATGGCTTCCTTAGCGCGCCCCATGAGGGGACACTAAAATGTGTAGTGCCCATAGACCTCCCAGAGTGTGCATGGTTGGTTTGTGTGGAACGGGGTGTTGCGTCTTGGTGCATTTGGTCGTGGGGGATTCTAGGTTGGCCGATTTTCCACGGCATTGTCAAGAGGGTTTTGTTTTTTGGCGTCCTCCCTGCGATTGTTTATTGCCTTGGTTGCGGAGCTAGTTGTTCCTAGCTTGTCGTTATTGATTGTTGGGGGAAGGATGGTTGGGATGGTTTTGTTGTCCAAACACTTGTCCCAACGGAGCGGTTGGAGTGATGGTAGGGGCTTGAACTTGTTGCACTGGTGGTCCATATTACATTTGTGGGAGTGGTGGTGCCACAAATGTCAGAATTTGCCCCACATACTGTGTGTTGGCTGCTATGGGAAAACCCGGGTTTACTATGATCAACCAACAACACCCCTAGATCATTGGCCCTTTCGGCGACAGACCACAAAGCGGCCTGAAGTCTCACCCAAAGTGACTCTAATGGGTTGGCCAAGGACTCAAGCATCTTGGACCGAGTTCTGTGGTAATCCCACTGATGGCTCGCAGCTCTCCTAGCTGCGGTATCTCCTCTACGCATCGCACAACCTCCTCACCTCGCATCTCTTCTAGCCACAAGATATTCCTTTATACCGTCGCGTGATCCTTTCCTGCGGCGCGCACTTTCTCAGACCCACGATATCTCCAACCTTATCGCATCACCACGCACGGTGCGACACGCACTTCCCACCCAACACTAAGTCCTTCACCTGCAGTATCGTTCACCGCAGCTCCTCTGCCGATGTGGTATCACCTCTCTGTGATATCCTACCTCTGCGGTTTAGCGCACTTAGCGTTGCTCGTGTCGACATGCAAGACTTAACATACAAGGCTATTCGATACAGCAATAGAGGCTATTCTACGTGAAGCATAAATGAGCCATAAACAGCGTGCCAAAGATGTTAACCTATTTTTACCCTTCTATATTGCTGTGAACTGATTAACACATTCATTCACTAAACTGTAAACAAAGTCCATAAACTGACTGAGAAATGCATAAATAAACATAACACATAAACCAATCGCATAACACTGATTTTAACGTGGTTCACCTCCAGGATGGAAGTTATGTCCACAGAACTGTGTTTTTATTATAGCTCAGGGGAAGGTAAAACACAGTTCTGCTACACCGCATATGCAGCTTAAGATCCTCTCTCTTAGATCTCTTTTCTCTTCTATATTGCTCTCCTACAATATACCCTTCCCTCTCTGTCGATCCCTACGGATCTTTACATACATATTCTATAAGCCAGCTACTGGTTACCGTAAGATTGCTACCACTAATAACAGAACCAGAGCTAGGATTTTACAACAGTCTAATAGTCTGCAAGACACTACTAACTAACAAAATGACTAGCTAGCTCTTCAACCCGCCAACCAACCCTTTTACAATACAAAATATATTCTTATATAGGCAGCCCGAAGGTCTTTCCATTACAACACTGTGGGCCTGTCCCAACAGTAACCCAAAACCTAACTAGTGACAGTCGGCCATATCTGTACTTGAGGTAGCCACTTTCCGTCACACCACAGCTCTCTGCAGTCTTCCATGCTTCCCGGCACTGATCATGGGTACTATGCACCGCTTCGTTTTTCTGTCCTTCGCCTTCAATGCTTTAGCCTCATTGCTCCGTATCCTTTATGAGGGTCGCTGAGCCCTCCTGTCTTCTGCCGCTGCCTTCAATGCAGTGGTTGAGCTCTCTCTTCTCGGCCGCTCAGGTACCGTTGCCTTCTTGACTTTTATATCTTAAAAGTCATGGTTTTCGGCTCTGCTCTCTAGCTAGAAACGTGCTACGGCGTCGTAGCTCTGTCTTAACTTCTTTCCTCCAAAACTTATATTTCCGCCAAAACTAGCAGCTTCTTCTGTAGCTGAGGGGCCTTGCTCCAACAGTCCCCTAACACTTACTTGTGGCTCATCCTTGAGCCACCTGCAGCGGGCTTCTCCTACTGTAGCTTTGCCTTGGCTTCTTGTGAAACCCTGTGCAACCTGTCACGAAGTCCTGTGACTTCCTTCTACATCACCTCAACACTCTCTTGTGCCGATTCAAGCAAAGCTTGACTAATACTGGTGTCTTCTATGGCGTCAGTTTTCTCCCTGGTGGTAGTGAACTCCTTCATTTTCTGTTCAACCGTATCAACTATCTCTGCGATTTTCTCTTGGTACGGTTGAAGCAGGTCATTAATGTGCATCTCCTTGGTTCTTAATTGCTGCGCTTCCTGTTGCAAACAGTTCATCTCCTTTGTCTTCCTCATCTTTTGAAGAGCTTCCAGGCCCTTAATTTATTCTTTCATTGTCGGAGCAGTATTCTCTATCTACTGAATACTTTGCTGGATTTGTACTTTCTCTGGTGGCTCATCTAACTTAGCCCATGTGTTCGTCGCATCGGTTAGTACTAATCGTGCTTCGTCGATGCGAGATTGCATCTGTGCAGAAGTGAGTCGAAGGGCTTCTACTTGCGATTTTTGTTCTGCCTGGGAGGTGTCTCGTAAGCGAGCCTCAAGCTCAGTGATCTGCACCTCATGGCCTGCCTTCATCTTGGCTACTTCTACGTCCATCCTAGTCACAGTTTCTTCCAGAGCCTTTGCTCTGTCTGCTACTCTTCTTAGCTTCTGCAGAACTGGTAAGGCAAACTCAATGTTACATTGCGGCAGTTCCAATTCAATGCTCTGCAAAACTTGAGAAATATCTTTCTCTCTTTCCTCATATGTTCGTACTTCATCTACCCTTTTCTAAACACTGATAGCAAGTGCTGCATTCTGTTGCTTCAGCTGCGTATTCTGCTGGTAATTCCCGAGCTCTCTACTCTTGAGATCTGCACCTAACTGCTGTTGGATCATATGCAACTGGTCAATATGAAACTCTGCAAGGTTAACTTCAATGGATTGTCTAAACTGAACTGGTGGGTCCTTCATTGTGGTAGGGAATCAGATACTCCCTAGTGGAATTAACACAGTATTGAGGCAATCTTTTGCGAAGCTTTCCTGGTGGGACATCGGCGGTGCCGAGGTTTCGTTGGTGTTCGTCTTTTCAGGTGGAATGTACCTCATGGAAGTCTTCTCTGTAATCATTCTTAAGTCTAGAAGTTGCTTTTCAACTGTGCTCTGGCTCTTTTCCTATGACTCCTTCATCGCGTCAAGTGAGTCCTTCAATGTGTCACACGTCCTTGTTACAATGAGTTCATAGTCATCGTCTGTCAATACGGTCTTTAGAGTTGGCTTTGAGGTTTTCTATTTTTTCTTCTGTTGCGTCCTTGGTGGTCCTTGCTGTGAAGGTCTCTTCTTTTCCCCTGGTAGCGGTTCCTCTATTGAAGATTGTGTCTGGGTGTCTGCGTTATCTTTGTTCTTATCCTGGTGTTTTGTCTCTGCACTGTTTAACGATAGTGGTGCGATATATTCATATTCCTACTTCCATTGGTCGTCGAAGTCTCTTATGACTCCTTCGACATCCCGTGCTGTCATCCTAAATGAGCCAGTAGCCCAAACATCCCGCTTAGTCTTTTTCGGTCGCAGATAGATTAAATGGCTATCTGCCATAAAATTAAGCCGGCTATCATACATGTCCACAATCTCCATGCTGAGCCATGGTGTCTCTTGAATGACCTTCATCAACAACTTATAGTAGTCATGGAATACCATCGCATTGATTGCTTTCTTGGCTGGGCGGTTGGTCTCCCATAAGCTGGCATAGCGCACTCCTTTGGGTGCACCACCTGCTATCTGTGGAAACTGGGTATGGGGTGGCTCCTTCCATCTGACAAATGCACAAAGTATAAGCAACCATGAAAAATGGAAAGGGTCATTGGCTTCATCCTGAGCTGCCAAGCAATCTGCTTGCAGCATGTTTAATAAGAATAGAGACCAATTGAACTGTTCCCCCTCTGTGACCTGTATGGCCAAGTAAATTACGGATCCTGTAACTTCTTTTGGTCGAACCTTTGTTAGCAGTCTGCCCGCGAGCAGACTGGCGGTGAATCTAAGTGTCTCATTTGGTATGCTTGAAATGTAATAACCCCGTCCTCCTCTCTGTAGCTGATACTTAGTTACTAGGGCTTGTGGTAACTTGGAGTCCTTTATTTTTCCTGTTGTCTGTATATCAGGGTGTCTACCCGTCTTGGACAGGCCGGTGATACGATGTATCAAATCAATGTTCAGGTCTACCTTGTTGCCTAGCTAGAGGTACCCTCCGTGTACACAAGAAAGTAAAATGAGCACCATGGCATTAACCTCTACACCTCGTCCAAAATGAGGTAATCTCAGCAAATTGAGCAGTCCTGACCGCTCAAGAATTTGGACATGCGGCAGGGGAACACATTCATCTCTCCCTGTCCTTATGTTCTTCTCAATCTTCAGATAGCTATCCATCTTGAACTGAGGATATGTCTTACCCTCTTCCAGGTTATAGTCTACAAATTTAACAACAGCAGCATATCCTACTAGATCTCCATTTTCCTTTACTCGAGAATCAATGGGTGGTATGGGAACAGTATACTTAGCATTCTTAGAAATTTTTGGTGCTGGTGCGCCTTCAACTCGTGGTATCATGTAGTCTGTTCCACTGTGAACTTCTTCCTTATGCTCTGAACCAGATTCATCGTTGACCTGAGATTGGCTCCTCGTTTGTGGTTGCTGTCTGGTCTATGACGAACTTGGCAAAGCACTCTTTGGTGGCGTTGTCATAGCTCCGGCAAGGCTGTAACGTTGAAATATTCTCAAAATGTTTGCTATCGGTTCGTCCTCAGACATAACCCACTCAGTACAAAATGGTGGATGTGCACTGGCTGCAACTTCTGAAAATCACAGCACTCTGTAACCACTTAGCTCTGGACACAGAACTCCTAACAACTTAACTCTATGGCTCTTGGTTTTTCTGCAAATTTAACCGTCTCAATTGAATACTTTCTGCTTTTATGCCCAATACGATAATCCTGGATGCAACGGTCATCTAGACTGGACCCGTCGGTCGTCATTAATGCCTGGACAAGACCACACCCGCCATCCGATCCCTAATAAATGTGGAAATCTGATCGAATTTCCCTCGAAACATGTGTGCACAGGCATCGATCTCGTCGAAGATTCGCCAAATCTAGAAAAATTAATTATACTGCTGCCAAATCTACGGTAAGATATACGGATCATTACCTCATTAACTACCTATCAGCTGCTGACTTGACTGGCCTTTGTCGATTGCAAAACTGAGTATGTGGCATGGGGAAACATCGCGCTGCTGCGATGCCACTCCGCATCACCTGCATAAAACAATTTTTTATTTTTTTTTTCGGTGTAGACTTGTCCCCGGTGCGATGCCTCCTTTCAACTACACTGGACATCTACACCGCTTAGACTGGTTAAGAGGCGGGGTGGCTATCACTATAGGGCTTAAGCTTACTGCCATTAATCCATGTGGGAAAATGCTCCCCATTCAGTTGGCTGAGCTGAACGGCACCTCCCTCTGTGACTTGCTGTATCTGATATGGCCCCAACCAATGTGTCTTGAACTTCCATAGAAACTTAATGAATTTGCTGTCATAGAGGAGCACTAGGTCTCCGATCTTGAAAGTCTTGTTCTTGATGTGTCTGTCATGCCAAGTTTTTTCTCGTGCCTTATGCACTTTCTGATGGAATATGGTGATGAATCTGTCTTCTTCTAAGGCAAGAAGTTGTGCTAACCTTTCCTCGACTGTGTCTGTATCAGTCATCTCGGTAATTTGGGCGATTCTTAAACTGGGAAGAATATACTCCATAGGCATAACAGCCTCCTTTCCATACACCAAGCTGAAAGGTGTGTGTCCTGTAAGTTTCTTGCATGTGGTCCTGTATGCCCATAATACAGCGTTAACTCTGAGGTCCCAATCATTCCTCTGGCTATTGCATATCTTAGTAAGAGCATTTTCTAAAATCTTATTAAAGGCCTCCACTGTACCATTAGCCTGTGGGTGGTAGGGAGTGCTCTTATGGTGCTGGATCTGGAATTATTCTGTCAATCCCTCGATAGTGCTATTCAAGAAATGTGTGCCTTGATCACTCATCAAAATTACTGGGCATCCAAACCTACTGATGATGTTTTCGAAAAGGAACTGTGCAGCTGTAGCAGCATCACAATTTCTTACTGCTTTGGCCTCTGCCCATATGGTGAGGTACTCTGTTCTAGTGATAATATATCTCGCACCAGTGCGCTTCCCTGGTGGGTTGATAGGACCCACAAAATCTATAGCCCATTTGTCAAATGCGTGCAACGTGACCTGCGGTTGAAGTGGCATTTCATAGCGTCGCGAGCGTTTTCCTACCCTTTGGCAGATATCGCAGCATCTGAAAAAGTCCTTGGTGTCTTTATGCAATGTAGGCCACCATAATCCTTCCTCTAGGATTTTCTGCACAGTCGGCTTTCCTGCGAAATGACCTCCTACGGTTCCTGAATGTGCTTCTCTGATGATAGCGTCTTTTTCATGCGGCATCACACATCTGTGCAGAACTTCATCCAAACCTAACTTGTATAGTTGTCCTGCGATGAGGGTGAAGTCTGCTGCTTTAACAACCAACTGCTTCTTTTGCTGCTTAGTAAACTCATCAGGGGTTACTCCCGTAGTGAGAAATTGAATAATATCAGCATAGTACTCATCTGCGATCTGGATGGAGAACAACGGCGCATCCGGTAGATTGTCATATAGGTTACTTGGCTCTTCTCCTGAGTCTATCCATGACAAATGATTAGGTCCTGCATTTAGTCTTCCTGGTTTCACAATGATTTCAAAATCATACTCCTGAAAGAGGAGTAACCATCTACAGATTCTCCCCCCTAACACTGGATTATTGACCAAATACTTTAACGCGGAATGGTCAGTAAACATCTTGAACGGGGCACCCAACAGGTAGTGCCTGTTAACACCTAAAAAGTGTTCACTACCTCATCTACCCCATTACATGGCTCATTTGTCCATTTTCCTACCATATTTCCTTCAAAAACCCATAAAACCACCAAAAAGCCTCCAAAAGGCCTAAAATGCCTCCAAAAGGCCATAAAACAACCAACAAGCCTCCAAAAGGCCATAAAACCACTAAAAAGCCTCCAAAAGGTCTAAAATTCCTCCAAAAGGCCATAAAACCATCAAGAAAGCTTTTTTTCCTCCAAAAATATCCAAAATTCCTCTAAAATAGCAAAAATCCCTAAAAAGGGAAGAAAAAATATAAAATAATGAGGAAAAGGAGGAAAAAACCCTATACAGCTGCCCTAAACCACATGGTTTCCAAAACCATGGGCCAGCACTCCACCACTAAAAAACTATAAATAAGTGATGGAGACCCCTTATTTCACATCCACAATCATAAGCATCCTTACTCTCCCAAAACAGCTCTAGAAGCCCTAGCTCACCCTTCAGCTACTTTCACCATTGAGAGCCCCTTTTGGCCCATTTCCACCATTGGAGAAGGAGAAGGAGCAAGCTGGAGCTTGGAGCAACTGTCTTGGATCACTGCAAAGAGCTTCACCAACCTTCACATCGGAGGTAATATCAATATAAAAACCATTCCTTACATTTTGTTGTTTTGTTCCATGCATATATTTAGAGTAGTTTGTTTTTCTGTTTAGCATTTTCATTTACATTTTACTAAACTGCTACTAACGAGTCACTTCTCCTTAGTAGGTGCTCATTCACACAAGCTAGGGGTAAAACCCTAGCTACAGTTTTGGCGACTCCGCTGGTTTTCTTTTGAATCTCTGTTTTCAGTTTAAAAAATTATTTAGCTTTTTCCTTTCAGCTGTCCCTTTCGGCCGCCGTAAACCGCATTTTTTACCTCTGCAGTCATGTCCTAACTGTGTCTTTCAGGCCTTTACCTGCGACCTGACCGCGGCTATCGGACCGTCTCCGGCGCCCTGCTGGCGGATTCAAGTCTGTTACCTGCGATCCGACCGCGTCTATTCAACCTGTTTGCTGCGATCTGGCTGCGCCTGTCGGCCATTTTCCTGCATCTCGACCGCGAATTTCCTCCCATTTTCTGCGACCCGAACGCGGCTTCCATCCCCCTCACTGTGACCCGACCGCAATTTTCAGCCCCTTCCCTGCGATCAGACCGCCTCTGTCGGCCAGAAAGCCGCGACCTGTCCGCGCCTTTTTTTTTTCAAACCCGCGGTCCGACCGCCCGATTTCACCACAAACCCACGGTCCTGTTTTTGAACCCATCCCATTTGCTGCAATATTTTCTGCATCTGCACAGCCATCTGTTCTACCTGCAGCCCTACTTCCTTACAGCCTTTTCTGCAACATCATTTCTGTTCCATTTTACAGAATCTGTTTGAAATTTCAGCATTTTAATTCAGAAAATTTTGCATGTTAAAGTTGTGGATTCAATATTATTGTTAGAAGGTTGCCCCTTTGTGTGGCACTTCTATTTCGGGTTCATCGCCTCACAAGCACACACTCTGTCACCTAATTCAAGTGAGCCGTAAAAAACTACTTAACTCAACCAATATTCTAACCCCACTTGGGGAACACAAAAGAATCTTTGTAGTTAGGTAGGATCAGGGGGATAGGCTTCCAATAACACCCCTCGGTTACTTACACTTGAGACATAGTTGTTGTCCAACTAGGGAACCAAAATCCCCTAGTACTTTTTGGCACGGTCACCACCAGTTTACTAGAGGACCTCTCCCTTAGGAGGGTTGAAGTCGCGAGATTGGTTCCGGAGGCCTGAGTGGAATACCGCACTCCATTCAGTAACTGAAGGGCTACCTTTCACAGTTCTCGGGATATCCCTGTATAGGGGTATTGCGGTAAAAGGACCAAACGACAGATTAACCTTTTTGGACGTGTCATGAATGGGATATCTTAGTTGCCATTCTTCTAGGATTCACTTCCCGGTGTCCCTCCTGGTAGGGGGATATCTTAGCCACTTGGCTTTCCTATTCATATTGTCTGACTTGGATTTCATCACCTTGCAGAGGATATGTCTAGTTGAGTCAGAATACTTTTAGTTAGGTGTTTGCATGCTCCCTTACCTCCTTTTGGTCTAGTGAGTCCACCATTTTTTATTTTTAGGAAACCTGCTGCTTGTTGGTATTCTGACCATTTCTGTTGACGCTCCACCTATTGTAGCACAGCTGTTACATTGGGTGTTTTGAGTTGGTTGTTGGCCTGAGTGCCCTTTTTTTTGAGCTCTCCTTCTACACACTCGGTTGCGTTAGGATTTTTGAGCTGTTTTTCACCCACCTCAACCCACAGAGATTTGACACCATCTGTCACCATTGAGTCTCCGAGACATTCTCGGCACCTCAGGGGCGAACCCCCACAGCACAATTCACTTGACACCACCCGTCATCGACACAGATCATCTTCACTTGATACCACTTATCATAGATCTCGAGCCTTGTCACTTGACTCCACTCGTCAGCGGCATCTGACTCCGTCACCAGATAGTGATGCCCCTTATTTTACTTCTGATTCTGAGCCAGAGTCTGAGAACCTCATTTACACTGCCCCTACTAGCCCCATGGCTGGCGTGACTTCCACTCCTGTCTTGGTAGAGATCGTTGGTGGCACATCCACCACTACACCAGTTACCACACCCGCTTTGGGTATGCCCTCCACGGGGCCCCCATCTACCGCTCCCCTCATGGCACCTATTCCCGTAGCGGGAATACCTATTCCCACTCCATCAGTGGTTCACACTACCCCATGGTGGTGCAGGACCATCCTATACCACCTTAGTTCCCCCACTTGGGGGCAACCTCCCTAACACTACCCCTCCACTTGGGGCCATTGACCCCAACTTTGACCAACCCACTACCGTGTCACAACATTCTTCTAGTTTGCCATTCATGGCTAGCCTCAACCTGCCTGACCTAGCCAAATTGACCAACGACCCTATCCGACATGACCCTACGTGGCCTCACATGCCCACCAAGCTCCCCTCTGACATCCCTAAGTTCGAGGCCAAGGCAGGTGAGGACCCACAAAACCACATTATGTCTTTCCATCTATGGTGTTCCTCCAACTCCATAGTGGACGACTCTATCTGCCTTCGTCTCTTACAGCTCACCTTCACTGGCACTGCAGCCAAGTGGTATATCGAGCAACCCCATGGAACCCATGCCACCTTTGCTTCCCTTGCATCAACCTTCCTGCAGTTCTTCCAGTTACCTGTCCGCTATCATGCGGGCATTGAGATCCTCCTATCATGTAGACAAAACACGGCTACCCACATCACGGACCACATTCATGAGTGGCGTCAACGTCGTAGCTTATGCAAGATCAAATTAGACGACCGTATCTTCCTAGATTGGTTCCTCAAATCCCTTCTTCCTATCATTGCTAAGGATGTGGCATTCGAAAGACCCCAGTCTGAAGAAGAGGCCATCCTTAAGGCCCAACAATTTGACCTCATTTACACCCACTCGGGTTATCTCTATACCATTATACCTGACGCCCCTCACGGCGAGTCCTCCCAGCACGATGCGTCAGGGGCATCCCATGCTGCCGACGGCATCATTGGCCGTGTCTCTTCGCATCCTCAACCATTTTCCATAGCACGTCCTACCCCTGGCCCTGACCTTTCGCAGGCTACCTCCCAGTCTGGAATAACCAACTCGTATGCTCCCATGGCACAACACCATTCTCATGGACCCTCATGTCCACTGCAGTGTTTCGTTCATGTGAATCTCGCTTACGCCCCCCTGGTCGCACCTCAGCCCTACTACCACCAGTAGGCTACACCAGCTCCTGCGCCTTCCCAAGCCCAACCCGCTTATTACCCGCCACAGGCAGCCCCTGTGGCAAACCCACAACCAGTTCCGCAACCCTATCAGCAACCCCCTCAAGTTGCTGCCCCTGCGCATCCTCCACCTACATATCATCCACCGCAACCTGCTCCAGCACCTGTGCAACCTCAGAATCCACCTGCTGCCCAAGGTCAAGTTTACGCTCAACAAAACCCGCAGTAAAACCAGAACAACCAACGCAACTAGGGCCAACAAAACCGCGGCAGGGGCCAAAATCATGGAAATAACCAACCTGCAGACCAAGCTGCTCAACCCCCTAATCCCCCTGATAATAATAATGCGGCCCCTACTAACCAAAACCCTGATCGCCCGCCCAAGCAGGCTAAAAACCCCAATTTGCGAACAAACCATCCTTGTTCTATTTTAGGGGTCTATGGCCACTACACACATTTTTTCCCACACATGGAGCGATTTCGGCAACTTTGGGCTGAAGATGCCCACCGCCAAGGGCGGGTGGCTCCTCAAGCACCACCCAACCCCCCACAACCTCAGTAGCCACCTTTGGTGCTGCAAAACCCGTTACCAAACCAAGGGGTAGTAAACACTCAACCGTTGGCTCCCCCTCAAGCCAACGCGCCAACCCAACAACAAATCACTTACGCTGCTCCTGATCAACCCATGTTTGACTCAGGTACCCACCACTTGTTGATGATGTCCTCCGATGAGGTCAACCTCCAGACCCAGCGGACCCAATATGGCACCACCCCTGAATCCCCTCCCGTCGATAAACCCGCTAATGCTCATCCCACTGATCAGGCGTTACGTATACCTCTACCTCCACTAGATGGCGTTCCCAAAGCACCTCGTTTCCTGCTTTGCCGTATCAACAATAACCCCAATGCGCGGGCTGCATCAAACTACAACATTGTCGATGACTTAGCCCAATCCCCCGTAGCCATGTCTGCGTTAGAAGTCTTAAAAAGCTACCCTTTGCAGCACAAGAATTTACTCTCAGCCATTGGGGCTATCGATCCAAATGATTCGAGTTTAATGGCATTTGATTTGGACCAATCTGAACCCCGCATGCCTTCACTTTAGCGTTCCAAGTTTGTGTTTCCGTTCGGAATTTTGTCATCCATCGATGCATTATTGATGAAGGTGCCTCTACATGTGTCATGTCAACCCTCATCTGGCAGAAATTGGGATCCCCCCCTCTCCAGCCATCCACTACTGCGTTGCGAGCCTACGACGGCCGTTCGGCTCAATCACAAGGCCTATTAACTAACGTCCCCGTCCAGCTGGCTGCCAAAACCGTCCTCATCGACATCGAGGTTATCAATGCACAGCTTGATTATAACCTTTTACTTCGCTGCAGCTACATGTACGCCATGCGGGCGGTTGCTTCTTCTATTTTTCGTACCATGATGTTCCCCCATGAGGGACGCGTGGCCAAGGTCGACCAACTCACCTACTGTGATCCCAATGCCCCCGCGGCACCTGAAAATGTTCTCCCCATGGTTGAGCAACCTGTTTCGGATACCACCACCTCATTTGTTTCCTCTATGGGGCCCGGAGTTTACTCAGACGCGCCAATGACCTCAACCTTCCAATATATTCCACCCCCGTCACCCGCCACTGACGTGTCCGACCTATGTACCCTGTCCCATCACACGCAAACTCCTACTAATCAACCGCCCTTGTTTCCTAAACCCCCTTTGGTACCTAGTCACATTGGTGCTACCCCCATCCATACCATTCCTTTCCTCTTCCCTCCATCAGGAGTAGTCAGCGCCTCGGTCATGGCTACCCTCAGCCTCCCTGGTTTAACCTTAGGATTACCCGTTCGGTATCTTTTGCCTCTCGTTCCCCCACCGACACCAGATGTCATCCTGCAACTGGTGCAACCCATTGTCACTACTAGTCAACCACCTCCCGGTATCACTACCCCGTCGTCGTCCACGAACCCCCCCCCCTCCTCTTACCAAACCCATTGGGGGCAGAGGCCCCCAACCTTACTCTGCTGTCCCACCTCCCAAGACAGTCAAAAATCCCCTTGTGTTTCGTGCTCCTCCCAAATGCTCGTTATGCGATGAGTTAGGCCATGCAACTCACCAATGTCCTCAGTTACCGGCATTACAGGAACACATGGAACTGCTTGACGATGACCCCACTATCCCGGTTGTCCACCTTGATCCATCCCCCAAGCCTCGTGACAAATCCCTGCGCACTAACCACCCCTATGCCATATGCGGTATTTACGAACATTACACAAATCACTGTCCCGATCTCCCCGATTACAGAGTAGCTCTCTTTGAGATGAACAATCTGGATCTTGAGACCGCACCACCCACCATTGAGGAGATCCACCCCTCGGTCTCTTCCCCACCCGGAGAGGATAATACCATTTATATGATCTCTTCCGTCACTACTCCCTCATCAACCCTCATCTGGAAAAAATTGGGATCCCCCCCTCTCCAGCCATCCACTACTGCGTTGCGAGCCTACGACGGCCGTTCGGCTCAACCACAAGGCCTATTAACTA
Source organism: Pseudotsuga menziesii (assembly GCA_001517045.1). NCBI lineage: Eukaryota > Viridiplantae > Streptophyta > Pinopsida > Pinales > Pinaceae > Pseudotsuga > Pseudotsuga menziesii. The sequence goes on along the minus strand of LPNX010579038.1, from coordinate 168,850 downwards.
ACGTCCCTATCCAGCTGGCTGGAAAAACCGTCCTCATCGACATCGAGGTTATCAATGCACAGCTTGATTATAACCTTTTACTTGGCTGCAGCTACATGTACGCCATGTGGGAATTTTCTTCTTCCATTTTTCATACCATGATGTTCCCCCATGAGGGACGCGTGGTCAAGGTCGACCAACTCACCTACTATGATCCCAATGCCCTCGCGGCACCCGAAAATGTTCTCCCCATGGTTGAGAAACCTGTTTCGGATACCACCACCTCATTTGTTTCCTCTATGGGGCACAGAGTTTACTCAGACACGCCAATGACCTCAACCTTCCAATCTATTCCACCCCCATCACCCGCCACTGACGTGTCCAACCTATGTACCTTGTCCCATCACATGCAAACTCCTACTAATCAACCGCACTTGTTTCCCAAACCCCCTTTGGTACCTAGTCACATTGGTGCTACCCCCATCCATACCATTCCTTTCCTCTTCCCTCCATCAGGAGTAGTTAGCGCCCTGGTCATGGCTACCCTCAGCCTCCTTGGTTTAACCTTAGGATTACCTGTTTGGTATCTTTCACCTACCGTTCCCCCACCGACACCAGATGTTGTCCTGCAACTGATGCAACCCATTGTCACTACTAGTCAATCACCTCCCGGTGTCGCTACCCCGTCGTCCTCCACGAACCCCGCCCCCTCCTCTTACCAAACCCACTGGGGGCAGAGGCCCCCAACCTTACTCTGCTGTCCCACCTCCCAAGACAGTCAAAAACCCCCCTATGTTTCATGCTCCTCCCAAATGCTCACTGTGCGACGAGTTGGGCCATGCGACTCACCAATGTCCTCAGTTACCGGCAGTACAGGAACACATGCAAATGCTTGACGACGGCCTCACTATACCAGTTGTCCACCTTGATCCAACCCCTAAGCCTCACGACAAATCCCTATGCACTAACCACTCCTGTGCCATATGTGGTGTTTACGAGCATTACACCAATCATTGTCCCGATCTCCCCAATTACAGAGCAGCTCTCTATGAGATGAACAATCTGGATCTTGAAACGGCACCACCCACCATTGAGGAGATCCACCCCTCGGTCTCTTCCCCACCCGGAGAGGATAATACCATTTATATGATCTCTTCCGCCACTACTCCCTCATCAACCAATTTGATGACACAAACTTTCTGTACTGATGAGGAAATCCTCAAGGCTCTCACTGCCCCGGCGTATCCCTGGGATGACATGCACCATCGTTCCTACTTCCTCCCAGGTGAATCCTCCTCTAACACTGCTACCCAATTTGCAGTTGAATCCAAAGACTTCCTTCCCCCCAGGGTCGACTGGTTCAAGGACCCTATTCCTACTCCTGATGCCTTCGAGGAGGGTAACATGGCCAACATCTCACCTGTCATCCAAATTGATATCGTTGTCCCAGGAAGCTCCCTCGAACTCATCACTTTAGGAGCGTCTTGCAGTGAGCAAGAGATTGAGGAATACAAAAAACTCTTCAGAGAATTCTGTGATGTCTTTGCCTGGTCCTATACCGAAATGCCCAGTCTTAACCCTGCCATTACTGAAATGCCCAGTCTTAACCCCCGTTCGTCAGAAGCAGTGTCCCATTCATCCCTCAAAACTCCCAGCTGTCAAAGCAGAGATTGAGAAACTTCGCAAGGCAGGCTTCATTTATCCTATTGCCTATACCACCTGGGTTTCAAACCCTGTGCCCGTTAACAAAAAACAAGGCACCATTAGAGTATGCACTGAATTCCGAGATTTAAACCGCGCCTGTCCCAAAGACAATTTCCCCATGCCATTTATTGACCAGCTCATTGATGCATGTGCAAGGCATGTAGTCCTCTTGTTCATGGACGGTTTTTCCATATACAATCAGATCCAAATCCGAAAGGAAAACCAATACAAAACTAATTTTACTACCCCATGGGGCGCCTTCGCCTATCGTGTCATGCCTTTTGGCCTAAAAAATGCTGGGGCCACATTCCAGTGGGCCATGACCTATTGCTTTCATGATTTGGTCCATATCCTACTCGTCTACCTTGATGACCTTACAGCTCGTTCCCGGAAACGATCAGACCACCTTAACGACCTTCGGCAAGTTTTTCTGTGTTGTCGCAAATATCAGATCTGCTTGAGCCCACACAAGTGTGTCTTTTGCGTTCTGTCAGGACGATTTTTGGGTTTCATTATTTCCCGGAAAGGAATTACTGTTGATCCCCTGAAAGTCCAAGCCATATTAGACCTTCCCTCTCCTCGCACGCTACGACAACTCCAAAGCTTGCAAGGGCGATCCAATTTCCTTCGACGCTTCGTTCCTGATTACGCCACAACCATTCACGATTTCTTGCGCCTACTCTGTACCCACATCCCCTTTTTCTGGTACGAGCAAGCAGAAGCTGCATTTGAAGCCCTCAAGAAAGCTCTCACACAATCCCCCTTGATCTCCCCCCCAGATTTTTCTCAGGATTTCATTCTCTACGTCTCAGCTTCCGAGCATGCTGTGTCCGGAGTCTTGGTTCAAGAAGACACCTCACACCAAGATCATGTCATTTACTACATCAGCCAGACCTTGTCCGGCCCACCCCTACGTTACCCATATGAGGAGAGACTAGCCCTAGCAGTGGTCTTTTCCGTCCAAAAATTGCGACACTACATTTTACTTAGTCATACCACAGCCGTCGCCGACTCTAACCCCATGGTATATCTCCTAAACCGGCGGCTCCTGCAAGGTCATGTGGCTAAACGGGTCATTATCCTCCAAGAATATGACCTCACATTCTGAACACCTAAGAGCACTAAATCCCTTGTGCTTTCCTAGCTCATGATTGATCTCCCTTCCTTTCTCTCGGCCCCACCCATCTCCGATAAGTTACCTGACAATCACTTGTTCAATATCTCGTCTGATGACCCATGGTACGGTGATATATTGTTATACTTACACATGCAGAAGTTCTGACCCACAGTAACTCGTAATGGATGTCGTCGTATCCGTCACCAGGCCTCTCGCTACCTTCTCTTAGGAGATGTCCTTTACCCGCGAGGGGTCGACACAATTCTTCGTCATTGCCTTACACATGAGGAAGTTGAGCACGTCCTTAATGATTGTCATAGCGGTGCCTGCGGTGGCCATTTCTCAGGGATGGCCACTGCCCAAAAGGTCATCCGCACTGGATACTTCTGGCCCACACTTTTCACTGACTGCATCATTGCGGTCAAGCATTGCCATAACTGCCAACTTTTTTCCCCTAGGGCCCGGACACCACCTGCTCCTTTACACCCAGTCGTCACCGTCGGTCCCTTTTGTAAGTGGGCCATCGACTTCATGGAGTGTCGACCCCCATCTATGAATGGCCATAAGTATATCATTGTCGCCGTCGATTACTTCACCAAATGGGCGGAAGCCATGCCCACCTTAAACTGTACCGCTGACACTGCTGCCCGTTTCTTTTTTAACCATGTTATCACTCGATTCGGGGTCCCTAAATAGTTGGTCTCAGACCATGGATCATAGTTTGAAGATTCTGTGTGGCGCGAGTTATCCACCCTCCTCAAGTTTGAGCACCAATTTTCCTCTGCTTACTACCCTCAAGGGAACGGTCAAGTAGAAGCTGTTAACAAAATCCTAAAAACCATACTCCAACGCACTGTTGACCGGCATAGGTCCAATTGGCACCATATGCTTTTCCCTGCCTTATGGGCTTACCGTACCTCCACCAAGACCGCCACTGGTTTTACCCTATTTCATCTCGTTCACGGTGTAGAGTCTGTCCTCCCCATCGAGTGTCAGATACCCGCCTTGCATATCGCCATTGAGCTCCTCCCCGATACCTCCCCCCTTGAGCAACGTCTGCTATCCCTTGAACAAGCAGATGAAGATCGTCGTGCCACTCTCCAGAACATCAAAGCCGCCAAAAATCGCTCCAAAGCCAATTATGACAAACATGTCCACCCTCGAACTTTCCACGAAGGGGACCTCGTCCTCGCCTATGACCAAGCCCATGACAAAACCGGTAAAGCAAAGTTTGAATCCATATGGCAAGGCCCTTACATTGTACAGACTTGCCTCGGCAAGGGGGCATACATTTTAGCCGATTCTGAAGGCCACCCTTTACGCAATCCCCGTAATGGGTTGTATCTTAAACGCTTTTACCCATAACTGAAACCGCGACCTCATTGGTTTGCATTGTACAGTTTGCTCTCTTTTTTGTTTTTCACCTTCTTTACCATAATCTTACATTCATCATTTTTTGCATGCCCACAAATGGACCATCTTCCACCTCGCTACACTGGCTTCGCTGATGGCGCAAGCCGCTGGTCTCCCAACCTGGCTTCTGCAGCATGGGTCTTATATTCCCCTTCCAACGAACTAATTCACCTTGACGGAATATGTATAGGCGCCGCTACCAATAACCAGGCAAAGTATGATGCTATGACCGGTCTCCTGACTGCTGCCCTCCAGATGGGCATATGTCACCTTCATGTGTTTCTGGACTCCCAGCTACTTGTCTCCCAGCTCAACAACTGCTACCAGGTGCGTGATCCTTGCCTATTTAGAAAATTCCTGCATACAAAACAACTCAGCCAACATTTTGAATCCATCACATTCACACATGTCCCAAGAGCTTACAATAGTGTCGCAGATCAAATGGCCAATAACATCCTAGATTGGCATATCAATCGCACCATGTAACACCTCCATCCTGCACAGCATCTCATCAAAATATATAAAAAACCAAAAAGATTGCATTGCATCAACATTTGCATCCATATACATAAAACCATAAAAACACATTTGTATCCATAGGGGCATCCACGTGCCTAATCATACATACATCATGTCGCATCACATAAAATACACAAGGGGAATCCACGTGCCAAACATCCTAGACTACTTGCATCCACGTGCAATACAAACATATCACACATCATAAAGCGCATCCACGTGCGTACAACTAAGACAACATCACAAAAAGGTGCATCCATATGCATATATATATATATCAAAAAATACATGTCACAGTGCTATACATGTCCTGAGTACCCCTGTACTCAAAATATATATATATATATGTGTGTGTGTGTGTGTGTGTGTGTGTGTGTGTGTGTGTGTGTACATCCAAAATGCCTCATAAAATACATGCCGGAGCTACAAAACTCAGGGGGAGTCCCCTGCACTCCCTAATGAGAGTCATACCCTACATCACTGCCGACATCTGCTGCCTCTGAATCCTCCCCTCGCTCCTCCTCCGGCAAATCCTCAACCCCTACGGGCCCCTGTGCCCATACCCTATCCACCAAGACAGCCACCCAGATCGCAATGGATCTGAAATCTCGGGGTTCCCTCATGCAATCCTGAACCACGTCTGGATCGATGTCTCGCCACCCCTCGTCAGTCACCCCCCCCAGCAAACGGTCCAGCAGGGCCCGTACAGACTCCAACGTCCCCTCTGTATCCCAGCGACGCACCTCCCCCCGCCCAGGCAATGCTGGAAAGGCCACAATCCCCCTCCGTGCCACATGCCCTGGCGGCGGCCTCGGGCCCACATCTGCAAATCACCCATTTGTCACTAACAATATATCAATCAACTATCATATATCAAACTTAACAATGCAATCAAACCATACGTACCATCTAGTCCCCATGCCTGTCCCGGCGGCCGTGGTGCCTCTGGATCGCCGGTATAATCCATATCTCTATATGGATAATCATCAAGCGTCAACGGTAGCTGGAGCCACTGTAGGTACAACTCCTGTGTGAAGTAGCTGCCAACATCGCTGCCACCATAGAGGTGCATCATCTTCCCCACCACACCATCCGTGGCTCCCTCAAGCCTCCTGCTCTGATCGGCACCCGTGGCCACAGTGTGGGTACCCTATCCATAAAAAACGCGCACAAAAAGGAACCATAGCAAAACCCCTTGCTAGATTCCTTTGCTGCTGTCAGCTGCCGCTGCACGCAAGTCAGGAACATCTGGCCCCACGCATAATAAACACCGGCCAGTACGCGCTCCACTAGCTGCATCTGACCCCCAGACACCTTCTCCGGTGACTGGGATCCCAAGACGCACACCACGCATGCTGCCATGGCCCGCACTGTTGGCTCCTGTAGATCTCTCACCAGAAGTGCATTTCTATGCACCCGAGCCTCTGGACCACAGAATCACTCCAACATGACATCCATATCTATGCCCTTGGATACCCGTGGCTGTGTTTCTGCCACCCTACCCAGACAGGGCAACCCCGTCAGGAAGTATACATCAGTCAGGGTGAGGTCCACCCTCTCACCCTGCACTCGAAAATCCTGTATGTCTGGCTCCCAGAAACCAACCAGTCGGTTCAGCAGCAATGCTGCTGACCGCATCATAGGTACCTGGGCGAACTTCAGCAGTCTGAATAGCCCCAACATCGATCGTACCCGGTGGTCCTCTCGGACGATGGCCATAATCTCATCTGGTATCTGCCTCTCTCTCCATAGCACCTACGGCATCCTGTCAATCACACAAACTAGACTCATCAGACTCATGTCAAACACATAGTAATCACCCTGGCCCCAACCAAAAACCCGAATAGATCGGTCCAAAACCATGGCTTTAGGGTTCCCTCCGGCGATTTCCGACCGCGGCTATTAGGCCTACAGTCGCGGTTCCTAACTGCGGCTATCGGGCCTAAACCCGCGGTTTCCGACCGTTGCTGTCAGGCCTACAGTCGCGGTCCCTAACCACAGTTGTCGAGCCTACATTCACGGTCCCTAACCGCGGCTGTCGAGCCTAAACCTGCGGTTCTTGACTGCAGTTCCGACCCGTTAACCCACGGCCCACCCCACGTGGACCGTACAAAGAGTACCCTGGGACCCACTACACCCACCCCCCCCCGAACCCAATGACAATGCATGTATGAGTTTGACGGAATACCTGTATCTCCCGGATCTGAAATCAGCCAGTCGGATCGTCCAGAAATGCCACCTCAACTCTGGTCGACAGTGATCACTAGTCAAAGTCAAATAGTACAAATGACACTTGTCATGTTGGGCCCACTTACTATTTATAGTCCATTGAATTTTTTCTTGTTTTGGGCATTCTGAACCCACAGGGAGTCCATTTTTCGCACCATTTCCACCATTGGAATTAGCACGACGAAACCGTCACGATGGTCACCTCGTTGCATTATTTTTGCTACGTCATTTTTTGCACATTTTTTAGACACCGCTAGTCGCCTCGGTTTGTACGCCACTTCGGTCGTTCTCCGTTTTTCACACTTTTATATAGCCGGATTCATTTTTCCGAGCTCGTGATGATGTTTGAGATCATTTCTCGCTCTCACTTGGTACAATTTCAACATTGTGTCCCGACCCCTTGCTGCCTTGATTTACGCGCCACATCGACCGCCATCAGAGTGTTCCATAGTTTTTACATGAGCCCTCCACTCCTGTCATACTGCAAATGTTTCATTATTTTTCCTCCATTCATTCACCCTGCAAGGAGGCCCACCAGTGTTCCCCCCTCACCCTTGTCCCTGGTCATCATAAATGTTCCTTGATTGAACACTTCCTCCTTGCCTAGCCATTCTTTCTGTTCGGTATACCATTCCATCATTTCAAAGTTTTCTTATTGCTTTCAGACTCCTTAAAATTGAAAGAAACCATGAGCATGAACTTTCCTGGGCTCGTAAAATCCACATGACAGTACCATTCCATCACTTCAGAGTCTTCTTATTGCTTTCAGACTCCTTAAAATTGAAAGCAACCACGAGCATGAACTGGCCTGGGCTCGTAAAATCCGCATGACAGTACCATTCCATCACTTCAGAGTCTTCTTATTGCTTTCAGACTCCTTAAAATTGAAAGCAACCACGAGCATGAACTGTCCTGGGCTCGTAAAATCCACACGTCAGTACCATTTCATTACTTCCGAGTCTTGTTATTGCTTTCAGACTCCCTAAAATTGAAAGCAACCACGAGCATGAACTGTCCTGGGCTCGTATAAATCCACATGACAGTACCATTCCATTACTTCAGAGTCTTCTTATTGCTTTCAGACTCCTTAAAATTGAAAGCCACCACGAGCATGAACTGTCCTGGGCTCGTATAAATCCACATGACAGTACCATTTTATATACACACTTCTTCTAGTTCCCTAACCCATGAAGAAGTCCACCCGTGCCTCTTGGCACTATGATCGATCCTCTCAGCAGCACCCCCAATTAGGTCGCCTTTGTTCAGAGTATTCTGCAGTCTCCTACCATTTTACCACAGCTTGAGTCTCCCTCATCCTAGTTACTCTCCCAGATCCAATACAACTATGAACCCCTTACCACCAGTCAGTTTCATATGCTGCCCGATCCTCCCCGCCATCATACTCTGAACAAAGGAAGTTTGAGTCCCCCACTCTACTTGCCCAGTTATTCCCCCCAATTTATCCATCCTGCCATCAGTTCTATCACATTTCGGTTTTCCACCTCGTGCTCCTGTCAAGGAAACATCATTGCCTTGATAGTTGCAGGTCTCCCTCTATCGACGACAGCCCCTCTATTCCAGAGGATAGACCCAGAGGCCCCTGTGCCTTGGACCCATCACCATCTGTGGTGAGTGCCTACGGACCATTTTGGGAGGAGTCATCATTGCCTCTCCGAATGTTTGTTTCTCACATGCTCGACTTCAGCACTTTTGATCACATTGTTGAGAATCGCGCAGGATTTATATCCCTTCCATTGTTTGGTCGAAGACCCCGGATTTCCCCCGACTCTAGCACATTGGTGAGTCACTTTGGAACGCCCAGTTATATGTTCCTGTGGATGCCTGGGCTACGTTGGCGATTGTATTCGGAAGCCATTTAGTTCCGTGCTTCTTTGAGTACCCAGTTCAGTTCCAGTTCAGTGTACCATTGCGAGTGTGACCCTTGTCACTCTGATCCAGCAGCTCATCAGTTCCTTCGGTACCACATTCAGTAGCACTGATGTCATTCCAGTGTATCCATTCTTCAGCTCAGACATGATCAGCCCAGCAGTATGTCCCAGCCCAGCAGTATGGCATCCTACAGGTCCCTCTTTTTGGGCCTCACAGTTATGTTTATGTATCTTGATACGAGCATGGGGATGCCCGCCTCGTCCATATATTGAGATTCTTCCTCATTCAGTATTTGAGGCCATATATATGTCAGGACCCCATTGTTATTTTTATGTTATATCCTGATACGAGCATGGGAATGCCCGCCTCGTCCATATGATCAGATGATTCCTGATCCATTATTGAGGTTATGTACTTTTAGTTCTTGCAGTTGGTTCGGGATCATTGTTCCGGGCTTCAGTTTGTTTCTTCTCTTCTCCACACCCCAGGAAAACCATATATGACTTATGATGTCCATCGGCCATACGATGAGCTCCTGCCCTCGCACATTAGGGGGCAATCTGTTAACACCCAAAAAGTGTTCACTACCTCATCTACCCCATTACATGGCTCATTTGTCCATTTTCCTACCATATTTCCTTCAAAAACCCATAAAACCACCAAAAAGCCTCCAAAAGGCCTAAAATGCCTCCAAAAGGCCATAAAACCACCAACAAGCCTCCAAAAGGCCTAAAATGCCTCCAAAAGGCCATAAAACCACCAAAAAGCCTCCAAAAGGCCTAAAATGCCTCCAAAAGGCCATAAAACCATCAAGAAAGCCTTTTTTCCTCCAAAAATATCCAAAATTCCTCTAAAATAGCAAAAATCCCTAAAAAGGGAAGAAAAAATATAAAATAATGAGGAAAAGGAGGAAAAAACCCTATAAAGCTTCCCTAAGCCACATGGTTTCCAAAACCATGGGCCAGCACTCCACCACTAAAAAACTATAAATAAGTGATGGAGACCCCTTATTTCACATCCACAATCTGTAAGCATCCTTACTCTGCCAAAACAGCTCTGGAAGCCCTAGCTCACCCTTGAGCTACTTTCACCATTGAGAGCCCCTTTTGGCCCATTTCCACCATCGCAGAAGGAGAAGGAGCATGCTGGAGCTTGGAGCAACCGTCTTGGATCACTGCAAAGAGCTTCACCAAACTTCACATCGGAGGTAATATCAATATAAAAACCATTCTTTACATTTTGTTGTTTTGTTCCATGCATATATTTAGAGTAGTTCGTTTTTCTGTTTAGCATTTTGATTTACATTTTACTAAACTGCTACTAAGGAGTCACTTCTCCTTAGTAGGTGCTCATTCACACAAGCTAGGGGTAAAACCCTAGCTATAGTGCCTGAACTTCTGCAGCGCATACACCATTGCTAAGCCTTCCCTTTCAGTTGTGGTGTAGTTCTTTTCTGCTGTCAAGAGCTTTCTGCTAGAATATGCGATAGGGTGGTCAATGTCCCCTTCTCCTGGTTGTGTTAAAACAACCCCTAATGTGATGCCAGACGCATCCACATGTACATGAAATGGCTCAGTCCAGTCGGGAAATACTAAGATGGGTGCCGTAACCATCTTCTCTTTAAGCATCTCTAGACTCTGCTGACATTCCTCGTTCCATAGGAATTTTACATCTTTCTTGAGCAATTTCTCCATTGGTGCTGTAATCTTTGTGTAGCCCTTGATGAACTTTCTGTAGTACCCGGTATGACCAAGTACTGTCCTCAGTTACTTGACTGAGTTGGGTGCTGGAAGGTTTACAATGATGGCAATCTTTGCGGGATCTACCATCAAGCCTTGTCTGCAAACAATGTGACCCAACAAAATACCAAACGGTGCACAAAATATACATTTCTTCAAGTTTAGAGAAATCTGGTACTGCCTACATTTCTCTAACATCAGTCTTAAGTCTCCTATATGCTTGTCAATTAGTACAAATACAGTCCAATCATCAAAATATACTTCTAGGAATTTATGAATGTATTCTTTAAATACAGCAACGACTACTCTAGAAAATATAGCTGGTGCATTCTTAAGACCAAAGGGCATTACCATATACTAGAACGAGCCCCATTCTGTTGTAAAGGTGGTTTTGGACCGATCTTCTGGATGTATTCTGATCTGATGGTAGCCTGAAAACCCATCAGTGAAGGAGTAGACCTCCTGTCCTCCCACGTTGTCTAATACCTCATCAGTGAATGGTGTCGAAAATGGATCGTGAAGCGATGCATCGTTGAGCTTGCGCAGATCGACATAGATCCTGATGTCTCCTTTTGTTTTCTTTTCTTGTATGACCATGGGACTAACCCATTTGTTTTCTTCTACCGGCTCAATGATGCCTACTGCTAGCATCTTATCGATTTCGTCCTTTACTTTTTCTTTGTAGCGTGGATTAAATCTATATGGGCACTGCTTAATTGGTCTAGCATCCTCCTTCAATGGTATCCTCATAACTCCCAGGTCTCCAACTATTCCCTTCATCTCTGTGAACTTGGTGGGAAATAGGTCCTGATAGTCATGTAACAAGTCGGCAATTTGTCTGACTGTTTCATCATTCCAATAGTCTCCAATAGAGGCAAACTTAGGTTCTGCATCTGTGCCAATATTGATCTTTTTAATCTTGATAGGTTCGGTGATTGCTGGAATCTCTAACTGTGGTCCCTCAACATCGCGAGTCCCTTCTGAATCCGGAATGTTGGTGTTGTGAGGATCCTCATCCTCATCCTTATCTTCATTGTGTGGCTTTGCTGCGAAGTTATAGCACTCAAGCGCGTCTTGCAACTGAATGGTCCACTCAGGTTGAGCCTACACTGAGATGGTACAGTCCTCGAATATCTTGATCTTGATTATGTCTAGGGCCTGAGAAACACTTGGATGTTCTGATTCAAACGCGAAGGTCAGTAGGAAACTGTCTGTCATAAGTGACCATGTGGTCATCCCCTTGCGCAACTCGGTCTCTGTGTACCAGTTCCTTGGAACTGTGTCCAATGTGTGAATGAATCTGTGAACCCATTCATCCTCTGGAATGTCCAACCAGTTCTGTTCACATGTCTGAATGTGTGCTCTGGGGTCAGTTTCTCCTGTGTATTTTTGTGAGACATACTCTTTGTCGACCGAAAATTTGATCGCCATCAATCTTTTAATATCATCCCAGGATGCGATATTTTCTTTATGCGCGTACCACCATCTTGCAGGTGTGGCTCGTACTGCAAGGTCCATAGTTGCGATTCTCTGCTTGTAAGGAATCTGTTGCTCAAACTGCTCAAGGAATTCCTGAATATCTGTTAGACCATGATATGATGGAATCTCAGTGATTTCTGCGCCAATCCATCACAGTGATTTACTCATAAACGCACATCTGCGCGCTGAGACTTCCTAAATTTTGTTCTGCCAGTTCTCTAGACCAATATCAGAATCCGATGCACATTAGCTGTCGCATCGCCAACTAATGTTGCCTTCTGCGTTTGGATTGATGTAGTCGCTATGGTTCACAGTCATCTGGTAGAGACTATCCATGTTATGTGCCTCCTCCTCGGCTCAGATAGGTTCGATATATCTAGGACCTTGGTAAGGATCTAGCGGTATGATGACCCGGATCTGCACATCCCCAAAGGTCATTTGTCTTCTCTTTAGGTCGATGACAGCCTTACTACCAATCGCCCAATCGATACTTAATAGTGCTGGATATGATCGAATGTCACCAATGATTTCTATAACTTCGAAGTCCGCAAAAGTACGAACTCCATCAATGTCGACTGGCACCTGTGGCAGTCGATCCAGTGGTGATACTCGCTGCTGATTATCTAATATCAGGTGGATAGGCGACATGGATAACTGAGGGCTACCCATATATTCCCATGTCTTCTTAGTTAGAACGTTCACCTCTGATCCCAGATCTAAGACAACTTCGTCCATTTTGAACTCTCCAATCTATGTTGTGAGTTTCATCTCCCTTCCGGTCCTTGTATGTCCTGTAATATTATGAACAGCGCGGTGTGCACTGCCCGAGAGAGAATGTTGCTGACACTGATCTATGATGCGCTGTATCTCACCGATAGCTTTTTCATTTCTCAATAGCTTCAAACAACTGTGCAGGAAGGATTGTATACTTCCTGTCGATTCATCCTCGTCGCATCTTCCCGATGTGGTAGCCTGCGGTATTTGTTCTGGGCTATCGCCACAAGGTGCTTGCTGCGGTACGCCCCTAAACGGCGGTACCCGCGATCCTGATTATGTAGGTTCATCGAAGGAAGCCTTGCCTTCATGAAATGTCTCTTTATTCTTCTGTAGGTCGAGTGCTATTTCTTTACCAGGAGCTCTACGCACCCACTTCTGACTTATGTTCTTTCCGGTCTCCTGCGATGTCCCACTGGTGGAAGCACCGCTACGAGTCACAATATTGACTCTTGGTTCTGGATTTTCCTGCTCAGCAACAATAAGCTGGATGTTCTGGTGTACCACTGGCTTAGTATCTTTGATCTTAGCTATCAAGGTAGGACACTCCTCTATGGTATGATCATAAGATTTGCAGTAATTACAAGTAGTAGTGGGGCTTTGACAGTCCCTAGCATAGTGTCCTACAACTCCGTAGTTATAACAAGTGATTGGTCCGCGACCACGGCCAAAACCCTCTCCTCTGCCGAAGCCTTCTCCTCTTGAAAAGCCTCCTCCATGGCCTCGTCCTCTGAATCCTCCTCACCGGCCACCATAAGTTGGATCAGGTTGTGGTCCTACTGCTGGACCCTGTGTTTCTGACTGGACTCTTTATACATCATGTTTTCTATCTAACATGATATCATAGGCTCGGCAATTCTATTCATCATGTCCGACAGAGCTGCAAAAGACACAGTATAGGTTCTTAGGTGTCTGTACATACTTCTGAAGCAAAGGGCATTGCTGAGGTGGGTGTCCTTGTGTTTTGCATATTTCACACCATGGCCCTTCCGTTCGTGGTAAGGGGTTAGGAGCCCCTGACGCTAGATATTCTGCAAAGACTGGACAGTTGTCTTTGGTATGACCCTGTGCTCTACATCGTAAGCACCATATGTCTTGCATAACGTCTTTTCCTTTCTTAAGTTCATGTATCTGTAACGTGATATTGGCCAACTGGTTCTATAGAGTTGTCATGCCTGCACTGGTTTCTTCTAAAGGTGAAGCTTCTAGCTTCATCGCCATCTCCAATGCGTCATCCTGCGTCTGGAGTTTCTATTGCATTAATGGCACTCTGATGTGAGGGAGCAGCGCTGCGATAAACCATTCCTTATGCAGCTCCGGTGCAAACTCAAAACTTACTTGGTCTATAAGAGCTTTGAATTTCTGGTCAAAGTCCCATACTGATTCTGATGGTAGCTGCTTAATATCCTTGAGCTCTGTAATGCACTAAGATTCAAACTTAGGTTTCTTGAACTCTTTAATCATGGCATTCTTGACTTGGGAAAGTGTCTTGGGTACTGTGGTATACTTTATGTACCATGTTAAAGCTCGATCTCTGAGTGTAGTGACCAACTGTACAAGTTTAAGGTTATCGTCATTGATTGTTTTAATGGTCCACATAGCTTCACATAGAAACCAATGTTGTTCCGGGTCCTCTACTCCTGTACCCTTAAAGGTAGGTAGCTTCATGTCATCTCCCATTCTATTTCTCTGCGTTGGGTTCTGATTGACTGGATTACTACCACTCAGCGGTGTAGGTGAAGGTGATGTAGCGGCAGTAGGTATTGGCTATGAGCTATTGGATGGAGTACCTGTGGGATTACTCTGAGTCCCGGTCTGTTTCTGTGGGGTGTAGGGCTGGTAAGGGATACCCCCCTCTGGTTCTGAACTATCTCCAAATACAGGAGAGCGGAAGGTTACTTTATATTTCTTGCCACTACGTGTGCATCCAATGTCACCAAAATCACTCTCAAACTCTTGTGACATTACTATCTTTACTTATTCATCTGAAACCATGTCCATTACTCCTTTTTCATGTAGCAGCATCTTAATGGACAAGTTTAGAGACCTTAGGTACTTACCACGATATCCTTTGAAGAAGTACCGCTCAGCCTCGCTGAATCTTTTTCTCTGGTCAACTGCAAATTCTGTAACAAAGCCTCCTAGCACGCTCGCAAGCCAGAAGTCCACTGCTCTCGTAATGGGATTGTTGAGGTTCTGCACGGTCTGACTCAGCTCCGGTGTCCAGACAATGTTTCTTTTCTTCTTGAATGTGTTCCTATCTATCAACTTGGATAACCAGTCGAAAAGCTCATTTCCATAGGTCGCAAAAAATATACCGTGTATATCTGAAGCGATATGCTTTTCTAACCAGGCCTCTGTGCTCAGTTTAGGGCTCCGATTTTCTTTATGGGAAAAATCCCTTAGGTTTAAATCCAGCCACTGGTGAAACTCTTCTCTGGTGGGATTCCAACAGAACATTAGCACTCAGTTGTTCAAAACCAGCAACGGAACCATTTGTTGGCTGCTATGGGCAGACCCGGGTTTACTATAATCAACCAACAACACCCCTAGATCACTGGCCCTTTCGGCGACAGACCACAAAGTGACCTGAAGTCTCACCCGAAGTGACTCTAATGGGTTAGCCAAGGACTCAAGTGTCTTGGACCGGGTTCTGTGGCAATCCCACTGATGGCTCGCAGCTCTCCTAGCTACGGTCTCTTCTCTACATGTCGCGCGACCTCCTCGCCTTGCAGCTCTTCTAGCCGCAAGATAATCCTTTATATCGTTGCGCGATCCTTTCCTGCGGCACGCACTTTCTCAGACCTATGATATCTCCAACCTTATCGCATCACCGCACATGGTACGACACGCACTTCCCACCCAACGCTAAGTCTTTCACCTGCGGTATCGCACATCGTAGCTCCTATGTCGGTGCGGTATCACCTCTCTGTGATATCCTACCTCCGCAGTTTAGCGAACTTAGCGTTGCTCGTGTCGACGTGCAAGACTTAACATACAAGGCTATTCAATACAGCAATAGAGGCTATTCTACGCGAAGCATAAATGAGCCATAAACAGCGTGCCAAAGATAGTAACCTATTTTTACCCTTCTATATTGCTATGAACTGATTAACACATTCATTCATTAAACTGTAAACAAAGTCCATAAACTGACTGAGAAATGCATAAATAAACATAACACATAAACCAATCGCATAACACTGATTTTAACGTGGTTCACCTCCAGGATGGAAGTTACGTCCACAGAACTGTGTTTTTATTATAGCTCAGGGGAAGGTAAAACACAGTTCTGCTGCACCGCATATGCAGCTTAAGATCCTCTCTCTTAGATCTCTTTTCTCTTCTATATTTCTCTCCTACAATATACCCTTCCCTCTCTGTCGATCCCTATGGATCTTTACATACATATTCTATAAGCCAGCTACTGGTTACCATAAGATTGCTACCGCTAATAATAGAACCAGAGCTAGGCTTTTACAACAGTCTAATAGTCTGCAAGACACTACTAACTAACAAAATGACTAGCTAGCTCTTCAACCCGCCAACCAACCCTTTTACAATACAAAATATATTCTTATATAGGCAGCCCGAAGGTCTTGCCATTACAACACTGTGGGCCTGTCCCAACAGTAACCCAAAACCTAACTAGTGACAGTCGGCCATATCTGTACTTGAGGTAGCCGGTTTCCATCACACCACGGCTCTCTGCAGTCTTCCATGCTTCCCGGCACTAATCATGGGTACTATGCACTGCTTCGCTTTTCTGTCCTTCGCCTTCAATGCTTCAGCCTCGTTGCTCTGTCTCCTTTATGAGGGTTGGTGAGCCCTCCTGTCTTCCGCCACTACCTTCAATGCAATGGTTGAGCTCTCTCTTCTCGGCTGCTTAGGTACCATTTCCTTCTTGACTTTTCTATCTTAAAATTCATGGTTTCCGGCTCTACTCTCCAGCTGGAAACGTGCTATGGTGTCGTAGCTCTGTCTTAACTTCTTTTCGCCAAAAATTATCTTTCCGCCAAAACTAGCAGCTTCTTCTGTAGCTGCGGGGCCCTACTCCAACACTGTTGTGTTGGCCAAGACATGGCCTAAGCCTGCTACAGTGGCACAGGTTTTGCATAGGAAGTTGTTGCTCCATACTGGGACATCATTCTAGCATAGTCCAGAGCTTGGTTTTAGTAAGCAACATTAGCAGTGTTGCTTGGTTGTGGTGTAACAGTAGGTGGTGTCGGTCGAGGCTGTGGCTATTGGGAGACCAATCCTATGATGTCGTCTACAGCATGGGATGCCCCTGGTGCATCGTGGTAGGATTTATTCGGACGGGGATCATCTGGAATGACAGTATACAGGTATCTAGATAGAGCATAGATGAGGTCAAATTGTTGGGCCTTCAGTATGGCCTCTTCTTCAAATTGGGGTCGTTCAGATGCGACGTCCTTTGTGATGGGCGGGAGCAAAGTCTTAAGGAACCAATCCAAGAAGATCTTGTCATCCAGTTGGATTTTGCATAAGCTATGGTGTCTCTGCCACTCGCAGATATGGTCAGTTATGTGAGTGGCAGTGCTTTGACAGCAGGATAGCAGGATCTCCACCTCCTCGTCATATCTGACAGAAAGTTGGAAATATTGTAGGAACATGAAGGTTAGGGATTTGAAGTCAGGGTACTTGGCTTGTGGCATCTCAATGTACCATTTGGATGCGGTGGTGTGTTGGAACAGCCTCAGCCTCATGGATTTGTCTACAATGTTGTTGGATGAGCACCACAGATGGAATGTCATTATGTGGTTTTGGGGACATTCCCTGACTTTTCCTTCAAACTCGGGGATGTTTGATGGAAACTTAGTTGGCATGGGTGGCTAGAAATCTTGGTGGTGGATGGGGTCATTTGTTAATCTATCCAAATCAGGAAAGTTTAGCCAAGCCATGAATGACAGATTTGACCCCAAGTTGATGTGGGATGGGGTTGTGATGGTGGTGGGGTTTACAGGTGCATAATGCATCTGCATGGCTGGGGGTACTTGTGGTGGCACCATTGCAGATAGGTCAATGCCCCCAAGTGTTGTGTGGGGGGTGGTATGGGTGGCCAGGGCATTGCACCCATGTATGAGAGTAGGGGCAATGTAGGTGGACGACGCATTGGCCCCCTATGTGGCAGGAGGGGTAGTGTGTGTGGAGGGACCACTGCCCCCATGTGTTACCACTAGGCCAGCTTGCTTGGTCACTATGGGTGGTGGCAGCTGGATAATGACAGTCTACATGACTGTTCTTGGGCCACTTGCCAAGTTGTGGGTGACAGGTTGTGATGTGGACATGGGTCCACTTGCTAAGTTTAGGCCAGAAAATGGATCCAGGTTCGCACTAGCCATGAGGCTTGATGGTGCAGTGTGGAGGTCTAGTTCAAACTGATATGGGTCTGAATTAGAATCAGAGGCTGTGTGCCCCTATGATGGTGTGATGGTGTGGGATATCACTAAGAACAACTTTGATGGTGCCGATTGAGTGTTCCAAACGGTGGTGGTCCCCCTCTCGGGCATGAGGAAGAGTGTGAAGGATCAATTGTGTTTGATTTTGTGTGTGAAACTGATGGGTATGAGATTTGGAACCCAGTTTCAGTGGCTTCCTAGTGGCTGAAGGTGGACTCTCGACCACCAAGACTGCTAGAAGATAGCACTTGGCTTGTTCCTCATAGGTGCTTCTACTCAATTGGAAGGGGTCGTTGCCCGTTTCGCTTGGAAATTCCTCTCAGCGGTCAGCTACTTTGGGGTTCCTTTGGTACTCCTCACAATGAGTTTCTAGGAAAATCCCAAGTACTTCCCACAGTTGAAGCAGTCAGGGACTTATGTCCTCAAAGACTACAGATTTGTTTTGACTTAGTGTAAATTAGTAAATTTCAAGGCTTACTTAGCGTCATGAACTAAGTTGGGTTAATTATTTGGTATGGTGTAGTTGTTTGCTTGTTTTTCTGGTATTTGGTTGCTGCAATATGGTTTATAAATTCATCATGGTAGTTGTGTATGCAAGAATAAACAAAAATTGTAAACAAGTACAGTAACCCTGAATTTTTGCTGGCCTAACTAGATGTCTACCTCACAGTGATATTCCTCTTCAACAAAGAGAAGGTGTTGGGCTCTCAACACAATGGGACTAAGCCCATCTGTAGATCCTCAGGTCACCTCCCGGATGCTAGGTTGGTCAATAGGGAGGACACTTAGTGCCATGAGAATACCTCCTTCTCTACCCCCTCTACCTTCTAGGTCACTCAGTTTTAGTGGTTTGGAACAATATCATGGAGTTCCTAGATCTATACGAGCTCACCCTGCGTCGTATCCCAGAATACCCCGGAGGGTGATGATTGGGTAGAAGAGGAAGGGGGGAGCAAGATGGTTCATTTTAAGTTGATTTCAGTTAGAATAGGTTCATTTTATTAATCCATAATGATTTACTTAACATTTACACATTGTTCATGAAATAAAATGTAGAAAATAAAAACAGAAACTAAAATTAAAAGGCCCAAAAAATGGGTCAGGCACCTGGAAAAGTCCCTTTTTTGCGAATCGGATTATGATCAAACCATGAGGAATTACCTCAAATGGTTGAAAACCCACTTCAGAAATGGGCCCTTTTACCCCTACACACGAGCATATTTGCAAATGGCTCAACTGTTTGGGCCAAAAATGAGCTCGAACACAAGTGAATTTTGAGAAATTCGGTTCGGTCGTTTTTGCACAATTGAGTGATTTGCAAACCACAGAATGGACAACAGTAACTGGTACTATGGCCAAATGCGATTGGATTGGCCTTGAGGAGGCTCAGAAATAACTATAAATGTACATAAACAAGAATCTAAGATATATTTAACATGAAATTTCTGAAAAACTAGGGAAAAAATTTTAAAAACTTGAGAATAAAAAGTTTGCCCAGGGATCCTATGGGATCGACCTGGTATGGTTGCCAGTTCTGTAGCAAGGATTTCTACCTGCTACAGGGGTAGGAGTGGCTCCCTTATGCCTATAGGGTACAAGGGTAGGTTCCTGCTAATGGTAAATGCAAAAAATAAAACAGAAACGGAAATGACAAAACAGAATATTAAACTAAAGTTAAGCTAATCTAAACAAGAAGAAGAAGCAAATGGCAAGAACAGTAAATTAAATCTAATGGCAGAAAGAAGAAAATGAAGCTATGGTGAACCCCTCTATAGAAAATGGGTTAGGGTTCCACCTCCTTAAAACCTGCAAACAAACCTAAGCTCTAATGTAGAACTTGCAAAAACAATGTCAATAACAAAACCTGTAAATAAAAATGAGAGTTAGAAAGCAAATAACATTAAGCAAAATAGAAATAAACCATTGGGTATACCTTCTCTTGGGTGGAAATGGGCCACCATGCCCTAGCTCATGGGAGCACCTCTCTTGGTTGGGGAGAAATGGCTCAAATGGAAATGGAGATGGAGGGAGTGTGTGGCTTGAGAGGCAAATGTGTCTCAAGGGAGAAGTGTTTTGAGAGTGACCCCCCACTCTCCTTTTATAGCTTTTTTTGGGGTTTTAGGTTTTTAAACCCTTGGTCAGGGCTTTAGCCCCTTTTTTTAGGATTTTAGCCCCTTCCGCCCTAACTTTAGTTCCTTTTAGGTTTTTAGCCCCTTTTGGGGGGCTTTAGCTCCTAGGAGGCTATTTTGGGCTCTTTTTTGGGGTTTAGCCCCTTTTCTTAATCCTTAGGCTATTTTGAGGGTGTGGGGGTTTAATGGGGGGTCAAATGGAGTGATATGAGGGTCATGAGATGGTGTCCTTGGGTGGTGTAGGCCATAGAGAGCTATGTGGGGGATTTTTTGGGTTAACAAGTACAATTTGTAAGTATCATATACCCGATACTGCATCCAAATAATAAATAGAAAATTATTTTCTTTTTATTCCATCACAAAATGTAAAATTAATAACGTTATGCAAATATGCGGGCCGACTGATTCAATGAAGTGCCCACTCAGGAAGACTTGAATCTTGGTTTCCAACATAGCCTTGAAGTTGTTGTTGAACGCCGAAAAAACTTGTATGCGCATACACGGTCTTCTGGTTATCCATATGATGCACAGGTATATAAAAAATATATAGTTTAATAAAAATTCATTAATTTTCATGCAATCTATTTGTTATAAAAATTTACATAAAATAATTATTCTATTTTGACCAGGAAATAAATGATCCCGTTCATGTCGATGATGTACACCAACCAGTTGAATATCATGCTCTGATTCCTGGTAATGAATTTATTAATATGCTATTGTTTTGTATAGATAATTGTAGTTGGTAAACATTAATTGTACTTCTCTATATTTCAACTACAGAGCATGCAGATGGTCACACTGTACAGGTTGATCCTAGATAGGATAATCAAGAACATGATGTTCCCACGCCAGGTAAAAGAACACCTTTGTAATGTTTTTTTAAATGAAATACTTGTAATTATAAAAACAAAAATAAATTAATGCAACATTTCACATTATTGCAACAATTTCGAGCCCCTTGCTACAAGATCCATGTGGCGAGCAATCTATAAGGGAGACCGAACAACAAATTTTGGAAGATGCGCTTCTTGCTCATTTTGTAAAGAGAAGAAAAATAAAAAATGACTGAAGAAATTTTGAGTAATTTTTTTTTATAATACAATGTCGTGGATGGTTTTTTATGTTATTTAATGAATGAATGCTTTAATGAATGGTTTACATAATGGTTTTATCGATTATTAATTGAATGAATGGTATAATGAATGGTTTAATGAATGATTTAATGAATGGTTTAATGAATTTTTTTTCAAGCTATTGAATGAATGAATGGTTTAATGATAGTTTTTTTCAACTATTGAATGAATGAATTTGCAATAAATTTTTATTACCAAGTAGATGCATTGGGTTTGGGGAATTGAGAGTGATGTGAGGGGAAAGAGGGGCCATAAGAGCTTCCACCTTCATGTGGTTGGTCCTATTTAGTAGAGAATATTCATTTATTCTCGAAAAAGAGAGGAGCTCAGTGAATGGTAAGGAATTATACATTAAAAATAGTTATTTCTATAATTGTAGTGTTTAAATTTTACAATTGCTATTTGACTCATCTATTGGAACTTGTTACAAATATCCTTGGGAAAAATTTTCATATTTAAGAGGAAAAAATGGTGTTTTGATGTGATCGATGGCCCTATATATATATAGTGTTGTGGTTCTCCATGTTTCCTCAGGTGATCTCTTATTACCAATTGTTTTACTTGAATATTTTGTAATTTACATTGTTAAATTAAACATGTTCATGAACCGTAAAATGTTCATTATTATTGGTGTTTTTATTCATTGAGACATACTACTCAAACAGTATTTTTTTAGCTTCATTTTATTATTTTCTTAAACATGCAAAAATTTATTTGATGGGTCCTAACATGAAATTATTGCAGCGGGGGAATATTTGTAGTATGTTGAAAGATGTTTTG
The DNA here is from genome assembly GCA_001517045.1 of Pseudotsuga menziesii. Classification (NCBI taxonomy): domain Eukaryota; kingdom Viridiplantae; phylum Streptophyta; class Pinopsida; order Pinales; family Pinaceae; genus Pseudotsuga; species Pseudotsuga menziesii. Next base: position 146,542 of record LPNX010579038.1, on the reverse strand, counting down.
AAAGGTAAATCAAAATAAGACAGTGACAAGCTCCACAAATCAAGGTAAGTTGCACAAAAATATTATAATTAGTATCGCCAACATAGCTTTGTTGCATGTACGTTTTGCAAAAATACTTGGGGAAAATATGATTGATCATGCATTCCTAACATTTTATTAATCAATCAAAAATTGAATAAACCAGTTTCTAAGTTCGCAAGATATAGGCCCCATTCATTTGTGATTATCTCATTTTACTTGGCCATTCATTAATAGACCCAATCACATAGAAACATTGAAAACAAAGAATATTTTCACTTTATACAAACTTTGAAAGATAGTAAAGGGACCTCATGCATCAACTTTACCATTGAAAACACCTAGAACTTGCCAATAAAGGAGGTGCATACCACTCGATTAACCCCTTACACAAGAAGAAAGATAAAAAGAATCTTATTTAATCCCATGATCTTGATTACAAATGAGGAGAAGTTGCCTTATTTATACTTGAAAAGGATAACTTGACCCTATTTCAAGTCGACCTACCTAGTTGAATTCTAATACATAGTTATAACCAAATAATTTGCCCAACATGGACATTATCCCTAATCCTATTATATTTTGTAAAACATGCTCCATCCTTGGAAGGGGGTAATTGTCTTTGGGAGACATAAGGTTAATGTTTCTGAAATCAATACAAATGTGAATATATCCATTCTTATTTCTAACAGGAAAACAGAAGAAATCTAGTTTGAATACCTAATAGGGGTGATGATGTGGGAATCCATGAGATTTTGTAACTCTCTCTATATCAACAGAGATACGTTAGGGTTCATGTGTCTTTAATGATTCTATGAGAATGGTTTTTCATCCTTGTTCAATGGACTTGTATGATTTATCAAATTAGTATCATAGGTATTTAAATCATCATAAGACCACACAAATACATCCGTGTAATCCCTTACCAAGGCTTTCAATTTGGAGGGTTAATGAAGTCCCCATCAATGACACCAATTTGTTATCACATGAATCTACACAAACGAAATTTGCATGATAATTATAGGTAGGCCAACCCTTGTCATGGTTGGCGATCCTCTTCATTTGGACTGGTGTTTTCCAATCACATGGGAGTATCATTAGAAGGTGTATAATGGAACCTTATATGATAGTCCACACATATTATGAAGAAATGAAACATATTACAAAACTCCATCTTTGATTGTCCTAGAAAAGATAAAGAGCAAGGATGATTCCAAAGCGCTAAATTTAAATGGTTGAGAATAGGTTTTGGAAGTGACTATAACAAGAAACCAAATGAAATAATTACATCTTAAGTGAAGAAAGAATCAAAACTTGAGCTACTAACTACCAATCATTTATCAAAATTTTAATCCTTGACAATCAACAGTCATAAGACTACTATAAGCATCATTGATTCAATCACATATTACTAATATACTGTATACATTAAATTGGATGATAGGTGACAGATTGCTAAAGATCTCATCACAGTGACCTAGATTTGGTGGATGGAGGTGAAGAGTTGATTCAATACCACAATAAGTTCTTACAATCAAACTTCCTAACCCTTAACCACATTCCAACAATGAATATATATATGATTCTAAATACCCTTTAAGGAAGTTGACCTAACTTCCCTTGTGGAAAAATGAATAAAATAGTGAAAATAAGAAAAAAAACACGTTAGTTGTATGTAACATTTACCTTTTATCATCCATGATTTGACCCCACTTATTGCATGTGTTTTGCACCTCATTGCTATGCCATATGTTTGCCATAATTTGTGCTCCATGAAAAAGTTCTTTCAATATACTTTTTGACCATTATTTTTTCTAAATCTAATCCATGTTTAGTATTAGTATATGTTACAATTGTTGATGTATAATTAATTAGGACAATGTATTTTGTTACTAGTCCTGACCTAAATTAAGGTGTTTTTTTTTTCCATTTCCAAAATACAATTCGTTGCATGTAATACGTAGATATATGGAACATTCCAACTAAGTAGTGACTCATACAATCACTGATGAAGTCCTCTAGGAATGCAAGCAAGGCAGATCTTTATGATGCAGAAAATGCCCTCATTAGCACTTTTTCTTGTATTAATTTTTGGCATACACCTAAATACGTTATTACTTATTACTTATTTATTTACAGCTATTTATTTTCTCATCGCATGTAGTTATATTTTCCTTCTGCTATTTTTTTACGCATTTGTTTGGTTAGTTCCATTGTCCAACTATAACTAATTTGTGTAATTATTTGGATGATGGGAGCAATTGTAATCTTATGTCCGTAATTGTATTAAATAACCCTGGTCGTTAACTGATATTTTCTAAGTTCTGGTGAAGGGGAATAAGACAAGAAAATTTCATTTGATGAAATCTTAAAGGGTGGCTATGAGATGGGAGAAAGAAAAATATTCTATATAATCCTATATATATATCTAAACATCCTAGAGTTATAGATGCAGCCAAAAAGTTCAAAATGTGCAAATGGTAAAAGGTCTACTCATAGAGGTGAAGAATGCACTCTTTCGAGCTATGGTTGGAGGAATGTTGGAGCAAGGTCCCACAGCTATAGGAAAAGCTGCTACATCAGGATAGGGAAGTCAAAGAAGAAAAGTACCTAATCGGCTGAGAAGAGAGAGCTCAACCACTGCACTTAAGGCATCGACGAAGACAGGAGGGCTTAGCTACCCTCATAAAGGAAAAGGAGCAACGGGTCAAGGCATTGAAGACGAAGGACAGAAGCAGAGCGACTGAGGAAGCGGCTCCCATACCCACGATCAGTGCCAGGAAGCGTGAAAGACTGCAGAAATTTGTGGTGTGACGGAAAGTGGTAGCTCAAGTACAGATAGGCCGACTTTTGCAGTTAGGGTTTTTGGGGTTACTGTTGGGACAGGCCCACATTTTTGTAATGGCGAGACCTTAGGGACGCCTATATAAGGATGTATTTTGTATTGCAAAAGGTTAGACAATTGGGTAGCCATTTAGACAGTTAGACAGTTAGCCATTGACTCATTTAGCTAGCTAAGTGTCTCTAGTGTCTCAGTATTGTAAGAATCAAGCTCTGGTTCTGTTAGTACATCTGTAATATCTTACTGTAACCAGTAGCCAACCCCTTGAGCATGTATGTAACAATCCACAGGGATTGAACAATCCGCAGGGATTGAGAGAGAGAGAGAGAGAGGAAGAGTATATTGTAAGAGAAGGAAATATAAGAAAAGAGATCTAAGAGAGAAGGGCTCCTGGCGGTGTGCACGGAATTTCCCAGGAGATCTCAAGATGCATATTAGGTTGCAGCGGAACTGTGTTTACTCTCTCAAGTTATAATATAAAAACTAGTTCATGTGGACATAGCTCCCCCCCTCGAGGTGAACCACGTAAAATCAGTGTGTTGTGCGACTATTCATGTGACTGTGCTTTATTTATCTATTGTCTGTTATTCATTACATGAAATTTACTACCAGTTAATGAATGAGTGAATGTATGCTATCTTTAGTTACAGTAGCGTGGAATATTTACTATGAGTGAATTTGTTAAAGTCTTCTGTATACGAGTTATCAGTACTCGATGCACGATAGTTACAATTACAGTGTTAAGAGATTTCTGCATATTATTTCAGCAAGTTGAGCATAGTTGATGTTAAGTATATTAGACTATAGGAGTCTAAGTGAGGCTGTTTAGCTTAACTATTATACTAAGAGAAGAAGCCTTTGGACCGTGAGAGTCATATTGAAGCCTTACTGCAAAGGATATCACAGTATAGAAAGGCGACATCGCACTGTGAGAGGAACCATGGTGTGAGATATCGTAGGTTAAGAGCCGAGCAGAGGAGATAGTTTGCGCATTGCGCTAGCATCAGCGATGCGATAAGAGATCGCTCCCTCCCAGGACCAGCGAGTAAGAAAGTTCACCATCGCAGAGAGAACCCACTGACTGAGAAGAGTCATGCGACCACCAGGATGCTACAGAACCTAACTGAGGACACTTGAGTCCTCATCCAACCCATCCAAGATCACTTCGGGTGAGACTTCATACCGTTCTGCAGTCTGTCGCCGAAAGGGCCAGTGAGCTAGGGGTTTTGTTGGTACATTAAATGAAACCCGAGTCTTCCCATAGAGACCAAAAAATGGTTCCATTGCCGGTTTTGAACAAACTGACGAGCTAATGTTCTGTTGGCATCCTACGAAAGAAGAACTTAACCACTAGGTTGAGTCTCAGGAGAAATAATTTGCTGAAATAGAAAACAAGAGTCCTAGACTGAGTATGTAGGACTGGTTACAAAAACATATCTTCACTAACCTACATACGATATTTTTTGCGACCTATGCAAATGAGTTGTATGACTGGTTATCAAAGTTGACTGATAAGAGTATATTCAAGAAGAAAAGAAACATTGTCTGGACACCGGGGCTGATTCAAACCGTGAAAAGCGTTGATAATCCCACTTCGTGGGAAGTAGACTTCTGGCTTGCGAGTTTTCTAGAAGGCTTCGTTACATAGTTTGCAGTCGATCAAAGAAAGAGCTTTAGTGAAGCAGAGAGGTACTTCTTCAAGGGATATCACGGTAAGTACCTAAGCTCTTTAAACTTGTCCATTAAGACGTTATTACATGAAAAAGGAGTAATGGATATAGTCTCAGATGAATAAGTAAATAAGTGTAATGTCACAAGAGTTTGAGAGTGACTTTGATGAAATTGGATGTACACGTAGTGGTAAGAAATATAAAGTAGATTTCAGATCTCCTCTCTTTGAAAACAGTTCAAACGCTACTCGAGAACAAAGTCCAAGTAATATAGAGAGAACAGTAGAGGGTATCCCTTACCACCCTTATACCCCACAGAAAGCAACCGGGACTCGGAATAATCCTGTAGGAACTACATCTAGTAGTTCACAGATAGTACATACTACCGCTACATCACCTACATCTACACCACCGAGTGGTAGTAATACAGCAAACCAGAATCCGCCACATAGAAACAGAATGGGTGATGACATGAAACTACCTACCTTCAAGGGTACAGGGGAAGAAGACCTGGAACATCATTGGTTCTTATGTGAAGCCGTATGGACCATTAAAGGGATTCAGGATGATAATATTAAACTTGTCCAGTTGGTCACTACACTTAGAGACAGAGCCTTAACATGGTATATGAAGTATACAACAGCACCGACCAGAACACTTGTACAGGTCAATACCGCAATGATTAAAGAATTTAATAAACCTAAGTCTGAGTCACAATGCATTACAGAGCTTAAAGACATCAAGTAGCTACCTACAGAGTCCGTATGGGACTTTGATAAAAAAATTCAAAGCCCTCATAGAACAAGTCAGCTTTGAGTTTGCACCAGAGCAGCATAAGGAATGGTTCATCGCAGCACTGCTCCTATACATCAGACTTCCATTAATGCAACAGAGACTCTGTATGTAGTATGAAGCGTTAGAGATTGCAATGAAACTAGAGGCCTCACCTCTAGCTGAGACTATTACAGGTATGACAAACCTGCAAAACCAGTTAGCTAATCTTACGTTACAGATGCATGAGATTAAGAAAGGGAAAGAGATTGCACAAGAGCTATGGTGTACCAAGTGTAAAGGACAGGGCCATACCAAGGATAATTGTCCAGTATTTGTTGAATATTTATAAAGTGGGCCTCCTAACCCCTTATTATAGACTCAAGGGCCGTGGTGTGAACTCTGCAGAACAAGAGGACATCGACCACCGGAATGCCCTTTACTTCAGAAGTATGTACATACCCCTAAGAAATTATATTGTAACTTCTGTAAGTCAGTATGTCATGATGAACATAATTGTCGAGCTTATGATCTCATGGTCAAGAGAAAGCATGACTTGTATAGAGTCCAGTCAGAAACACATGGTCCAGCAGTATGACCACAGCATGAACTGGCTCATGATGGTCGTGGAGGAGGATTCAGAGGACGAGGCCATGGAGAAGGCTTTGGACATGGAGGAGGCTTTGGCCGTGGTGAAGGCTTTGGATGTGGCCATGGACCTATTACTTGTTACAATTGTGGAATTGTAGGACATTATGTTGGGGATTGTCAGAACCCTACTACAACATGTAACTATTGCAAGTCCTATGATCACACTATCGAAGAGTGTCTGACCTTGATAGCTAAGATTAGAGACCCTAAGCCAGTAGTACACTAGAACATCCAGCTTATCACTGCTGAGCAGAAAGAGCAAGAACCAATAGTTAACATTGTGACTCGCAGTGGTGCTTCTACTAGTTCGACATCGCAGGATGCAGAAAAGAACATAGGTCCGGAGTGGGTGCACAAAGCCACTACTAAATTAACACCACTCGACCTACATAAGTACAAAGAAACATTGCAGGAAGCTCAACCTTTCTTTGATGACCCTACATCATCAGGATCGCAGGTACTGCTGTGCAGGGGCATACCGTAGCAACAAACACATTGTGGCGTTAGTCCTGTGCAGACATCATAGGCTACCACATCGGGAAGGTGTGAATAGGACGAGTCAACAGGAAGTGTACAATCCTTCCTGCAGAGTTGCTTGAAACTTCTTATAAATGAGAAAGCTCTCAGAGAGCTTCAGCGCATCATAGATCAGTGCTAGCCATCTTCTTCCGTGAGTAGTGTGCAGTGTGCTGTTCATAATATTATGGGCCATACTAGAACAGGAAGAGAGATAAGACTCATAGCACAAGTTGGAGAATTTGAAATGGATGAGGTAATCCTAGACTTAGGATCAGAGGTAAATGTTCTGATTATGCAGACATGGGAACAGATGGGTAGCCCTAAGTTAGCCAGATCGCCTATCCATCTGTGACTAGCCAATCAGCAGCGGGTATCACCACTAGGTCAATTACCGCAGGTACCAGTTGATATTGACGGAGTCCGTAGCTTTGCAGACTTTGAAGTTATAGAGATCATTGGCGATAGTAGACCATATCCAACTCTATTAGGTATTGATTGGGAAATCGATAACATGGCTGTTATAGATTTAAAGAAAAGACAAATGACCTTCGAGGATAGTCATATCTGGTTCAACGCACTGTTGGATCCTTTTCAGGTTCCCAGGTATATTGAACCAATCCGAGCAGAGGAAGAGGCATGCAACATGGAAATCCTCTATCACATGACAGCTAATCAGAGTGATTACATCAATCCGACCGTAGAAGGAAACATCAGTTGGCGATGCGACAGCTCATGCGCATCAGATTCGTAGATTGGTCTAGAAAACTGGCAGGACAGACTTTACGAAGTCTCAGCATGCAGATGTGCATTTATGACTAAGTCACTACGATGGATTGGCGCATACATTATTGATATTCCGTCATTTCATGGCTTAGCAGATCTCAACAACTTTTTACAGTAGTTTGAGCAGGAAATTTCTCAGGAGCAGAGGATGACAACTATTGACCTGGCAGTAAAAGACACACCTGCAAGATGGTGGCATGCACATAAAGAACATATCGCATCATGGCATGACTTTAAGATATTGATGGCGATCAGGTTCTCTAATGACAAGGAGCCCTTACAGCAGAAATATATAGGAGAAAGTGACCCCAGGTCACATATTCAAATTTGTGAATAGAATTGGTCAGATATTCTAGAGGATTAATGGGTTCACCTATTCATTCACACTTTAGACACAGTTCCAAGGAACTAGTACATGAAAACCGAGTTGCATAGAGGAACCATCACATGGCCACTTATGATATATATTTTTTACTCACTTTCACTTTTGAATCTGAGTATCCAAGTATTGATCAGGCCTTGGATGTTATAAAGACTAAGATATTTGATGATTGTACCCAATCAGTGTCTGCTCAGTCTGATTGGGCTATCCAGTTGCAACATGTGATAGAGTGCTACAACTTCGTAGCAGAGCCAGATGATGAGGATGAGAATCCTCACAGCATCAACATTCCAGAGTCAGAAGGGACTTGCAATGTTGATGGACCAAAACTCGAGATCCCAGCTATCACAGAACCTATCAATATTAAAAAGATCAATATTGGCATGGAAACAGAACCAAAGTTTGCCTCTATTGGAGACTATTGGGATGATGAAATAGTAGGAAACATTGCAGATCTTTTACACGACTATCAGGACCTATTTCCCACTAAGTTCACAGAGATGAAGGGAATAGTAGGAGATCTGGGAGTAATGCGGATCCCATTGAAAGAGGATGTTAGGCTAGTTAAGCAGCATCCATACAGATTGAATCCTCGCTATAAAGAAAAAGTTAAGGATGAGATTGATAAGATGCTAGCAGCAGGCATCATTGAGCTAGTAGAAGAAAGTGAATAGGTTAGTCCCATGGTTTTGCAAGAAAATAAAACTAAAGGAGAAATCAGGATTTGTGTCGATTTGCACAAACTCAACGATGCATCACTTCATGATCCATTTCTGACACCGTTTACTGATGAGATTTTAGACAACGTGGGAGGACAGGAGGTCTACTCCTTCACTGATGGCTTTTCAGGCTATCACCAGATCAGAATCCATCCAGAGGATCGACATAAGACCACCTTTGCGACATAATGGGGCTCATTCCAGTATACGGTAATGCCCTTTGGTCTTAAAAATGCACCAGCTATCTTTTCTAGAGTAGTAGTTGCTGTATTCAAGGAATACATCCATAAATTCTTAGAAGTCTATTTTGATTATTGGACTGTATTTGGATTAATCGATAAGCATATAGGAAATCTAAGGCTCATGTTAGAGAAATGTAGGCAATATCAGATTTCTCTTAACTTGAAGAAATGTATATTATGTGCACCATTTGGTATTTTTTTGGGTCACATTGTTTGTAGACAAGGCTTGATGGTAGATCCCACAATGATTGCCATCATTGTACATCTCCCAGCACCCAACTTAGTCAAGCAGTTGAGGACAGTACTTGGTCCTACTGGGTACTATAGAAAATTCATCAAGGGTTATGCAAAGATCACTGTACCTATGGAAAAGCTGTTAAAGAAAGACGTGAAATTCCTATGGAATGAGGAATGCCAGCAAAGCTTAGACACACATAAAGAGAAGATGGTTACAGCACCCATCTTATTATTCCCAGATGGGAACAAGCCATTTCATGTTCATGTGGATGCATCTGGCATCACACTGGGCATTGTCTTAACGTAGCCATGAGAAGGGGGTATCGATCATCCGATCGCGTACTCCAGTAGAAATCTATCTACAACAGAAAAGAACTACACCACTATAGAACGAGAAGGATTAGCTATGGTGTATGCTCTACAGAAGTTCAGACACTACCTGTTGGGTGCCCCATTCAAGATGTTCACTGACCATTCCGCTTTAAAGTACTTGGTCAATAATCCAGTGTTAGGGGGAAGGATCTGTAGATGGTTACTTCTATTTCAGGAGTATGATTTTGAAATCATTGTAAAACCAGGAAGATTAAATGTCGGACCTGATCATCTATCATGAATAGATTCAGGAGAAGAACCAAGTAATTTAGAGGATAATTTGCCAGATGCGCAATTGTTCTCCATCCAGATTGCAGACGAGTATTACGCATACATTATCCACTTTCTCACTATAGGATGGGCACCCGTTGACTTCACTAGGCAGCAAAAGAAACAATTAGTTGTGAAAGCAGCAGACTTCACTTTGATCGTAGGACATCTATATAAGTTAGGTCCAGATGAAGTCCTGTGCAGATGCATGATGCCACATGAGAAAGAGGCCATTATTAGAGAAGCACACTCAGGTACCGCAGGAGGTCATTTCGCAGGAAAGCCGACTGCTCAGAAAATCCTGAAAACAGGGTTATGGTGGCCTACTTTGCACAAAGACACTAAGGAATTTTGCAGATGTTGCGATATCTACCAGAGGATAGGAAAACCTTCACGGAGAGATGAAATGCCGCTATGACCATAGATTACGCTGCGGGAATTTAACAAATGGGCTATCGATTTTGTGGGTCATATCAACCCACCAGGGAAATGAACTGGTACGAGATACATCATCACAGGAACATAATACCTCACCAGGTGGGAAGAGGATAAAGCAGTAAGGAGTTGTGATGCTGCTACAGCTGTACAGTTCATTTTTGAAAACATCATTAGTAGATTTGGATGTCCAGTAATTTTGATGAGTGATCAAGGAACACATTTTCTGAACCGCACTATTGAGGCCTTGATGGAGGAATTCCAGATCCAGCACCATAAGAGCACTCCCTACCATCCTCAAGTTAATGGTACGGTGGAGGATTTTAACAAGACTCTAGAAAATACCCTTACTAAGATCTGTAACAACCAAAGAAATGATTGGGACCTCAGGGTTAATGCTGTATTATGGGCTTATAGGACTACATGCAAGAAACTTACAGGACACACACCTTTCAGCTTGGTGTATGGACAAGAGGATGTTATGCCTATGGAATATATTATTCCCAGTTTAAGAGTTGCTCAAATTACCAAGATAGTTGATACATATACAATGAATGAAAGGCTAGCACAGCTGCTTGCCTTAGAGGAAGACAGATTCATCGTAGGATTCCATCAGAAAGTGCAGAAGCCACGAGAAAAAGATTGGCATGACAGACACATCAAGAGAAAGAGTTTTCAGATAGGAGACCTAGTGCTCCTGTATGACAGTAAGTTTGTTAAGTTTCCAGGGAATTTCAAGACACATTGGTTGGGGCCATATCAGATACAGTATTTTACAGAAGGAGGTGTCATTCAGCTCAGCAAACTAAATAGGGAGCTTCTTCCTACGTTGATTAATGGCAGTAGGCTCAAGATTTATAGTGACAGCCACTCCACCTCCCATCCCTAATTTAGACAGCTTTGAAAGTGCATATGTCCAGTGTAGTTGAAAGGAGGAATCGCACCGAGAATGAGTCTACACACAAAAAAAAATCCCAAGTATGAGGAATCGCATCAGAAACGTTATGTTGCGCAATTCATAGGACGCTTGCAGAGTTCATGCCGACACTTTGGTTCGAGACGATTCGGTGTGAAATCGCAGCAATGCGATGTTCCCCGTGCCATGTTGACCATTTTGAAAAGGGACAGAGGGCCAGTCACTTCACCTTCTGACAAGCAGTTAATGTAAAAATGACTGGTATATGATTTGTCAACAGTATAATGTTTTTTCCAGATTTTCTAAATCTTTGATGAGACCGGCGCTTGCACACAATTTTCGAGGGAAATTTGATCGTATTTCAGCAATTAATGAAGATCAAAACGACGGGTATTGTCTTTTCCATGCAATTAATACCACCGACAGTTCCAACCTAGATGACCGTTGCTACAGAGATTATCACCTTCATTATAAATTCGAAGATCATTCAGATAGAAGGGTTACTTTTGTGATTTCTGACAGTTACAGAGAAATTTAAAGAGTTTTCCCTGTGAAGAGATAACCCAGTTATAGAGTGCTATTTTTCCCCAATTTCACAGCCATTGCCAGTTTAGATTATTGTACCGAGTGGTCTCTGTCTGAGACGGAGCCTTTAGAGGACATTGTGAAGAGATTCCAGCGTGGTGGCCTTAGGTCTGCTATGACGATGCCACCCAGGGTTGTGAAATTAGGTACATCACAGGTCAGACAGCCGCCAAGGATGAGGAGTCAAGCGCAGGATGTAGAAGATGTCATCAAAGTCTTTGCTGCAGAGAAGTAGAAAGACGAGAAGATCACTGAAGATAAGAAAATAGAGCAGAAGAATGATGAGAAGAAATCCACAACCAGGAAGAAAGTAAAAATGAGAAAAAGAAGGCAACGGGAGAAGGGATCTGACCTATCTCATCATTTAAGAGAAGAACAAGAGATTGCAGAGGCAAAGAAATGAAACTATGAAGATCATAGGCAGCATGAAAACCTAGAGAGATTTTCTCGAAAGAAAAGTGAAAGGGGAAACAAACCCAACAAGAAGAACTTCAGAATGCAGACAAAGGCTTGTTCTCGGAATGGAATTCATGGTTTGTATAGTTTTCATATGAAAGGATCCAAACCGAGTGAAATGTTTAAGAAGGTTGGAAGATACAAATTTATATTTTCTTTGGGATGTGATTTCTAACCCAGCTAGAGAAAAGTTCTCGTGATACCATGGATTTGAATCCTTATGGTAGAAAAAAATGGATGGCAGGTCTTGCAAGCGACGAGAGAAATAGAATGACAATAAGGGAAGGATAGGTAAGAGAGACCTATGAACTAAGTTTACAGAAGACTCCAGCATCAATCAATCTATGCTTGAAATGGCACAAGAGTGTGTCGAAGCTATGAACAACGAAGCCGCCGAACTTCGAGTGAGATTCTCAAGGACTTCGCAGGAAGCTAAGGAGAAGCTACAACAGGAGAAGCTAGCTGTTAGTGGCTCAGGGATGAGCCACAAGTAAGTGTTAGGGGACTGCTGGAACAGGGTCCCTTAGCTCCAGGAAAAGCTGCTACATCAGGAGAGGGAAGTCAAAGAAGAACAATACCTGAGCGGCCGAGAAGAGAGAGCTCAACCACTGCACTTAAGGCAGCGGTGAAGACAGGAGGGCTCAGCTAACCTCATAAGGGAAAAGGAGAAATGGGTCGAGGCATTGAAGACTAAGGACAGAAGCAGAGCGACCGAGGAAGCGGCGCCCATACCCACGATCAGCGCTGGGAAGCGTGGAAGACTGCAGAAAGCTGTGGTGTGATGGAAAGTGGCAACTCAAGTATAGATAGGCCGACTTTTGCAGTTAGGGTTTTTTGGGTTACTGTTCGGACAGGCCCATAGTATTTTAATGGCGAGATTTTTGGGACGCCTATATAAGGATTTATTTTGTATTGTAAAAGGTTAGACAATTGGGTAGCTGTTTAGACAGTTAGACAGTTAGCCATTGACTCATTTAGCTAGCTAAGTGTCTCTAGTGTCTTAGTATTGTAAGAATTGTTCTCTGGTTTTGTTAGTCCATCTGTATTATCTTACTGTAACCAGTAGCCGACCCCTTGAGCATGTATGTAAAAATGCACAGGGATTGAACAATTCGCAGGGATTGAGAGAAAGAGAGAGAGAGAGGAAGAGTATACTGTAAGGGAAGGTAATATAAGATAAGAGATCTAAGAGAGAAGGGCTCCTGGCAGTGTGTGCGGAGTTTCCCAGAAGATCTCAAGCAGCATATCAGGTTGTAGTGAAACTGTGTTTACTCTCTCAAGTTATAATATAAAAACCAGTTCCCGTGGATGTAGCTTCCCCCCTGGAGGTGAACCACGTAAAATCAGTGTGTTGTGCGACTATTCATGTGACTGTTCTTTATTTATCTATTATTTGTTATTCATTACATGAAATTTACTACCAGTTAATGAATGAGTGAATGTATGCTATCTTTAGTTACAGTAGCATGGAAGATTAACTATGAGTGAATTTGTTAAAGTCTTTTGTATAGGAGTTATCAGTACTCGATGCGCGATAGTTACAGTTACAGTGTTAAGAGATTTCTACATATTAGTTCATCAAGTTGAACATAGTTGATGTTAAGTATATTAGACTATAGGATTCTAAGTGAGGTTGTTTAGCTTAACTATTATACTAAGAGAAGAAGCCTTTGGACAATGAGAGTCATATTGAATCCTTACCACAAAGGATATCACAGTATAGAAAGGCAACATCGCACTGTCGGAGGAACTGCGGTGTGAGATATCGCAGGTTAAGAGCCGAGTAGAGGAGATAGTTTGCGCATCGCGCTAGCATCGGCGATGTGATAAGAGATCACTCCCTCCCAGGAACAACGAGTAAGAAAGGTCACCATCGCAGAGAGAACCCGCTGACTGAGAAGAGTCGTGTGACCACCAGGATGCTACAAAACCTGACTGAGGACACTTGAGTCCTCAGCCAACCCATCCAAGATCACTTCAGGTGAGACTTCAGACCGTTTTGTGGTCTGTCACCGAAAGTGCCAGTGAGCTAGGGGTTTTGTTGGTACATTAAAGGAAACCCGGGTCTACCCATAGAGTCCAACAAGGAATCGTTAGAAAAGAGGTTTGGTAATTTAATTTTTTTTTATGTTAGCTATAACAGAAATTGGTAGCCAGTGAACTGTCCAGTGTGAGGGTGGATCCTACACAAAAATATGCTAAATTTTTAGTCTAATAGGCATACTTCCCCATGGAAGATCTATGGAAGCGGTATTAGAACAATGCATCTCTCTAATGCATGCTTTGTCAACACAAATAGTGTCAAGTATGTAAGATTGTAGATACCAATTGTTGATTAGGCACCCAGACTAGTTGAATGATTAATGGGTTCTCTTCATTGAGATGTATTGCAATGCAAATTCCTATTGGGGAAAGTAAGAGTTTTTCTAAGAACATGATAGAGAAATATATTGCATTTTGAATGTTTTATTGGATTTTAAAAAAGCTAAATCAAAATAAAATAGCTTTCTCTTCTTGAATAACTTTTAACTCTTGTTTTTCATGACCTTTTCGTTAGAATAATTAAGGTTCTATTTATAGTTGGACTGACATATTTAATAATGCATCAAACTCTAATAAGAAATCCAAAGTCATCTGAACAAGGTTTATTGTGAATTTTAATTTTAACTATGAACTTTGGTTGTAATTGCATTCTTTTATTAATATGAAATTTCAACACAATAGATAGACCTATCTTTTCACAACTTGAGAGTATTCATCTCCTTAATGAGACATGATGTTGGACATATCATCAAATACTCTGTCATGCTTTTCATGAAGGTGTTGTTATTGGTGCAATAACTACTCCTCTTGATATAATCAAGATGAGATTGATGGTTTAGGTATCCATTTAAGAATCGATTTAAGCTATAGTAAATCCATAGACAAGAGGCATTTCCTTTTGTAAACAGTAAGATAGGAGAAGCACGATGACAATGATAATATAACTTTTAATTTTGGCATAGTGAACATCAAATCAATACAAGGGTGTATTTGATTGTGTTCAGAAGATCTTGCAAGAAGAAGGATCCTCTGCTTTGACAAAGGTTAGTTTTGTTCTCAATTTTGTCCCACTTCTGCTACCCTAAACCCTTTCTCCACATTCATGTCTTTTGACACCTTTTTCATTTATTTTGGTTGTGATGGTAACTTTATGCTTGTGGACATGTAAACGAATCCTTGTATGTTTTTTTTACTCTATTAATTATGGGTGTAGGGTTACCTTAATCTGTTGCAAGTATTTTTTTTAATACTTCATATAAACACATTTATTTTATCTATTTTTGTTAGCCTGTAATAATTTTAATTGTTTCTAGATTTGACCAATTCAATTCCCAAACGTATCATAATTTGAAAATATTTCCATTTATTTTAATTGTTTTTATTTTAGATTTGAAAATATTTCCATTTATGTTTGTTTATCAATTTCAACGAGGTCATCGGTTATCTGACGGGTGATGGTATAGTACCGATGACTATGCCACAGTACCGATGCATTTGTGATCGGTTATCTGATAGGAAAGAATGAAGCATCATTGAATTTGCATTATATCTTTGGTGAAGGAGGTCGTCGAATATCCATCAAATCCGACGACCCTACTAAACTTTTGATGCCACCAGTTCATCTGTGGTCCAACATATATTAAGGGATTCGTCATATTTCATTGTGGAGAGGGGCATCACATATTAGACACCTCTGAAAGAGTGGCCGTTGATATATCAATGCTCATGGAGTGCCATTAGCCGAAGTTTTTTCGACAAGGGGGGTCGAAAATCCGATGAGTAAATTTGTTTGTCGTACCTGGCGTGAAATTCCATCGACATTTTAAACGAAATAAATTTGTTGAATTACCAACATCAATATGTCAAAAATTGTACATTTGGGCCATTGGAATTTGTGGTCAAATTCACTTATGATAAGACTATTAGAATATTCAAATCCCAGTTATCGTGGTTTGCATTACACACCTTTGTGAGTGCATGCTCCAACACCTTGTTGAATGCCTCAACTATCCCATTTGCTTGTGGATGATAAGGGGTACTCTTCTTATGTTGTATCTAAAGCTCCTCTATCAGTGCACTAACATTGTGATTAATGAAGTGACTCCCTTGATCGCTCACTAATATATTCGGACAACAAAACCAATTAACAACATTGTTAAACAAGAACCTCATTGTTGTTGTAGCGGTGCAATATACAACTAGTGCGGCCTCATCCCATCTTGTCAGATAATTCGTTGTTGTAATGCCATAGTGCGCACTAGTTCTCTTTCCATATTGGTTGATTGGTCCCACAAAATCCACTTCCCATTTAGCAAATGGCTGTAGCATCACCTGAGGTACTAACGACATCTCGTCCCTCCTTGAGGGATTCCCAGTCCTTTGACAAACATCGCAAGTCCATGCATAGTATTTTGCATTCCCATTGAGATTTGGCCACCAAATTATTCCATGGAGTACCTTTCTATTTGTAGCGCAACCTTCGTAGTGTCCACCCACAACCCCCGCATGTGATTCCACCAATACCTTCTGATGTTCATGTTGTAGGACACATCGCTGTAAGATCTCATCTGGTCCAATATTATAGATTTATCCAGCAATCAGCTAGAAATCCACGACTCAGACAACCAAATGATTTTTCTTATTTGTAGTGAGCCCTTCTGGTGTTGTTCTTGTCACCAAAAATTGAACTATTTTCTCATAGTATTCATCAATCTTTTCTACTCTAGATAGTTGCACATCTAGTAACCCATATTCAATGTTTGACAGTTCTTCACCTGTCTCGATTTGCGATAAGTGGTATGGGATTGCATGCAAGTGACCCATCTTCACAATTATATTGAAATCAAACTCTTGAAATAGAAGCAGCCAATGGCATATCTTCCCCCCCAACACAGGCTTATTCACCAGGTATTTCAATGCAGAGTGATCTGTGAACATCTTGAAATCACCTCCTAATAGGTAGTATTGAAACTTCTACAATGCATAAACCATTTCCAACCCTTCCCTCTCTGTCGTAGTATAATTCTTTTCTGCAGACAACAAATTTTGACTAACGAAAGAAATCAGGTGATCAATATCACCTTTTCTCGGTTGTGCCAACACCACTCCCAGCACAGTTGATGATGGTTCAACATGAACATGGAACTTCTTCATCCAATCAGGAAAAAACAATATTGGTGTTGTAGCCATATTTGTCTTTAATATGTCAAAACATTCTTGACACTCCTAACTCCATGCAAATAGTGTAACATTCTTTAGAAACTTCCCCATAGGTGTTGTGATCATGGAATATCCTCTTATGAACTTGCAATGGTATCCTTTATGGCCTAGTGTCGCTCTAAGTTGCTTTACATTCGTAGGTGGTGGAAAGTTTTGAATCATTGTAATCTTGGTTTGATCGACCAACAGTCCTTCCTTACAGACAATGTGTCCTAGCAGCATTCCAAAAGGTGCACAAAATATGCACTTCTTTGAATTCAGTAGGACCTGATGTTGTCGACAACGCTCCAGCATCAGTCACAGGTTTGCAAGATGATCCTTTATCAGCCCATAAATCGTACAGTCATCCATGTAAAGTGCCAAAAACTTATGAATAAAATCATTGAATGTGGCTACTATGATCCTGGAGAATATCGCAAGCATGTTCTTCAGTCCAAATGGCATCACCTTGTACTGATAACAACCCCATTCAGTTACAAACATTGACTTATGTTGATCCACTTTCACAATATTGATCTGGTGATAGCCAGAAAATCCATCCATGAATGAATAGACTTCCTGACCTCTCACTCCTTCCAACACTTCGTCATTGAATGGTGTCGGGAATGGATCATGAAGGCATGCATCATTCAACTTTCTAAGATCAATTTAGATTTGAACTTTTCTTATATTTTACCTTGCACAAGCATGGGACTGGTCCACTCTGATTCTTCAACTGGTTCTATCATTCCTGCATCTAGAATCCTGTCGAGCTCATCCGTCACTCTTTTCTTGTATCGCGGATTCAGAAAATACGTCCATTGCCACATTGGCTTTGCATCTGGCTCCAGAGGGATCTTCATCTTTCCCAAATCTCCTAGTATGCCCTTGATCTCACAAAACTGTGTCAAAAATAGATATTAAAACTCCTGCAACAAATCAGTGATATTCACCATGGTTGCTTCATCCCAATAGTCTCCAATATTCAAAAAATTTGGGTTCTCCTCTATTCCAATGTTAACCTTCTAAATATTCAATGGTTGTTTGATTTTTCTATTAGTATCTTAGGCGCTGCAATATCCTGACTTCCTTCTATTTCTGGAATGTTGATGCTCCTTCGATCATGTTCATCTTCAGGCCCTCTATTTACATTGTATCATTCCATCATTGACTCCATTATAGGTGCTACATGTGGATCAACCAAATATACGACTGGAACTACCTTCAGAACAATGTCACAGATATGTTGTAGTGCACTATGAATGGATGGACTAGTATCCGCAAACCTGAAGGTGTGACTGAAGAATGTTGACAACTCTTCCCAAGTCATGATCTCTCTGTGCAGATTAGTTGATACATACCACTTTCATGGAATTTCATCCAACATGTGTACAAAATTATTTAGCCACTCATCCTTTGGTTGCGTCACCCACATGGTCTGATATGTAATTAGATGACCATTGGTATCATTCCTCCCATCATGCCTCTCGGCTTGGTACTATTTTATTTTTCCAAAGTGAATTGTCATCATCCTGTGACACTATGACCACCGAATGATCGACTTATTATGGGTCTCCCACTAACGCACTGGAGTAGCCTTCAATGCTTCATACAACACCAAAAATTATTGTGGTTCTGACACCTTATCTTCAAATTCAGTAGGAAACTTAGACAACTTAGGAAGTAATTCATATACTAGAAACTCAACAATCTTTGTTGCGACTTGGCATAATGACTAAGTGATTAAACAACACTTTAGAATTGATACCTCATGCGTATGATTCTACCAATTATCCAAGGTGTCATCAGAATCCGAATATGTGGAACTAGAACTCCACCATCCCAACTCACTATCAACAGTAGGATGGATGTAGTCTGTTCAGATGTTGTACGCATGATCCCATCCTCCTACAACTTCTTCTTTAACTAGTTCAAAATACCTTCTTCCTTCATTTGGATCCATCGGAGTTATGACTCTGATATTGTGGTTCTTGAAAGTCATCACGTGCTTCTTGAAATTTATCACTACCAAACTATCATTAGCCCATCCAAATCCCTAATAGTGCCAGATATGAGCTTCCTCCATTAACAACCTCAATCACATTGAAGTCCAGGTATGTCTTCATTCCTTCAACTTCCAATGCTAGATGTGGAACAAACCCAATTGGTGTCACTCTAGCCTAGTTAGCCAGTCGCAATTGCACAGGAGAACAAACTAGTTGTGGGATCCCCATCTTTTTCCATGTCTATTTTGTCAAAATGTTGACATCTGAGCCTAGATCTAGAATAACTGAATCTAACTCGTAATTCCTTATCTAAATATTCATTCTCATCTCTTTCCACATTTTCTTCTTCTGCAACAAGTTCACAACATACTCCCTCCTTCCCTTTTATGGTCGATGTAGCAGAATCGCAATCTCAGCGAGCACATCAGGATATTTTTCTAGTGACAAACAACTTTCAAAGAAGTTTTGAAAGGTACCATGTTTCCATGATGGTCCTACTACCAAAGTGGAATAAGAAAAAGGTGGCATTTCATAAACAGACAACTTACCTGGATCTCTTCTTATCGCATCATGTGCTTCAAAGAATGTGTCCCTCTCATCATCGATATCAAATTGCACCCTCTTCTTTCCAACCAATTGAACTTGTGTAATTGGGCCATCATCTATTGTCATTGCACCTCTATGAGTGATTATAGCAACATCAACAAACCAAACTCTGGGTTCTACTGATATCTTTGCAATTGTTGGTCCTTGGTTTTGGTTTGGTGGAGGATTCACTAGATGGTTTGCATTTTGATTTACATTTTGGTTCAAATTCTAAATATGGTTTTGGTTCTAATTCTGGTTCTGGTTCTATAACTGCGAAATGTTCCTTGCTTTCCACTTCGTGATCAATTGTGTATAATTCTCAATAGTGTGATCCACAGTGATATAATAAGTAAATTATGTTCATGAATTTAGGAAATATCTCTGATAATGTCCCAGTACTTCACAATTATAACATCGCATAGGTCCACAACCTCGTCCTCCTCCTCAACCAAATCCTCCACCACGTCCTCCTCGGAATCCTCCTTGCTGTTGATACTATGGTTGATTGAATTGTTGCTGCTGCAGGGGATTCAACTATAGTTGTGCACACTGCAGTTGAGTGTATGGTGCATGAGTATACTATGTCTTTTGTGGAGTAGACTGCATCTGGTTGTACTATGGAGGCAGGGATCAAACTATGGTTGTAGTTGCAGATGTGGTACAAAATGTGGCTGCAGTTGTGGCTCTACCACCTACACTTGCTGCATCGTTCGATAGTATTCTCCCTTCATATAATAAGTATCCATTGTCCCGTCCTAGATAAAGTCATATGCTTAGCAATCCTTGTCTTCATTCACAATATTTTGACAAAATGTGCAATAAAAATTCGTCATCTTTGTGTCCATCTTCTGCATATACACACAATCTTCGTGTCGATGGCCATGAACTTGGAAGTTGTGGAACCATGGAATTCCACCATGACTCAAAATATCTAGAGCTCTCGATAGCATGTAGTTTTGAAAATATGGGCACTAATCCTTATGATGTCCCTTTGCACGGCATCTAGTATACAAAACCTCCTCGCGATGCTCTCTTTTGTTCTTTATATCTTGAAACTGGATTATCAGATTCACTAGTTGTGTTTGAATATGATTCATACCAACTCCATTTTCTCCAAGAGGTGAAGCTTCCAACTTCAGCGCAATCTCCAGAGCCTCTCTCTATGTCGCAATGTTTTTCTACATCAAAGGTAGCCTAATATGTGGTACTAACACCATGATGAACCATTCCTTGTGTTGTACATCACTGATTCCAAAACTGACTTTTTCCATCAATGTCTTAAATCAATGATTAAAATCCATGATAGTCTCATTTGGGTATTTCTTAATATCCTTTAACTCTGTTTTGTATTATGCTTCAGACTTAGGCTTTCTGAACTCTTTGATCAATCCTTTTCTGATATCTCCCAGAGTCCTCACTAGAGTCCCCGTGGGAACTTGCACAAACTTCATGTACCAATATAGTGCACGACCTCGGAGAGTCGTCACCAACTGAATCTTATTAACATCATCATCTTGAGCTTTCTTTATTGTCCAATATACCTCACACATAAACCGGTGTTGTTCGGGATCCTTAGTCCCGTTCCCATGAAACAGAGCTAACTTTACATCATCCCCCACCATCTAGGGCCTTCTTCCTATGTTCATTGATTTATTACGATTAGAGTGTTGCTGACATGTTGGACAACTTGGTGTTGAGCTTGTATTTCTTCCTGATTATAGCATAGTGAACAGGGGTGTGGGTACATTGTTTCCCTAGGTTGGTCTTTCTTCAAGATCAGGCAAATCCTTGTTGTCTCCTTCATTGTTGTAGGGTATGTTTGTCTCTTGTGATCTTCTCTTGTAGCCTCTTTTCTCAGTCGTAGTAGGACTCTCTCCTATCCTCTACCTCTTCTCTTGCTGAAACCTTGCTCCATTTACTTCCTCGGCTTCCCTCATAGTCTCATCATAACTTCCATCCATCTACCCCGTATCATTCCATCCAAACCTCATCTCTGCGGTACCTGCAACCTTCGCACACCAGGGATCTACTCGTCGGATTTCATCTTTAAAATGCCTTTTTCACAGATGAGGACCTTAATTAAAAGTTGCAGTGATAACAAAAACCTACCTCTCGGTCCTTTGAAGAACTCCCTTTCTACGTCGGTGTAATACTTGATTATTTCGACTGCAAACTGAGTGATGTATCCTTCCAAGATGTTGTCAAGCCATACTTTGAAATCCCTTGATTCTTTTTTGTCTACCTCCTATATTTATTGGATCAGCTCTGGGGTCTAGCAAGTGGGCTCACCTCCTTGGAATTTTGTCTTCTGATAAGTCAATCGTGTCAACCACTCATACAAGATGATCGAAAACTCAGAGAAAAAGTACTTGTGGAGATCAGAATACAGGTACCTTCCCAGCCATTGTTCGGTCATCAACCCAAGGTTCTAACTCTCCTCCATAGTGAATTCCTAAGCCTTATGGGTAAACCAATATTGAATCTCTGGTCTCATTGGATGCCACAAAATGTCATCCTTCTCTGTGCACTATGGTCCCAGAAACAAAACCATTTGTTGACACAGATCCGTCGATAGGGGTTCACTCTCTGTCGACACCCTTAACACAGCGATATCCTTGATCACTGGCCCAAACAGGTTTTACCCTGTCCAACAACACCTATAGAGAAGATGAGGTCTCACATGAGATGTTTGAGGGAGATCTATTGGAACCAAGTATCCATAGTAAGAAGGAGGATTGTGCATATACTGTCAAACTATTGCGGTATTACTTAGCAGGTCTAAGCATTGGTTCATACATTAATAGATTTGTATCATCATTCACCGGATCACATCAACATGCTCAGATCACAACAGGAGTATCAATGCATAAACAGATCTACCAACATAGCATCATTCATAATAGGAAAGCATCGCATCATTCAGAAATAAACATCATAATGCAATATTCATCCACATCACATTGTAAGAAAACAGGAAAATAGGAAGAAGTAAGAAGACATGGTATTTCTCTCAAATCTCCTCCATGTCATATTAACTTCGCATCAAAACATAGGTTCCCAATACAGTTTCTCAATTCATATCTCGCATCAAAGACATATTGTAGATGCAATCTTATATTGCAGATCAAGCTTTTGATTCTTTTACATTTACAATCCTAGATCTATTTATAGGATTGTGCCTTTAGATCGGTGGTCCACTTAAGTCAACTTCCTAAATACTTGGAACAAAATCTACAAAATATGACCACAATATACAAAATGTGACCAAACTGTCATACACGCCATTTTCTTCCTTGCACAGCAACTTTGAGTTTGCGCAACGACTTTGGTACTGCGCAACTAATTATCTCGAAAAAATGCATGCCAACACTGAGTAAACTTGGTTCATTCATTATCGTAAAATTATTTGAATGACTGTCTAATCAATATAGGTTTAACCTTTTTCGACCTAGTTGGACTACCTAAGGAAAAGAAGTCTCTTTGCCCCTTTCGACTGGGAGAGCTCTCCTTTCTACACTTTTATCATTTTTCAGACTTAGGATACTACTATACGAAAAAGAGACCCACTAGATTCTTCTTCCCAATTTTAGAATCTGCAAACATCAAAACTCCATCAAGCATTTCCCATCTTGGGATCGACAAAAATCCACAAGATAGTTTTTGGGTCCTGAATTTACCCCTTTTTACCTTACTCTGTTTCATCCTTTTCCCTATTTTTATCCCTATTTTGCAACTAGATCTGTATCCTTCTCATACAAACAAGCATAAATATCTCAGGTATAAATCATTATCTATCATTTCATTTTATACTTTGTTTTGCTTATAATTATGGATTTTACCTTTCAATGTGTTGATCTGTCCATGATTTGAAAGGAATATTCAGAATCACAAGTGGCACAACTATAACATATTTTCATATCTAGAATTTAGTCCTTCTTGGCATTAGCTACCTGCTCAAATGATGTGTTCAATGCTAATGCAGAAGGAATCTCAGATACACCTTCCACTTTTCAACTGAAACTCCCCGAGAATATTCCTTAGTTCGTTGGGAATGCCAGTTCATGAAACAGCTCGAAGTAAAATCATGTTTATTCCTGAACTAATTTTATGCAAGGTATTGATAGTTGTAATTGTCTTGATGATTCGACATCCTAAAGATCAAATATATTTATGGCTACCTGAAATTAATGTAACAGAATATATTTTTTCTTGTATAAGTATACGCAGGAAAGGAGAGCCAAGGGTTCGTTCACAGATTGTAAGACATATAACAAAGTGATTGTGACTGTAACTGCAATTTTTATCAAATTAATAAAGGATTGATAACTCTCAGTATTTCTATGTTGTAGCCTTTGTGATCTTTCAATAGCATCTCTGTTTGAAGGCCAAGTATCACCTTCTAACAAAGTTGCTGGTAGTTTAAACATTTTAGTTTATTTTATTTTTGTTTAAGTGTGTAATTTCTATTTGATATATCTTTATGGTTAGATGCAACTGCATTTATTTCGTGATTGTATTATTTGGTTTTCCTTTGGGTTGTTGTAGGTGTTTTGGTGTGATAGGCAACTGTGTATTTGTGGAAATTGAACCCAGTGATAGATTAATTTTACTCACAACAATTAACAATTGATCATGCAAAATCACTCACAAAAGAGACTGAAATTGGAGCTGAACACTAAACTGTATTAAATCAGTGTATAATAGCCAACCCTGTAACATAATAGGTTTCTGTATAAATAAAATACATCATGGATTCGAATTCATGAGGAGCAATTCGAATCTAGGATAAAGCAGGCTTACTAAAATTAAGCAAATCCCCCATAGGTGTAAAAAGCTAATCTTAAATATATCATGGAGCTCACAAATTAGAAAAATGGATTAGGAAAGTTAAAGAGTGATGGAATGAAAACTCATACATGCTTTTCCAAGGATAAAAGAGTGGAGGATGAAGAGGACAAAAAACTAGTTCACCTCACCTAGTCAAAGTTTCCCTATTGCTTTAAAACACTGCAAAAGCAGGCAATAAAGCAGAAAAAGAAGAAGGGCGCCTAGGAGACCAGGGATAAAGCAGAATTGATTCCTTGATGTTTCCCAAGCACTACATGGGTCAAATTAGGAAATTTGGACCACTATGGATAGGTAATTGACAACTTGCATAAGGTGGGGCACATGAACTAGGCAAATAAGACAAAAATAATTAAATTAATGTCTAAGGTAGTAAACTATGGGTTGATTATTCTAACACCCCCCCTTAAGCCTAAATTATGAGTAATATATCAGAAAATTATAGGGCCTAGCAACAAGGCTTAGTCACCCTTTTACATACTGCATGTCCATACAACCAAGGAAAGAGGCAAAACCAACTTGGGAAAATCCTCCCTTAAACATGGACTGTAAAACAAAATTTGGAAATCTTGTCTTCACTCATGCTTCATAGCATGATCAGAAATCCCCAACAGTGATTTGAGATTGATGAAGGTCTTCTCACAAAATGCTTTGGTGAAGATATCAGCTACTTGTTCTGAAGATGAATAGAAGAGTAGGTGAATGGTGCCATCATGCACAAGCTCTCTGATGTAGTGCATATGGATCTCAATGTGTTTGGTTCTCTGCTTCTGAACTGGATCTTTGTAGATTCGAATGGTACTCTGGTTATCACAGTAGATGGTAGTTGAGTACTCTGATTCAAAGCCACACTCTCCAAGTAATCCCTGCAACCATAAACATTGAGTTGTTGCATTAACAACTCCTCTGTTCTCTGCTTCTGTAGATGAGAGTGCAATGGCACTCTGTTTCTTACTTGACCAGCTGATTGGCCCTTATGTAAGCATGAACACATATCCTGATGTGGACTTTCTATCTGTGCTATCACCTGCCCAATCACTGTCAGTAAATC